>CM056050.1:412059167-412424336 GCA_029574335.1 Rana kukunoris
TCAATGGTTTTACAGTCACCCCACAAACACACCTATCAGACCACAACCAACTACTGCTATACATCAAATCTTCCAGCAAACCATCACCGAAACTCCATCGGGCGTCTCTCTGCAACCTGCCACCATCATTTAAATGGTCCAAACATTCTACCACAAAATACAGAGAGGTAACTGACAGAACCGACATTAAAAAAAAACTTGAAAACTTCCAAAACACCACCTATGAGATAAGCCCACCAGGTGTGAACCAGGCAGCAAAGGACTTCCATAAACTACTACACACCATCGCAGAAACAGCCCAGCTGAGAAAAACCAACTATAAGAAACCATCCAACAAACAATCCAATAAATGGTTCGACAAAGAATGCAAAGCATTAACCTTCCTGGCATTATGATTCTGTCTGGAATTTTGTACCAAAAGCATTGCAATTGTTTTGCAAGGAAATGTGGTGTTATGTATTATAGGCCTGCAATTCTTAGTAAGTACTTACTTAAATCTATCTAAACAAGAGTCTAATAGGCATCCCGGGTATGATTTTTTTTTATTTTTTTTTTTATTAAAAATGATAATATAATAAATAATTATAAAAAATTATAACAAATAATAATATAATTATAGTAAAAATTATTCAATAATGTAATCAAATCAAAATCACTGAAATTTGCTCAGTTGCAGAATTTTTGCTGTCATAATTTTTTTTTTTTATGACGAATTTCCCCACAGATCGCTATCGCTAAATTCTGCAAGTGATTATAATTTATTATCGCTGTTTTTTAGCTGATCTAAAACCATTTTTTACATAAAGGGACACTTTTGGTTGCTATGGGCAATCTACAGTTTGCAGGGAGAAAGAAAAGTTTTTATTATATAAAATGACATGCAGGGCACAGGGCAGACCACTAGGGACATGGGGGGTGTGTATTTTTTACATACAGTACTGTAATCTATAAGATTACATTGTACTGTATGCATAGTGTTTGTTTACATTTTTGAATTTGGCGCCGTTCTCCGTCCCCGTGCGTCGTAACGTCGCAGGGAACGGAGCTCGGCGGCACACGGGGACGCTGTGTGAATCGAGCGAGCACCCGCTCGCTCACACAGCGGGGATGCATCGCTGGATCCAGGAAGAAGGTAAGTAAACTGTCTCTGGATTCTGCGAGGCGAGCCCGTGTCTGACACGGGATCAACGATAGTAGCAGCAAATTTTTACCCCGTGTCAGACACGGGAACAACGCCAGGGAGGTTAAGGAACACCTTACGGACCGTCTCTAACAACAAACACAGAGACCCCGACAATGCTGACCTAAGGATAGCCCATAGCACCCTACAGAAAAAGTACAAACAAACCCTTAAAAAGAAAAAGCAAAACCTTATCTCCAAAAACCTACAACAGCTGGAAGAGGCACTTCAGGAAAATTCTTTCTGGGAAATATGGAAGAATATTGGATCAGCCCCCAGGAAAAACAATCTCCACATCCAAAATGGCGACATCTGGCTCAACTACTTCAAGGACCTCTACAAAAATATCCCAGAGGAGGCTCTAACTGTAGAACAAAAAGACATCATCAAAAGACTTAATGATATGGAGGAAAAAATTAAGGACTTCCAGAACCCCCTAGATGTACTGATTACACCACAAGAAATTGGGGAGAAAATCCAAAACCTGCAAACCAAAAAATCCAGTGGGATGGATGGAATCCTGCCAGAGATGATTAAACACGGCTCCCCAGAGGTACACGCTGCAATGTGTAAACTGTTCAATCTGGTCCTGAGTGCTGGTTACTACCCTACAGTATGGAACCAAGGCCTCATAACACCCATCCATAAGAGTGGAGACCACTACGATCCAGCCAACTACAGGGGGATATGTGTCTGCAGCACACTAGGGAAACTATTCAATAGTATCCTCAACAATCGGATCCTCAACTTCCTGACACAACACAATGTCCTCAGCAGAAGTCAGGCAGGGTTCATGCCAAACCATCGCACTACAGACCACATCTACACCCTGCACAGTCTCATCAAGAACCACGTCCACCAAACAAAACATGGGAAGATATTCGCCTGCTTTGTGGACTTTAAGAAGGCATTTGACTCAGTGTGGCACCCAGGCCTGTTCCTCAAACTATTGGAGAGTGGAATAGGAGGGAAAACATACGATGTCATCAAGAGTTCATACACTGAGAACAGCTGCAGCGTAAAGGTGAACGGGAAAAGAACGGAACACTTCCGGCAGGCCCGAGGAGTCAGACAGGGCTGCAGCCTAAGTCCAACCCTCTTCAACATCTATATCAATGAACTGGCCGCGGCTCTAGAATCCTCCTCAGCACCAGGACTGACCCTACATGACACCGAGGTGAAGTTCCTGCTGTATGCAGATGACCTCCTACTTCTGTCACCAACAGAGAAAAGCCTACAAGACAGTCTGGAAGTGCTAGAGAAATACAGTACCACATGGGCATTACCAATCAATTCCAGCAAAACAAAAACCATAGTGTTCCAAAAGAAAAATACAAAAACAAAAAGCCCTTCCTTTACAATAAACAACTGCACTGTGGATGAAACTAACAGTTACACATACCTCGGCCTAGACATCACCCAATCAGGAAGCTTCAAGCCAGCCATAGAGGCACTAAAAGACAAGGCATGCAGAGCCTACTATGCCATCAGGAGACGGCTGTACCACCTGAAACAACCCGTGAGAGTCTGGCTCAGAATATTCGATAGCGTCATTGCCCCAATTCTTCTTTATGGCAGTGAAGTTTGGGGTCCTGTCACCTACCCAGACCAATCCAAATGGGACCCCAGCCCAACAGAAATATTCCATCTGGAATTCTGCAAGCACCTCCTCCAAGTCCATCAGAGCGCCTCCAACAGTGCTTGCCGGTCCGAGCTGGGCAGATTTCCCTTACTTATTGCAGTACAGAAGAGGGCGCTATCATACTGGGACCACCTACAAAACAGCAGTCCCAACTCATACCACCATAAAGCCTTACTGGACAGTAAGAACCAGTCCAAGCCGTGTGGCCTGCAACAACTTATCAACACCCTGTCTGTCCCAAACTCTCAACAATGCGGCCTGACAAAATCGCACATAAAAAACATAATCTATAACTTCAAAGAAAAACATGTTGGAGAATGGAGATCTGAAATAACAAACTTCAAAAAACTAACAATTTACCAGTCACTGCAGAGAGACTACAAACTGGCCCCGTACCTGGAGGTGCTACAAGACCCCAAAGACAGGCAGACTATGAGCCTGTACAGACTGAGCGCCCACAGCCTGGAAATGGAATTAGGACGGCACAGACAGACCTACAAGCCCAGGGAGAGGAGATTGTGCCAGCAATGTGACCAGGGGGTCCCGGAGGATGAGGAACACTTCCTGTTACATTGCCCCAAGTACTCATCAGTGAGGGACACTTACTTCTAGAGACTCTCCGCTCTCATCCCGGACTTCAACTCTACAGAAGAGAAGAGGAAACTACAATTTCTACTGGGAGAAGAGGAGCCAACGGTGAAGATAGCTGCCCAATACGTTACAGCGTGTCACCGACTGAGAGGGACATGAGAAACTGAGGACTTTCACAGACTTATGTCCATTCCCCTTTATATTACCCCCCTCCACGTTATATTACCCCCCTTCCCTTTTTCTTTTTACAAACTATACTGCTTTGGCAATGCTAACATGTATTTGGTCCTGTCAATAAAGCTTATTTGAATTTGAATTTGAGAGAGAGAGAGAGGTGGTAGAGAGAGAGAGAGAGGTGGTAGAGAGAGAGAGGTGGTAGAGAGAGAGCGAGAGAGAGGCGGTAGAGAGAGAGGTGGTAGAGAGAGGTGGTAGAGAGAGAGAGAGAGCGAGAGAGGTGGTAGAGAGAGAGAGCGAGAGAGGTGGTAGAGAGAGAGGGGGTGAGAGAGGTGGTAGAGAGAGAGAGAGGGGTGGTAGAGAGAGAGGGGTGAGAGAGAGAGAGGGGGTGAGAGAGAGAGAGAGGGTAAGAGAGAGAGAGAGAGGGTAAGAGAGAGGGTAAGCGAGAGAGAGAGGGTGAGAGAGAGGGTAAGAGAGAGGGTGAGAGAGGATAGGAGAGAGAGAGAGGGTAAGAGAGAGAGAGAGAGGGTAAGAGAGAGAGAGAGAGGGTAAGAGAGAGAGAGGGGGAGAAGTGGGGGAGGGTGAGAGAGAGAGAGGGTGTGTGAGAGAGAGGGGGGTGAGAGAGAGAGGGGGGTGAGAGAGAGGGGGGTGAGAGGGAGAGAGGGGGTGAGAGGGGGGGGTGAGAGGGAGAGAGGGTAAGAGAGAGGGTAAGCGAGAGAGAGAGGGTGAGAGAGGATAAGAGAGAGAGAGAGGGTAAGAGAGAGAGAGAGGGTAAAAGAGAGAGAGGGGGGTGAGAGAGAGGGGGGGTGAGAGGGGGGTGAGAGGGAGAGGGGGGTGAGAGAGAGAGGGGGGTGAGAGAGAGAGAGAGAGGGTGAGAGAGAGAGAGGGGGGGTGAGAGAGAGAGGGGGTGAGAGAGAGAGGGGGGGTGAGAGAGAGGGGGGATGAGAGAGAGGGGGTGGATGAGAGAGAAAGAGGGGGGTGGATGAGAGAGAAAGAGGGGGGTGAGAGAGAGAGTGGATGAGAGAGAAAGAGGGGGGTGGATGAGAGAGAAAGAGGGGGGTGGATGAGAGAGAGAGATATAGGAGGGGGGATGGGAGAGAGAGAGGGGGGTGAAAGAGAGAGGGGGGGATGGGAGAGAGAGGAGGGGTGGATGAGAGGGGGATGGGAGAGAGAGGGTGGTGAGAGAGAGAGAGGAGGGGGGATGGGAGAGAGAGATAGGGCGGGTGGGGAGTTAAATTGACCCCCTAAGCTGGCCTGCAGTCCTTCCTGTACACCCTGTCCCAACCCCTGTCTGTGGGTAGGTGTGTGTGTGTGTTGCACCTACCTCCAGACCATCCTTGTCCTCTGTCAGCCTATGTTTCTTCTTGATGACAGGCACAGCTGGAGCAGACGTTGGGAGAAGGTGTGCAGGCTCTGGGACTGGGAGGTGCTGCCTGGGATGTTGCGCTCACTGCTGCTCAGGTCAGGTCTTCTCTCACTCTCTCTCGCGCTGTTCCTTCCAGCAAGCCTCCTGCTGCTCACTGGGGCCACCACTCTCTGTTGTTGTTTTCAGATGCTGCTGCTGCTGCTCTCCCTCTCAGATGCTGTGAAACTGTGCCTCTCTGGTATGTCAAGGGGCGGCCTTGAAGCTCAGCTGTGTTGGACCCCAGGAGACAATGCAGTAGCGCGGAGGTCGGAGTAGGAAGTGAAATCCTCCCGCGCTTTCAGCTCTGAACACGGAGGGGGTGCACTGCAGCCGTGATGTCACTGGTTGCTACACGCCAAGCGGCTCTAGCAACCAGTGGACAGAAGGTGGAGGTGGTTCTGCGTGCCAGAGCCAGCGCTACCGCGGCTCAGACTCCACCACTAAAATCCACATTACATGACTGTTCCCACCCAGAGTTTCATTGTCCCGCAATGAAGGCACCCGGGAACTAGGGCCCCCCCACAGTGGCAGAACGGCAGGGCCCAGTCGCAACGGCAAATGCAGCGACCCTTAAAGTTCCGCCACTGTGTATGCCCCTATTTTTGCTGTGATGTGCAGTGTTTTGATTACTTTTATCAAATAAAGGCAACTGAGAAGGTTTTTCCAGAGTGCGGCTGTCCAAACATTTTCTTTCTACGATGAACACTCATAGACGGCACTGATGGGCACTCATAGGTCGCACTGGGCACTCTTTGGCAGCACTGATGGGCACATATGGGTGGCACTGATGGGCACTTATGGGTGGCGCAGATGGGCACTGATAGTTGGGCACTGGGCATAGATGGGCACTAAGAGGTGGCACTAATGGACCCTGGGTGGCACCGATGGACACTGAGGGGTGGCACTGAACGCATTGCTGGGCATCATTAGTCAGTGCCCATTTTGCCAGTCAGTGCCCATGTGTGGGCACTGATTGGCATCGCTTGTATTAATATATTTTTATTGTTTTATTTTTTATTTTATTTTTTTATCTATTTGTGCTCCAGCGGGCACTCCCTGGTGGTCCAGTGCGGGGATCTGAGGGGGGGCTGCGCTGATAAACAATCAGCGCGAACCCCCCCTGTCAGAGCCGCCGATCGGCTCTCCTGTACCCCCCCCTGTCAGACGCGAGTGAGGAAGAGCCGGTCAACGGCTCTTCCTGATCACGTGGTAATGAGCCTCCACCCCCACAGGCGCATGTCGGCATGAAATCCTGCAGGACGTCAATAGACGTCCAATCAGGATTTCACAACCACTTCCCGGACGTACATTGACCGGGCGAGAAGTGGTTAATAACACAAAAACGAAAAAAGATAAAAAGGGAATTTTAGCAGCACAAAACAGCACAAACATAACACGAAACTGGTCCCGTTGGTTAGTGCTATTTTGGTGTTGTAGGGGGGCTAAGTGACCTTTGGTGACCTTTAATAAATCATTAATAACTCAAAAACGATAAAAGATAGAAAGGAGATTTAAACAGCACAAACATAGCACTAAAGAAACACACTTGAGTTTTTATCTGTGCTGATTGTAAGGTGGGCAAAGTGAGTGGGGTTTGAAAAAAATAAATAAACTGTTATAACTTTAAAACCATAACAGCACAAATCAAAATTTTAGCAGCACAAACCAGCACAGACGTAGCACTAAAAAACGAGACCAGTTTCGTGTCATTTGGGCCATCCATAGCCATCTTTTAAAGCACCCTCAGTGACATATACAGGAGCTGCCATAGGAGAGGCTGCAAAACCAGACAGGGGCTCATCCTGTGATGGGGATGGTAAACTGCAGGCAAGCTCAGAATCCTTAGCCATACGCAGGGATTTTCTGGTGCCTTTTTTATTTGCCCTAGACCAGGGGTGTCTAACTCAATTTTATTGTGGGCCGCATCAGCATTATGATTGCCCTCAAAAGGGCCGGTTGTATCTGTAAGATTAGATGTCCAACGCATCCCCTCCCCTTACATTAGATGTCAAGAGCCACCTCACCATCAGAAGTTGAGTCCCCCCCACTATCCCTTACATCACAGTGCACCCCCCTTTCCTTATGCTGCTGCTGGGAAGAAGCTGGATGCATTGCTTGAAAGGAGAAAGTAAGGTTCTGGAGGAGGGCTGGCGGTGCGAGGGCCACATGAAATGGCCTCGCGGGCCGGTTTCGGATTCGGCCCGCGGGCCTTGTGTTTGACACCTATGCCCTAGACCCTCTTCTAGGAGACCTAGTCCTTACTGAAAAAGCAAAGGTACTATCCACAATATATAAATGCAATCACTGTTGTCTTACAAAACATATCAGCTCACTGCACAACCTGATGCCGAGTACAAGTCTTAGATTTGCCTGGTTCAATCCACAGGGAGCATCCCACAGCTCTGTGTCCATGCTGCTTACAGAAGTGCCTCTTGGCACCTGCACACAAGTGTCCTGCATTGCGCACGGACACTGCAACCACTTTGGGCCCTCCCCCTATCCATGTCTCCACCTATAAGAAATAATAATTTCTGGCGCAAGCTATCGTTTCCCATGCACAATCGCTTCTGCCGCGAATGATCATTTCCGGCGCTCGTGCATGGTGACCCCTAGGAGACGAGGAAGCGGGGGAAAGTTACCGGGGGGGGCATTTGAGGACCCCTGCATGCGTATCGTGGCAGAGCCTGCAGCAGAAGGAGGTGAGTGGCGTTATTATGACTGACTTCACTGAGCATGTATATCCTGGAAGGCTTTGTAAGAAAACACCAGGTTGCACTTACTCCCTCCAGTGGTGAAAACCAGGAAAGACATCCTACTCCAGAAAGATAATACATAAATATAAAAAATTATCTTACTCATACCCGATCCACGCCGCAGGAAAGCTACCAAAGTAGTTCCAGTTTTCACCTATCATGGCGGGGAAGTTGTGCCAACCTCCATGTTTACATTTACTTTTATTACAGAAAACCTTATACCTGGACCTGTAGAAGACCCTGCCAAAAAACTTTTCATGCCACGTATGCATTAGTACACCAAACTCTGGATCCCAGAGCCCAGACCTTCGCAGAGAGACATTACAGGCAAACCTTGTTTCTTCTCAACATGAGGCCTGGGTACCAACCGGGTACCAGCCTAAGCCTTTGATATCAGCCCGAGGAATATCAGCCCGGTTATAGCTCCTAGGTCTTCGCAGCCAGACCATCAAAAGAGCATTTTTCTTCTTAGCACATGTCGAACGTGACAAACCACCTTAACACTGGCGAAAAAACTGAGGTACTCTCCATTTGGGAGGAGTTATATGGGGGAGGAACTCAATTTTAATTGGGTTTGCCAGTGTCCACTCACCTGTGGTGACTACATAACACATTAAGTAATTAAGGTTCCATGTCCCAGAAGTCCCTGGGGGCGGGACCGGATGCAGGTGTGTGGAGTGAGCGAGACATGTGAGACGATGTGAGCGGCTCTTCCCGTGTCCCCCCATCGGCCCTACCTTGCTGGTTATGGTTGTGGCCATGATCGGAAATCTCTAGCAATCCATCCCCTTCATAACTGAACTAGAGTAGCCTGCCAGCCGGCCACCCCCCGAGTTCAGTTCCAGAGACGCTGACGGGACCGCTGTACCTTCCTATGCGAGCCGCAGTGAGTGGGAGTGTCTGCAGGAACGGTGCTTGTGTGAGGAGTTTCTCCGGGTCAGCGCTGAAGCTTCCTGGAGTCCCCCCCCGAGATCTGAGGACGGAAGAAGGCGGCGGAGAGAGGGATCGGCTGCAACCCCAACCAAAGCCTGAGATAGGACGGAGGTCAGCTGACCAGACTGCCAGATTGCCAGAATACGCGGGTCCCTCAAACCCCGATGTGCTTGATCGGAAGACAGGGAAGGTAGAGGCGACGGAGGTCCCCCCCCCCCCCATCTCATCCCAGCATCTGTTGGTTGCACCCGCAAGACCTATGAACTGGGTGAGCAGGGAAGTGATCCACAGCAGCAGGTGACTGATTTCAGTTTGTCCTGTAGTCTGCCTCCAGCAACAGACGTGAGACCGTGGAAGGCAACACAGAAAAGGACGGAGTGAGTAACCACCAGTAAATATTGCAATATTGACAACACAACACTGGCATATTTTATATTCTATATGGATCTCCGTAATCAATCTGGATGAATGGATTGAATTGATTGATATGTAATGCCGTACTAAGCTGCTTTGTTTTATCTCAACCCCCCTAAGAAATCGAAGAACCCTACACTTACACAGGTATTAAGTGCAAATGAACCCAGTTGAGGGGCATCACAAAACGAACGGTGTCTGCTGTGTATTAATTGTGTACTAACCCATTGACTGTTATCGGTGCACGGGAATTTAAACCGATTAAGGGGGAGAGAAAGGAAAAGGGGAAAAGGGGGAGAAAAAAGAACAATAAACCTCATAATATTAATATTAAGTTCTTTATCTCCTCTTTCTCCCGCTGCATAAAGAGTCTGGAGGGTAGAAATCATTCCTATCCTGCCCCTGAGTTGCCTCATCCAGGGACGGCTGTTATAAAGATCCTGCTGATTGAAACTCTAAATAAGAAGTTAAAAACCAAAGGGGGTTGGGATCCTTGTACACCCACACTCTTTATCCCTAAGAGACGTCCCTTTTTTTTCTTCTGTGACCTCTCTCCAACCACAATGTCGGGCCCACAATCATTAAGATCAGCAAAGGATAAGGGGGGGGTAGCTGCGGCGGCGGCGGCAGCCAAATTGGAAAAATATGCGCATGCAGCTGAGCAAACCCCCAGTGAAAGTGGCTCCGTTCAGACATCCCAGGCCCTAGGGAAGACAAACGCAGATAGAAGAAGCCAAGGGCCAGGAGGTGGGGTAGCAACCAAAACCACTGTTAATAAGAATACAGCTGCAGTAGATATGGACTCAATAGTAAATATCCCCCCAGAAGAAGTTCCAACAATTAAAGACGTATTCCTGGTGGTGAGTGAATGCAAAAGAACGCTGGGGGAGGTATGTAATCAAATGAAAGAGATAAAAGAGGAGCTGGTCTCAGTGAGACAGGAACTTCAGAAAACCAACGAAAGGATACTGGAGGTGGAGGGGAGGATATCCCAAATAGAGGACGAACTGCACCCCGTTGAACAAGATGTTAAGGATTTGAAGATACAAACTGACAAAATGGAGGAAAAAGTGGATGAAATAGAGAACAGACTCCGGAGGGACAATATTAGGTTGGTGGGGCTCCCTGAAAGAAGTGAGGGGCCTCAGCCGATAGAATTTCTTGAAAGCTGGTTTATAAAAATATTTGGAAAAGAGACTTTTTCACAGGCGTTTATCATAGAACGAGCACATAGAGTCCCCTTTAAACCACCTCCCCCTGGAGGTCGCCCGAGATCGATGCTTTTAAAATTTTTGAATCACCAGGACAAAGACTTTACTGAGAAAGAGCAGAGAGATGGGAAATATTTTTTTTGAAGGCGTTAAGGTTTCATTTTATCCGGATTTTTCCCCCCAGCTTCAAAAGCGGAGGGCGGGTTTCATTGAGGTTAAACGTAAAATGCAAAAGATGAATCTTTCTTATGGTTTATTGTACCCAGCGCGACTACGGGTGTCAGCAATGGGCAGATCTTTTTTCTTCGACACGCCAGAGGCAGCGGCAATATGGCTGGAGGGAAAAAAAAGATCAATTATCAGTAGGGGAAGCAGGGAACACATAGATTTCAAGTAGTGAAGGGGGGGATTATGGGGTCAACATAAACTACCCAATACACCAGGAAGGGGGGAGTGGGGGGGGGGGTGGGAGGTGAGCACGTATGCAATGAGAGGATTAGGTTGGGAATGGAGGCATGGTATGTTTGGAAAAGGGGGTGGCGGGAGGGGGGAGGAGGGGAGAATGAATGCAAGCATGGTAGTAGAGGAATCGGTCACCAAATTAGCCCTTAGGGGATACCTAGGAAGGTGGGGGAAGGGGGGTGGGGTAGGGGGGGCAAAGGGGGATTTATAATGGTGAGACACCCTTGGGGCAAGAGACGGGATTCAGTATAGAGTGGGTAAGTGAAAGATACACACAACCAGCACAATATGTGGCAATGCACAGGAAAACACGGACACTATATCATAAGGGATTGAGCAACACAAGAAAAAAATGCACATATCACAAGTTTTTCAAAGGAAACATTGGGGGGAGGCGACATGGCCTTGGTCCATATTATGGATCGAGATTATACCTTCTCCCCTTTTCTCTTATTAATTAATGATCAGTTTGGTATGTTCACTGAATTTCTTAGTAATTTTTAAGTAACATTTTCACAGAGAGATTTTGGATCACAAAATATATATATATATATATATATATATATATATATATATATATATATATATATATATATATAAATGTATGTATAAATGAGTAGAATGCTGAAAATAGGATCTTGGAATGTCCGTGGGTTGGGGACACCAGCTAAAAGAGCAGTTGTCTTTGATGTGTTAGAAGGGTATAAGGCGGGATTAATTTGCTTACAGGAAACCCATTTTACAAGCGAGAGTAAAACACAGATTCCATACAGGAAATTCCAACATCAATTCCATTCTGTTCATACATCATATTCAAGAGGGGTGACAATCCTGGTAAAAGGGGGAGTGGGGTTTACTTGCAGGAAGGTCAGTATTGATGATGAGGGGAGATATGTTTTCCTACATTGTGTAATAGAGAGCAGAGAATATATACTTGCTAATATATATATCCCCCCTCCTTTCAAACTAGAGATAATGTACAAATTTATGGACTTTATCCTGGATAAACCTGGGATACCAGTCATCGTAATGGGAGATTTCAACGAGGTATTAAATAAAAAAATAGATAGGTTCCCAATGGTAAATGTACAGGAGACTCACCTTGATCTTTTCTTACAAGAGACAGGGTTGTTTGATGTATGGAGGAAGAGAAATCCAGAGGGGGTACAGTTCTCATGCTCAGGGCCGATCCTAGGGTCACAGGCGCCTGGGTGCAGAAATTATTCTGGCGCCCCCACAAAGGGGGCGTGGTCATCTTACCAACTCCTCCCCTTTACAAATGTTTCTATGGCAATGACTCAAACACAGAGATGCTCCTCTAAGAAGTATTTGTTGCCCTGGGATCCTCCCATGATCTTTTAACAATAAAGAAAATACTGGAAGAGCGTACACTAATGAGACCTAGAGGGGAACCTCTCTGATACTGTTAGAAAGTGTCCCAAAACATAGTACAGGAGATGGTCAGAGACTGCAATTATAGTACAGGAGATGGTCAGAGAGTGTAGACATATTACAGGAGACAGTCAGAGACTGCAGATATAATACAGGAGATGGTCAGAGACTGCAGATATAATACAGGAGATGGTCAGAGACTGCAGATATAATACAGGAGATGGTTAGAGACTGCAGATATAATACAGGAGATGGTCAGAGACTGCAGTTCCTATTGGCATAAGTAGATAATGACCGATCGGCTCTCACCTGACCCAGCGATACAGCAACAACAGTTCTTCTGATCAGGAGTCAGCTCACTCTGAATTGCCCATGGATACTCCGCTGGGTAGAGCCCAGATCTGTATTCTGGCAATGACTCCATTCCTTTCTCCTCCAGGGATGGCACTAGGCTGTGTGGGCTGCGGGGTTCTCTCTCTGATGGTGTTCTCTCAACACTGTCCTCTCCCTCTAGAGTCCTGGGTGCATTTCCCATTGCGCGTAAAGAGAAGGAGGAGAGGGTGTGGAAGGAGGAATAAATAGCCGGCAGCTGCAGTGGCATCACTAGGCTTGTTGTCACCCGTTGAGGTAAAACATGGTGTCACCCCCTTCCTACCTATAGTTGCCCCTCAGTACAGACCCCCTCCACTAAGTATAGACCCCCTCCGTCAGTGCAGACTCCTAACTAAGTCTAAACCCCCTCCCTCAGTACAGACCCCCCAGGACAAACCACCCCCCATTAGTACAGACCCCCCAGGACAAACCATCCCCTTCAATTAGTACAGACCCCCAGGACAAAACAACCCCCATTAGTACAGACCCCCTCCATTAGTACAGACCCCCCTCAGGACAAACCACCCCCTCCATTAGTACAGATCCCCAGGACAAACCCCCCCATTAGTACAGACTCCCCCCAGGACAACCCCCCCTCCATTAGTACAGACCTCCCTCAGGACAAACACCCCCCCAGTAGTGCAGACCCCCCGACAACCCCCCTCCATTAATACAAACCCAACCAGGACAAACCCCCCCATTAGAACAGACCCCAGAACAAACCCCCCCATTAGTGCAGACCCTCCCTGAACAAACCCCCCAATTAGTACCAACACCCCAGGATAAACCCCCCCATTAGTGCATACGCCCAGGATAAGCCCCCCCATTAGTACAGACCCCCCCAGGACAAACCACCCCATTAATGCAGACCCCCCAGAACAAACCCCCCCATTAGTACAGACGCCCCAGGATAAACCCCCCATTAGTATTGACCACCCAGGATAAACCCCCCCATTAGTGCATATCCCCAGGACAAGCCCCCCATTAGTAGACTCCCCCCATTAGTACAGACCCCCCCTCAGGACCAACCACCCCATTAGTGCAGACCCACCCAGGACAAACCCCCCATTAGTACAAACCCCACCATTAGTGCAGACCCACCCAGGACAACCCCCCATTAGTACAGACCCCCAGGACAATCCCCCATTAGTACAGACCCCCAGGACAAACCCCTCCATTAGTACAAATTCCCCCCATTAGTGCAGACCCCCCCCGACAACCCCCCTCCATTAGTACAGACCCAACCAGGACAAACCCCCTATTAGAACAGACCCCAGAACAAACCCCCCCATTAGTGCAGACCCCCCAGAACAAACCCCCCAATTAGTACCGACCCCCCAGGATAAACCCCCCCATTAGTGCATACGCCCAGGACAAGCCTCCCCATTAGTACAGACCCCCCCAGGACAAACCACCCCATTAATGCAGACCCCCAGAACAAACCCCCCCATTAGTACAGACCCCCAAGGGTAAACCCCTCATTAGTACAGACCCCCCCAGGATAAACCCCCCCATTAGTATTGACCACCCAGGAGAAACCCCCCCATTAGTGCATATCCCCAGGACAAGCCCCCCATTAGTAAAGACTCCCCCCATTAGTACAGACCCCCCCTCAGGACGAACCACCCCATTAGTGCAGATCCACCCAGGACAAACCCCCCATTAGTACAGACCCCCAGGACAAACCCCCCCATTAGTGCAGACCCACCCAGGATAACCCCCCCCATTAGTACAAACCCCCCATTAGTACAGACCCCTAGGACAAACCCCTCCATTAGTACAAATTCCCCCCATTAGTACAGACCCCCTGGGACAACCCCCCTCATTAGTGCAGACCCCAGGGACAAACCCCCCCATTAGTACAGACTCCCCCAGGGAAAAAACGCCCCCTACATTACTATAGACAAACCCCTCCTCTCCATTACAGTACATAAAAACACATGCTCCTCTCTGTGTCATAAGAGGACTCCTGTTTGCGGCGATCTGTGATCCACCTGGGCAACAGCTGCAGAGGAGGGGACAGTGTGCAGCCGCGCCGCCCGGGTGGATCACAGATCGCCGCAGACAGGAGTCCTCTAATGACACAGAGAGGAGCAGAATGTCCGGCATGATAGACCGCCCCCACAGCCAGCCGCTCCGTTCTCCGGATTCTTCTAACAGGAGGAGGAAGGGGGGGGGCACTGACAGCCGTATATTACACACGCGGCGGCGGCGGGGAGAGCCGCCGGCGCCGCGCTACACGAACAAGGAGAGGGATTTGAGGGAAGCACTCTGGCACTTCAGCGCCCCCAGCTCTGTGGCGCCTGGGTGCACTGCACCCCGGGTAGGATCGGCCCTGCTCATGCTGCTCTAGCACACATGCCACATTGTCCAGGATTGATTTAGTCGTGGGCAATGTGGAAGCCTCTCAAATAATTGGGAAAATAGAATATCTACCACAGGGAATATCAGATCATTCCCCGGTGATAATAATGGTAAATCTAGAGGGAAGAAGATCCGCCAAGGTATGGAAAATAAGCCCCCTATGGCTCGAATTAATGGGAAATTCTGAGAAGATAATGGCCAAAATAAAAGAGTTTATAGAATTTAATGAGGGAACGGCAACACGGGGGGTAATGTGGGACACGCTAAAAGCCTTCCTCAGAGGTATATGTATCCAACAGGTGGCGAAAGAAAAGACTATCTCAAAAGAACGAGAAAATAGAATTAGAAATGAAGTAGCGAACACCGAAAAGGAATATATAGTAAATCCAACAGAGGAGAGGAAAAGAAAATGGCTAGATAAGCAACAAGAATACAAAATAGAGCTGACAAAAAAATCAGAAAACAAGAGAATGTTCCAAAGACAAGCGGCATATGGGGAGGGGGAGGGGGTAAGAAGAATGTTGGCCCATTTAATAAGAACGAATTCCACTCCCTCTGCTGTTCCGGCTATTAAAAGTAGTAACGGTACTGTGTCCACAAATGTGGCGGAGATAACGGATACATTCAGAGAATACTACGAAAAACTATATAAGTCCCAAAGAACAGCGGGAGGCGAGGAATTGCAACGTTTTTTTAGAAATCTAGAACTACCCTCTCTCACAGAAACGAAGATGGAACAAATGGAGAAACCAATAACATTAGAAGAGGTTCAGATAGCAATCAGAAGTCCCTGGGACCCGACGGACTCCCAGCAGAGACATATAGATATTACGGGAAGGTGTTGCTCCCAGAACTTTTGAAAGTATTTAACGAGGCCATGGTAGAGGGTAAATTGCCCATTTCAATGACAGAGGCCACGATAATAGTGCTGCACAAGGAGGGGAAGGATCCATTGGAAGCATCATCATACCGCCCTATTTCCCTCCAATGCGCAGACGCTAAAATCCTGGCTAAAATCATGGCCAACAGGCTAAATAAAATAATATCAAGACTTATACATCAGGACCAAACAGGATTTATTCCCGGTAGATCAACCAGTATAAACATTAGGAGGGTATTTCTAAATCTACAAACCCCCACAGAAAACAGTGGCAACAGGGCGGTCATGTCACTAGACGTGGTCAAAGCCTTTGACAGTTTAGAATGGGAATATATCTGGTATACACTAGAGGCCTACGGGTTCGGATGGTCAAGGTGTTCAAGATGGGGAGGGGTACGAGGCAGGGGTGCCCATTGTCACCCCTGCTGTTTTCATTAGCAATGGAACCTCTTGCCATGACCATAAGAATGGACAGGATAATGAAGGGATTTATAAGTCCGATTAGAGAGGAGAAAATAGCTCTATACGCGGACGATGTTCTGCTATTCCTAGGGGACACAGGTCACTCCATTAGAAGGACAATGACTATCTTCAGAGAGTTCGGCAATATATCTGGACTGGTAATAAATTGGGGGAAATCGGCCTTGATGCCGATAGACCCAATGAGGAACCAGATCCAGGAGGAGATCCCACAACTGGATACAGTGGGGAAAATGAAGTATTTGGGTATAATAATCACACCGGATCTCAATAAATACATAGAGAATAATTTGGAGCCATTAATACACAAATTTAAAAAGAAAATTGGAATCTGGCGGCATCTCCCATTATCGGTAGCTGGGAGGTGCAACCTGATTAACCACTTGCCGACCAGCCGCCGCAGTTATACGGCGGCAGGTCGGCACGGGTGCGCGAGAGCCCGTAGCTCTACGTCGCGCTTTTCGCGGCCACTAGGGGGCGCGTGCGCGCCGCCGGCGGCCAGCGCGCGCGCCCCCTGCTCGCCCCCGAGTCCCGTGCGTGTGCCCGGCGGGCGCGATCGCCGCCGGGCACACGCGATCGCTCGTTACAGAGCGGGGAACGGGAGCTGTGTGTGAAAACACACAGCGCTCGTTCCTGTCAGCGGGGGAAACGCTGATTTTCTGTTCATACAATGTATGAACAGAAAATCAGTGATTCCCCCTAGTAAGTCCACCCCCCCCATACAGTTAGAACACACTAGGAACACACTTAACCCCTTCCCCGCCCCCTAGTGTTAACCCCTTCACTGCCAATGGCATTTTTATAGTAATCCAATGCATTTTTATAGCATTGATCGCTAAAAAAATGCCAATGGTCCCAAAAATGTGTCAAAAGTGTCCAAAGTGTCCGCCATAATATCGCAGTACCGAAAAAAAACGCTGATCGCCGCCATTACTAGTAAAAAAAAAAAAAATAATAAAAATGCCATAAAACTACCCCCTATTTTGTAAACGCTATAACTTTTGCGCAAACCAATCAATAAACGCTAATTGCGATTTTTTTTACGAAAAATATGTAGAAGAATACGTATCGGCCTAAACTGAGGAAAAAATATTTTTTTTTATATATTTTTGGGGATATTTATTATAGAAAAAAGTAAAAAATATTGCATTTTTTTCAAAATAGTCGCTCTGTTTTTGTTTATAGCGCAAAAAATAAAAACCGCAGAGATGATCAAATACCACCAAAAGAAAGCTCTATTTGTGGGAAAAAAAGGACGCCAATTTTGTTTGGGAGCCACGTCGCACGACCGCGCAATTGTCAGTTAAAGCGACGCAGCGCCGAATCTCAAAAAGTGCTCTGGTCTTTGGACAGCAATATGGTCCGGGGCTGAAGTGGTTAAAATGGTATGGATGCCACAATTACTCTATGTATTACATAATTCACCTATATGAATACACAAAAATTAATGATCCATAGAGCCCCCCATGAAACAATCTTGGAGGTGTTGGAGGCCAACTCATTTATCAACCCGACCCCTACGGTCAAGATGGTAACAAAAGTGTGGAAAGCCATAACGATAGAGGGAGGACATGTGGGAGTGACAGAGTATGCTCCATTGTGGAACAACAGAAACCTTCAAGAACTCGAAATGGTGGGAGTGATTAAAGAATGGGCAGTAAAAGGGATAACAAGACTGGCTCAGTTATATGAGGGAAGGACTTTAAAAACATTTGCCACCCTGAGAGAGGAATATGAAATTCCCAATTGCACGTTCTACAGGTATCTCCAGGTTAGGCATGCATTGAATGCCCAGTTTAATGGAGTAGGACCAAATTGGATGAAGCCACGAATATCTCAAAAGATAAGAGGAGGGATAGAGAAGAAAGGGTTTATTTCCGTAATTTATCCATATATATGCGAGGAGAACATAGAGGGACCAATGCAGCTTAAAAGTAAAAAGAAATGGGAGGAAGACCTGGGAATTATAACGGAAGACCAGTGGAAGACGGTGCTGGAGAGAGGGCAAATGGTTACAGTTTCACCAGCCCAAAAGATATCTTTTTTAAAGATGATACACAGGGTATATTATACCCCAAAAAGACTGTTTAGTTTTGGGTGGAGAACTGATGCAGGGTGCCCCAGATGTCAGGATACGGGGGACTTATTACATGTTATGGAGATGCCCCAAATTATTTAGGTATTGGCTAGAGATCACCAGAATTATTAACAAAACATATGGGACTAGCTTGGAGATGGACCCCAGAGCGTGCATATTGGGAATTTGGGAAGAAAGGGGAGGGCCGGTGAGTACTACAAAAAAACGAGGAAAATAAGTATTCAATAAGGGTTAAAATCCAAGGTTACGGTATGCGGGGAATGAAAAATGTTTTGTATATAAAAAAAATTTTTTTTTGTATGTAACCTGTTTATTTAAAAAAAAGATAATGAAATAAAGAGAATTAATTAAAAAAAAAAAAAGGTTCCATGTCCCGTGATGTATGATCAAGAAATATACATATTCTGTTGGGTACAAAGTTTGAGAGCACTGACAGCTGAATATTGGTCTGGGCATGAGGGGGGTAAAAGTGCCCTGTATTGAAGTGGTTAATACATGGGTTTAGCTTCATTCTCATACTTATTACAGAATGCAATGCATCTGCAAATGTCATCATTTAACTTTAAAGCACTCCCATTTCTCCTCTGTGTGTTATTGAGAATATTTGCTCCCATTTAGTATTGCACACTAAGGGGCACAGCTTTTTTGTGGCACCTACCGTTGTGTTCAAAATAATAGCTGTGTGTTTAAAAAAAAGTGAGTAAAGCTCAAAATTCCTATAATAGCTTTTATTTCCATGTACGCAAATCCATTGGGAACAAATTCCAAATCAAAACATGAAAAAAAAAAAAGGTTCAAATCTGTGATTCCTTTACAGAAAGTTAATTTAATTTAAAACAAAATATACATATACTGTTGTAACAGTGCAAGTCATAATGAAAACCACTAGGGGGGGGGGGAATAGCTGCTGTCCTGAAAGCCTTCTAAAAATACCGTCACTGGTAAGTCTAACAAAGGTTTTCTCAAAACGCCTTTCAGGACAGCACCTGCAGAGTATAAGCGATAACTTACTCTAGGGTGGGACCACTGCCCATATGACCTTCTGGCCAAAGGCCTGCTCAGAGGCTGACAGTAGATTGACTCTATAATGCCGGATAAACGTAGTGAAACTTGTCCATGATGCTGCCTTACAGGTCTGCTCGGGTGAGGTGGTAGCCCTCTCAGCCCAGGATGTTGCTAATGCCCTAGTTAAATGGGCCAGGATACCTTCCAGGGGTATTTGCCCTGAGGCCCTGCAGGCTTTTTTTAATGACTGTCCTGAGCCATCTTCCTATTGAGCTTTTGGAAGCCAGCTCTTCCTTACAAGCCCCTGCAAAAAGCACAAAAAGAGAATTAGATTTCTTAAATTGCCTAGTCAACTCCAGGTATCAAAGTAGACACTGTTTCACAACCAGCGCATGGAAGCCTTCCACTTTAGGATCGGCTGGAGATGCACAAAACGTAAGAATCACCTCTTGTGAATGATGAAAAGAGGAAGAGATCTTCGGTAGAAAGCCTGGGTCTACCTTTAGATCTATCCGGTCTCAAGAAATTTTTAGGAAAGGTTCGACTGTAAAAAAAGGTCTGCAGCTCACTGACTCTTCTGCTGTTTCCTGCTGTTTAACAATGTAGAAACTAATTTGTCCGATATACCTCTTTTCTTTATGATCTGCTTCTCAGAAACCAGACTGCTAACTTGAGCTGGCTTATGTTTCGATAAAGTGCTTCAGTAGATCATCCTGTGAAGGTTTTGCCGCCAGGTTCAGAAGTGTTGAGAACCATATCCTTCTGGGCCAAAAGGGGGCCACATGGATTAGATTTGCGGATTCTCCCTGAAATTTTTTGAGGACACAAATGGAAGTCCCAAGGCTGAGTCAGTGCTTCCAAGCCCCTTGTCTGATCCCTTCTTTTCAGTGAAAAGTAAGTCGGGAGCTTCACGTTTGAGTGGGTCACAAACAGATCGACCTGCAGACTGATCCACTAGTTTACCACCACCTGAAAAACTTCAGAATTCAGAATTTACACTCTGATTCTGAAATGTTCTTCCTGCTTAGGAAGTCTGCCATCTAATTCACACTGCCCTTCAGATGCAGTGCCGACAGCAATGCCAGATTCTCCTCTGCCAAGATTAGGATCTCCCAAAACAAGGTCAGGAGAACCCTGCTTCTGGTACCTCCCTGCTTTGCTACATAGGCTACCGAGGTGTTGTTGTTGCACAGGATCTGAACATGTTGGCCCCTGATCCCTTCCTGGAACCAGAGGAGCCCCATCCAAATTGCCTTTAGTTCCCTTCAATTGCATGATCTTTTTGTGACTGAGCTCGACCAGACCCCTTGGGTAAAATGACCTTCCAGATGTGCTCTCCACCCCTAAGAACTTGCAACTGTCGTCAGCCTTTTTGAGACAAGGAACACCCAAAGTAGAGCCCTCGTTCAGATTTGACTGGATCCTCCACCACCACAATTTCCTCCTCACTTGTAAGGGAATCGTGAATCTCTCTAAGGTTCTTCCAATTGGAGAATTATTTTCTGCAGCTCCCTAACTCCATAACTGGCTGAACTGTTACTGTCTAAATCTGTGCACCATAACAACAATCATAGTGGTGGTTCTGCCACTTGATCATTCTTATAGGCAGCGGGAGGGGACGTCCCCCCTCCCGCCGCCATCCGGTGCTTCTCTGGGCTCTTCCTTGCCATCAGAGACCCGGAGAAACGATCCGCCGGTGTCGGATGGAAATCAGAGTAAACTGGTGACCAGTCATCTCTATGATCGTCGGAGGCCCGGGCGGGATGTTATGATGTCACGCCCGGGTACCGGAATGTAAACACAGCCGCGATCGCAGCTGAAAGCATTAGATCTGTGAATTTTTTTCACAATCTAATGCTTCCCAGCCTGGAGGAGAAATGTGGGGTCTTATTGACCCCGCATCTCTCCATAAATAGTATCTGTCATGAACCACGTTCCTATTACAAGGGATGTTTACATTCCTTGTAATGGGAATAAAAGTGATAATAAAAAGGGCAAAAAAAGTGAAAAAATAAATTGAGTAAAATAAAAAATAAAATAATGAAAAAAAAGGTTTTAAACGCCCCTATCCCCGGTAGCTCACGCTCAGAAGCGAACACAAACGTAAGTCCCACCCATATCGCTGCGTGCGTTAGAGCGCCAGCAACAATTCTAGCACTAGACCTCCTCTGTAACATGTTAGGTACTATTTACTCGTTGTAACTTCATCTTTCACATTATACAAGAAAATTGGGCTAACTTTACTCTTTTGTTAATTTTTAATTCATGAAACCATTTTTTTTCCCCCCAAAAAAAAGGCGTTTGAAAAATTATTGCGCAAATACCGTGTGTAACGGTCACCACCGTTTACGACCTTCCATCCAACCACGACAAGCTTATCCGACACACTTCGACAATACTACATACACAATCCATATCAATTCCCATAATTAAGACGAGACTCAGCTCTGTGCTTCCAAAGATATGAACACTTTAATGGTCTCTTCTCAACTTTTTTATATAGTACAGGTAATCACAGGACAATGCAGTCCCCACCCCCCATTCACACACTGAGGCTAATTGTCTAATCGTAGCTAGACATGTCAGCACCGCATCATCAATAGACTTAACTCAGAGAGAATGACATTCCTGTAGATAATGACATCAAAACCAAATACGATCACACAATGATTTTCCCTTTTTGAATAATACACAATCACAGATAATCTTCACACCCATATAAGGAACCTCAATCACATTCTAGACAAACGTACTGTCTCTGACACCTTTGTGTACCATAGACAATGTATTGTCTAGGAGTAGATGCAATTAACACCTTTTCAACAGATTGAAAGGTATTTCACAAGCCTGGCTTCACTTAACATTTCAAAAGCCTGAGCTAAGCATTGAATAAGCTTGTAATGTCCCTCTCCTGTGTAACAGATGTCAAGTAGGAACACCTTGTAATATTCCAGTCCTGCAATATGAATTATTATTAATGTCCCATTTCATGTAATATGATATAATTTCTTTGTCACCCTATGGCCCTAGTGGACATAAGGTGACCCTAGACATAGGAGAATCTCAGTCTGTCACGGGTCATTCCGTTACATCGTGCGAGATTAAAAGTTCCAATGACCGACATTTTAGTGTCTGCTAAAAAACATATATAGTGTTTGGGGGTTCTGAGTAATTTTCTAACAAAAAAAAAGATTTTTGCATGTAGGAGAGAAGTGCCGGTATGGAAGTGGTTAAATATCGCACCTGCTGGGTGTCTATAGTATGCCTGTGAAGTGACACGTGTTTAGAACAAAATGAATTACTATAAGAAAAAAGTGATTTAAAACTGCTTGCGGCTTTAATGTGATGTCTGGTCCCTGCAATATGGATGAAAATCATTAAGAAAAATAGCATGGGTTTCCCCCCTCCCCCCAGGTCATTACCAGTTCATTTGGTCCTATATACTTTGAACAGCAGTATACAGGCGGTGCAAAAAAGACAGAGACTGTAGGTTTGTTGTAAAGTAGAGTCTGTTTGTAATTTTGAACTGGTACTTTTTTAAACTGTAGCTCCAGACAAAAAAACAATTTTTGAGCTTTTTGGAAAACATAGAGAAGGGTTATCACCCCTGTAAAATTTGTTTTGCTGTCTGTGTGCATTTGTTCAGAAGGTTGCACCTCACTTTCTGTCCCAATGACAAATGTTTTTTTGAATTTCTTATTTTTTTTTGTGAAACAAGGATTGGTGATAAAGCATCAGTGGACAGAAGACACCTCTTACAGAAGAGAATTTCCCTTTTGTAGGGATAGATTTCATCTCACGTCCTGTTGTCTCCTTCCGTTTTCAAGTACTCCTACTCATTGGTAAGTTGGATGTTTGAAAGTAGGGGCCTGCCGTATATATTCTGCAGAAATTTGGGCCCTAGGTGTTGGTGTTGCCATAACACTGTAAGCCCTCACAGTTGGTCTTGGTTGGGCGCTGAAACGCCCTGCTGTGAACTATTATATCAAGAATTGTAATTTAGGGCTGCAACTAACGATTATTTTCATAATCGATTAGTTAGCCGATTATTGTTTCGATCGATTAATCGGATAATAGACTTAAAAAAATAAATACAATTTTGGGCCAATTTGTTGGGCAGATTACAAAACACAAATTGCCGCAAAAACACATTACATGCTTTTCTGCAGATTCTCCATTGAAGTAAATTGAACCAAAATAGCACCGTTTTGCGTTAAAAAGTCCTTGCCCTTTCCAAATACGCAGCCGCTGAAAAAAAAAAATAGATGTGAAGGTGTTCCATAGGAAACCATGTAAATGAACTGTAGTGTGTTTCTGCAAAAAGCACCAAAAAACAGAGGCGTGACCCAGGCCTGAGATGTTTAGTAACATAATGGGGTTAAAAAAAAACTAAAGTAACCAAGTACAAAAAGAGCAAATAATCTCTACTGTAAAGGGGTTAATTTTTTTTACTGTGGGATAGTGAAAGTAATATTTACAGTAGCAATTTGCTTTTTTGTAGGGGTGCAACGGATCAAAAAACTCACGGATCGACCTCCCTTTGGTCGCTCAATTGAAGCAGCTTCTCAAATCTTGGTCCCAATATAGAGTCTCGTTTTTAGGAAGAATCACGGCTAGTAAGATGACATTTTTGCCTAAGCTTCTGTACCTTTTTAGAGCCCTGCCCGTGGTAGTTTCGAAGACTTTTCTCCTGAAATTGCAGTCTCACTTGAATAAATTCATTTGGAATAATAAACCCCCTAGATTTTCCAGACAGGTGCTCTACAGACCATACAAGATGGGTGGTTTGGGAGTCCCTCAGCTCTGGTTCTACTTTTTAGCTAGCAGACTTTCTCAGGTGGCGCAGTGGAACATCAGACACCCTAGAGTCCCCTGGGTACGTTTCGAGGCTGATTCGATTGAACCCTTTTACTTGCCAGGGCTTTTGTGGTCCTCAAGGACTTGCTCTATATTATTAAGGGGTAAAAATCAAATAGTCTCTCAGGAGCTTGGGATGTGGGAAAGGTTTAGTTCCCGTCTGGTCCTTACTTCCAGGTTCCCCCCAGGGGCCTCCTTTTTAGGGGATCCTAGGTTTCCCATAGCCTTTCACACGCCCTCTTGTTTCAGATGGTGGACAAGCAGTGGTTTTGCAACATGAAGGTGGTTTTGCCTCCTTCGCCAGTCTTCGTGAATTGAAGAACATCCCCTTGAGGGAATATTATAGATATTTGCAGGTCCGTCATTTCTATCAAACACACTATGCAGCTGCTCCATCTGACACTAGCACGGCATTTGAGACGCTGTGTTCGTCCTCCCCTAGACAGAAGGGTCTCATCTCCATACTGTACGGCTACATGGGAAGCGGGGAGGGTGACTCGCTCTTGAGGCACATGTCCCAGTGGGACCTCGAGTTAGGCCTAGATTTTGAGTACAAAGACTGGGATGCTTGCTGGCAGAACATGAGGAAGTGTTCGGTCTCCCTCTCGGTTAAGGAGACAGCAGTAAAGTTGTTCACACGTTGGTACCTCACTCCCCTCCGCTTGAGTAAAATCTTCCCGCAGAGTTCCCCCTTATGCTTCCGTGGTTGCCCTCAACAGGGTTCTTTCTTGCACTTGTTTTGGGAATGCGAAAAGCTGCGCTCCACCTGGGGGGAGGTTTTAGTCTTGATGGATAAGTTGGCTGGGGGTAGCATGACTCTGACACATACCCATTGTCTGTTGTTCGAGAGTATACCGGATACACCTAAACCCCTCATGCGTCTGTTACACACGATCTGTGTAGCTGTCCAGTGGACAATTGCGCTCCACTGGAAGTCTACTGTGGTCCCTCTGGCACAGATAGTGACTAGGATTGACCAGATCATGCTCACAGAGAAGATTCACCACACTCTTAGAAACACCCTGCAACTTCATGATGCTAAATGGAACCCTTGGGTTTTGCACCGTATCGCAGAACACTCATAAACAGTTCTCAGTATATGATCTAATAGAGAAGAACCCTTTTTTTTTTTTTTTCTTCTCCTTTTCTTTTCCTTTGGTTTTAACTTCCATACACAATGTTCTGTTTTAGTCTTATTGTGTTCCTGGTATTTTGTTTCTGTCATCTATTTTTGTTTTATTTTATTTTTATTTTCTGTTTGATGATATGTTTGTTTGTTTATCCGTTAAATCCAATGCTCATTACTATCCGTGAGGTATCCATGACGAGTATTTTTTACAGTTTTAGTTGAGCAGTTTTTGTTGACAGATCCTTACTGCTCTATTTGCTGTTCAGAGAGATCTGTTCTTCTGTCTGTCTTTCTTTTTCTTGGATGTGCCTCACTCTGTAGACCTGATTCTCTAACTGTATGATTGGATGTATTTTGTATTTTGCTTGCATTTGGAAAAAAATAAATAAAAAAAAAATAAAGAACTTTTCAGTGAAAAAAAAAACTCACGGATCGGATCGATTCTCGGATCAGGAGTCACGGATCGGATCATTTTTGGATCAGCAACATTGCCCTCACATTAGTAATAATAGCCAGTAGTTTAACATTGCCCCCACATTAGTAATAATAGCCAGTAGTTTAACATTTCCCCCACATAGTAATAATAGCCAGTAGTTTAACATTGCCCCCACATGACATTAGTAATAATAGGCTAGCCGGTAGTTTAACATTGTCCCCACATGACATTAGTAATAATAGTCAGTAGTATAACAATGCCCCCACATTAGTAATAATAAATTCAAAGCCCCAAATCATATATGTTAAAAAGCCTAAAGAACATTTAGGTACATAAACAGACTTTTTGTGTACATCTATAGCCACTCAGTAGTATAACATTGCCCCCACGTATTAGTAATAATAGCCAGTAGTTTTAGCATTGCCCAACAATCATGATTCAACTCACTGTACTTGTTGCAGTCTTGCAGATGCATTGAGAATAAATCGCAGCGCGCGCTCTGGTAGGAATAGCAGAGGGGTGATGACGTCAGCGCACACCGCCGCCGGGTGTACCAAGATGGCCGACCGCTCCGGAGCTAGGCCGACGCCGCTGTTTTTCCTAAGGCCATGGCGGGGGTGCGCTCCGCGGATCGCAGTCTGTGCCGATCCGAACAGGTCGACCCGTTCGGATCGTGGATCGGGCACGATCCGTTGCACCCCTACTTTCTTGTACTATAAAGGGCTAATTTTAGTTGTTTTAACCCCATTATGTTACTGGCCAATGAATCGATTATGAAAATTGTAATCGAATTTAATAATAGATTACTTGTCGATTAATCGATTAGTTGTTTCGGCCCCTAAGAAATAACATCAGTGTGCAGCCGCTGCAGCATGGCCAACGTAGAGTTCCACCTGGTGGGCATGTCACAGATTAGGCGGTTCTTGGGCAGGTTGTAATTCTTTTGGAGGTCTGCCAGCCGAGCACTGGCATTATACCACCATCGCAAATGCACACAGATTTTTCTGTGCACCGCCAAGTTAAGGACATGAGCAAAACAGGACGCATGGTTCAGTTGTCCCTGTCGCAGGGCAGAGAGGAGGTTGGTGCCATTGTCGCAAACCACCATTCCTGGCTTAAGCTGGCATGGCGTCAACCACCTCTGAGCCTACCCCTGCAGAGCTGACAGAACCTCTGCCCCAGTGTGGCTCCTGTCCCCCAAGCATACCAGCTTAAGCACCGCATGGCATCGCTTTACCTTGAACGCCTACGGAGCACTGCTGATTCCAAGGACACATCAGCACAGGAAGAGGCCACAGAGGAAGAAGAAGAGGTGGGGGTAGAGGAGAGAGGTGTGTCATAATCACCAGTAGTAGCATTTTGGAGGCGTGGTGGCGGAACAACCTCGAACACTACTGTACCTTGTCCTGCATCCCTCCCAGCTGCCAGCAGAGTCACCCAATGCGCTGTGAAAGATAGGTAACATCCCTGTCCATGCCTGCTGGACCATGAGTCAGCAGTAATATGCACCTTACCACTGACCGCCCTGTCCAGCGAGGTATGGACATTGCCTTCCACATGCCGGTAGAGAGCCGGAATTGCCTTCCGTGAGAAAAAGTTTGGGAACCTGCCACTGAGGTACCGCACGTTCAACAAACTCACGGAAGGGGGCAGAATCTACCAACTGAAAAGGCAGCAGTTAAAGTGCTAGCAATTTTAGCTAAGCTAGCATTCAACCACTGGGCATGTGGATGGCTGGGAAAAAACTTATTTTGGCGCTGCAGCAGCTGGGGCTAAGTAAATTTGCCTGGTACAAGCTGACATCGGTGTACCGACCCGCAAGTACTTGGCTGTGACACACCTAATTCTACACCTTCAGTCCTATCAGTGCAGGGTTCAGAGAGGACTGACGGTATAGAGGGGTTGGAGATCCCAGCAGATGAGAAGCAAGGAGAGGTCCGCTTTGTTCTTTGGTGTGGGTCTTTGAGGTACGCTTGTCAACGAACTGCATGGCAGGTCGACATATGTCTGGTCAAGCATGTGGTGCCCAAGCGGGTGATGTTTTAGCCACGCGAGATACACTTGTGACATATGTTGCAAATAGCAGCGGTGCGATCTGATGCACTTGTCTCAAAAAAGGCCCACACCAAAGAACTTTTGGAATAATGCGGAGAGACAGCAGCTCCCTGCACATGCGTTGTGATGCAGTCGGTGTGCTGCCCTTAAGCTGGCCCCTGGAGGGCATCCTGCCTCATTGGAGATGTGCCTCCTTCTCCTCTCTCCTATCAGGTACCCACGTGGAGTCAGTGACCTCATCATCCCCTTCCTCCTCATCACTGTAGAAAACCTGGCAGTATGCTGCAGCTGGGGGAACATGACTGCCAGATTGCTGTCCTTTTTGGGTACCTCCTTTATCTGGGCTCACCTTACTGCCTTCCTCTAGCTGTGTACCATCATCAGAGCCTTCAAAATGCTGTGTATCCTCCTGCAGCATGTACCCAACACTGTGGTCAAACAGTTCGGAGACTCCTCAGGAGGACATGGTGGGACTAAGGAAGGAGTGACTGATGCCATTGAGCAGAGGGAAGAGGCCACGTTGGCAGCTGCTTTGCCAGATAAAGTACCCTGAGCCTGGGTGATAGAGGATGAGGATGGCTTGGTCATCCACTCTACCAAGTGTTCGGCATGTTGCGGCTCAACAGGACCAGCTGCCGAAAAAAGGACGAGCATGTCCTTGAACAGCAGCACTGTTGCCTCTAGACGCAGAGCCTGCTTGCCCTCTTCCAGACATACTAATGGTCTGCAGGGAGATGTAGCTGCACAAATACTGTCAATACTTGCTGATCAGTGGCCTGTGGTATTATTATGAGAACAACCGCAAAGGTATTCACGTTGCTTTAGGTGCACACTGTGCACAGGACACAGTACACCAAGTGAAAATACTTGCAGATCCCTTGTGGACCGCCCACCGTAGTTTTACGGTGGCAGGTCGGCTCAGCTGCACAAAATCACGTAATGTAACGTGATTTTGCATTTCAGCCACTAGGGGTGTGCGGGCGCCGCCGGAGGCACGCGCCCCCGCTCACCCCTGGTGCCGATGCGCTTGCCGACGGGAACGATCACCGCCGGGCACCCACGATTGCTCCTTTTAGGGGGAGAAATGCCTGATCGCATGTTCATACAATGTATGAACAGCGATCTGTCATTTTTCCAAGTCAGTCCCACCCCCCTTCAGATAGAACACAATAGGGGAACATAATTAACCTCTTCCTCACTCCCTAGTGTCAGCACTGATCGCTATAAAAATACCAATGGTCCCAAAAATGTGTCAAAAGTGTCTGAACTGTCTGCCATAAGGTCGCAGTACCGATAAAAATCACAGATCACCGCCATTACTAGTAAAAAAAAAAAATAGTAATAAAAATGCCATAAATCTATCCCCTATTTTGGAGACGCTATAACTTTTGCGCAAACCAATCAATATATATTTTTGGGGAATAGTAATTACAGCAAAAATTAAAAAATATTCTCTATACTCTATTTTTGTTAATAGCGCAAAAAATAGAAAACGCAGAGGTGATCAAATACCACCAAAAGAAAGCTCTATTTGTAGGGAAAAAAGGATGCCAATTTTGTTTGGGAGCAGGGCCGGCGCTAACACTAGGCACTGTCGCCTAGGAGCGCCCGACCGCTATTACTCCCGCACTGTCCGTCCTCCACAAAATGCTGGCAGGCGGCAGCATCCTCAGCCCTGACATGTCAAGCAGCGCCGCTAATACCCCCCCTCCCCCAGGGGGGGGCGCGCGTGGCTCCAGTTCTCTGCTCTGAGTGAGTCTGACTGACTGACATGAGCATGTGTAACAAGTGGCATAGATAGGTCCCGCACTCACCCCCCCCCCCAGTCTGGGCGCCCTCCGCTGTTTAGTGTGATAAATACATACAGTACTGTCTGTGATCATCTCATCTCCTGTGTCCCCAAAGGTCCGTCCGTTTCCAGCAATCAATGATCCTCCTTTTCAGGAGAAAGAGCCGACTCACATGAGGCAGCAGTAGCCCCTCCCTTCTCAGCTCTCTCTCTGTCCAGTGTCCACAATGACTGACAGTCTGTGTGTGACAAGAGGAGGTGTACCGTCCGCAGCACAGCGCCCCCCCTCTCCTGAGTCCTGTCAGTCACAGTGTGTGGAGCCTGATGCCACGTGATTAGTAGTACTGGCGGTTCCCGCGCTTGGGGGGACAGGTGAGGTGGAGCATTGAAGAGGCACTGTGCCAGTGCCACTGTTCAACAGCAGAGGTGTGAGGGAGGGCAGGCAGCCACCACAAGGGTTCACCTTTCAAGTTGGTGTGGTGAGTAAAGTAAAACTTGTGTATGTGAGAACAATATTTTTTTTTTAAATGTATGTGTGTATATTAAAATATCTGCCCCCTCCCCCCCAGAGCTTGATTTGCATTAATTGGCAGTGATGTGATTGATCGGACGCGGGTGTGGCTGTATTTGATGGATGCGGGGGTGGCTGTATTTGATGGACGCGGGGGTGGCTGTATTTGATGGACGCGGGTGTGGCTGTATTTGATGGACGCGGGTGTGGCTGTATTTGATGGACGCGGCTGTGGCTGTATTTGATGGATGCAGGGGTGTGGCTGTATTTGATGGACGCAGGGGTGTGGCTGTATTTGATGGACGCAGGGGTGTGGCTGTATTTGATGGACGCGGGGGTGGCTGTATTTGATGGACGCGGGGGTGGCTGTATTTGATGGACGCGGGGGTGGCTGTATTTGATGGACGCAGGGGTGTGGCTGTATTTGATGGACGCAGGGGTGTGGTTGTATTTGATGGACGCAGGGGTGTGGCTGTATTTGATGGACGCAGGGGTGTGGCTGTATTTGATGGACGCAGGGGTGTGGCTGTATTTGATGGACGCAGGGGTGTGGCTGTATTTGATGGACACGGGGGGGGGGCTGTATTTGATGGACGCGAGGGGGGCTGTATTTGATGGACACGGGGGGGGGGGGGCTGTATTTGATGGACGCAGGGGGGGCTGTATTTGATGGACGCGGGTAGCTGTATTTGTTGGACGCAGGGGGGGGGCTGTATTTGATGGACGCAGGGGGGGGCTGTATTTGATGGACGTGGGTGTGGCTGTTTTTGATGGACGCGGGGGAGCTGTATTTGATGGACGCAGGGGGGGGGGCTGTATTTGATGGGAGCCGCTGAGACTGTATTTGATGGGCACAAGTGAGACTGTATTTGATGGGGTGTGGGTGAGGCTGTAATTTAGGTGTGGGTGAGGCTGTATTTGATGGGCATAGGTGAAACCAGGGTTTGACAAATTTGCTTGGAATCTAGGAGCCAGCTAAAAAAGTTAGGAGCCAGAAAACGCACCCCGTCCCGCCGAGTTTGCACGCAGAAGCGAACGCATACTTGAGCAGCGCCCGCATATGTAAACGGTGTTCAAACCACACATGTGAGGTGTCGCTGCGATCGTTAGAGCGAGAGCATTAATTCTAGCCCTAGACTTTCTCTGTAGCTCAAAACATGCAACCTGTAGAATTTTTTTAAACATCGCCTTTGGAGATTTTAAAGGGTAAAAGTTTGTCGCCATTCCACGAGCGGGTGCAATTTTGAAGCGTGACATGTTGGGTATCAATTTACTCGGCGTAACATCATCTTTCACAATCTATAAAAAAAATGGGCTAATTTTACTGTTTTATTTTTTAATTAAAAAAGTGTATTTTCCCAAAAAAGTGCACTTTTCGCAAATACTGTGTGACAGAAAGTATTGCAACGATCGCCATTTTATTCTCTAGGGAGTTAGAATAAAATATATACAGGTCATTCACAAAAAATTAGCATATTGTGATAAAGTTCATTATTTTCTGTAATGTACTGATAAACATTAAACTTTCATATATTTTAGATTCATTACACACAACTGAAGTAGTTCAAGCCTTTTTTTTGTTTTAATATTGATGATTTTGGCATACAGCTCATGAAAACCCCAAATTCCTATCTCAAAAAATTAGCATATTTCATCCGACCAATAAAAGAAAAGTGTTTTTAATAAAAAAAAAGTCAACATGTTCAGTTATGCACTCAATACTTGGTCGGGAATCCTTTTGCAGAAATGACTGCTTCAATGCGGCGTGGCATGGAGGCAATCAGCCTGTGGCACTGCTGAGGTGTTATGGAGGCCCAGGATGCTTCGGTAGCGGCCTTAAGCTCATCCAGAGTGTTGGGTCTTGCGTCTCTCAACTTTCTCTTCCCAATATCCCACAGATTCTCTATGGGGTTCAGGTCAGGAGAGTTGACAGGCCAATTGAGCACAGTAATACCATGGTCAGTAAACCATTTACCAGTGGTTTTGGCACTGTGAGCAGGTGCCAGGTCGTGCTGAAAAATGAAATCTTCATCTCCATAAAGCTTTTGAGCAGATGGAAGCATGAAGTGCTCCAAAATCTCCTGATAGCTAGCTGCATTCACCCTGCCCTTGATAAAACACAGTGGACCAACACCAGCAGCTGACATGGCACCCCAGACCATCACTGACTGTGGGTACTTGACACTGGACTTCAGGCATTTTGTAATTTCCCTCTCCCCAGTCTTCCTCCAGACTCTGGCATCTTGATTACCGAATGACATTGGACTTTGGACTTTGGACCACTGAGCAACAGTCCAGTGTTGCTTCTCTGTAGCCCAGGTCAGGCGCTTCTGCCGTTGTTTCTGGTTCAAAAGTGGCTTGACCTGGTGAATGCGGCACCTGTAGCCCATTTCCTGCACACGCCTGTACACGGTGGCTCTGGATGTTTCTACTCCAGACTCAGTCCACTGCTTCCGCAGGTCCCACAAGGTCTGGAATCGGTCCTTCTCCACAATCTTCCTCAGGGTCCGGTCACCTCTTCTCGTTGTGCAGCGTTTTCTGCCACACTTTTTCCTTCCCACAGACTTCCCACTGAGGTGCCTTGATACAGCACTCTGGGAACAGCCTATTCATTCAGAAATTTCTTTCTGTGTCTTACCCTCTTGCTTGAGGGTGTCAATGATGGCCTTCTGGACAGCAGTCAGGTCGGCAGTCTTATCCATGATTGCGGTTTGGAGTAATGAACCAGGCTGGGAGTTTTTAAAAGCCTCAGGAATCTTTTGCAGGTGTTTAGAGTTAATTAGTTGATTCAGATGATTAGGTTAAGAGCTCGTTTAGAGAACCTCTTCATGATATGCTTATTTTTTGAGATAAGAATTTGGGGTTTTCATGAGCTGTATGCTAAAATCAACAATATTAAAACAAAAAAAAGGCTTGAACTACTTCAGTTGTGTGTAATGAATCTAAAATATATGAAAGTCTAATGTTTATCAGTACATTACAGAAAATAATGAACTTTATCACAATATGCTAATTTTTTGAGAATGACCTGTATATAATGTTTGCGGCCTTCTGCAGGCCTAAGCTTCCTTCCCCGGGTGCCAGGTCGCTAATTCCAGTCGCAATTGCGACCGGGCGCCTGGATTTTGTTGAACCCTGGGTGAGACTGTATTTGATGAGCACTGGTGAGATGGAATTTCATGGGGACAGGTGAGAAGGCATTTGATGGGCGCTGGTGAGGCTGTATTTAATGGACCGAGCTTAGACTGTATTTGATGGGCAGAGATGAGGCTTTATTTGATGGGCACTGGTCAGATGGCATTTGATGGGCATCCCTTACAGTCAAAGATGCCTGCTTACGCAAGTGAAAGTGCAATGTGTTAAATATGGGGGTAGTGAAAATTAAATAAATAATATGCTAAAGATATAAATGCAAAACGATTAAAGGTGCATAAATATATAAGGGTGTATGGATATTAATATCATAAATGCAAAAAACGGTCCATATATCATAAGGTGCTAGATTAAAAATAAATTGCTAAACCATAATTAATAGTTCATTATTAAGTGCGGATAGGTTGGCTGAAAACTGCATATATATGCCACAAATATATCTTAAATGCAAACAATGGTCCATATATCATACGGTGCTAGATTAGAAAATAAATTGCTAAACCATAATTAATATTTCATATTTAAGTGCGGATAGGTTGGCTGTAAACTGCATGCAATAAAGTGCTGGTAAAACGTGCCGAATATATCATAAATGTAAACAATGATCCATATATCATACGGTGCTAGATAAAAAAAAAATGCTAAACCATAATTAATAGTCCATATTTAAGTGCGGATAGGTTGTGAATGCTTTTTACCCCAGGAGGAGGTCTCTGATCTGGTGAGTGCGGGATACACCAGAGTACGGAGGAAGAGGGCACCAGTGAATCACCAGTCAATTTTCCTTAATCTTGGCACTTGGCACGTTTTGCCAGCACTTATGCATGCAGTTTACAGCCAACCTATCCGCACTTAAATATGGACTATTAATTATGATTTAGCATTTATTATTTTTTTAATCTAGCACCGTATGATATATGGATCATTGTTTACATTTATGATATATTTGGCACGTTTTACCAGCACTTTATTGCATGCAGTTTACAGCCAACCTATCTGCACTTAAACATGAACTATTAATTATGGTTTAGCAATTTATTTTTAATATAGCACCTTATGATATATGGACCATTGTTTGCATTTATGATATTAATATCCATACACCCTTATATATTTATGCACCTTTAATCGTTTTGCATTTATATCTTTAGCATGTTATTTATTTGATTTTCACTACCCCCCATATTTAACACATTGCACTTTCAGGCGCCGTACACACGGCAGAGAACCTCGACGGGCAGAACACATCGTTCCGCCCGTCGAGGTTCTCTCCCGGCCGTCGAATTCGGCGACCCGCCCGTCGGGAATGGCAACCAGCCATTCTTCCAGGCGGGCCGTCGAGGAAATAGAGAGCGTGCTCTCTATTTCGGCTCGACGGGCTTCCCGACGGGAAGCTCGCCGAGACCGTACACACGGCCGAGGTCCTCGCTGGAATGTGCATTCCAGCGAGGTTCTCGCTGGTTTTCAGCGAGAACCTCGGCCGTGTGTACGGCGCCTCACTTGCGTAAGCAGGCATCTTTAACACTAGGAGGCGCCAACACCTATATACTTTTTTCCTTTCATATTTTTATTCTACCTAGGTAGGATATACATGTAGGGGCTGCCACCTTAAAGGGGAGGTTCACCCAAAAATCAACTTTCTGCCACTAGATCCAGCATACTGTTGACACCTGCAGTATGCTGGATTTTTTATTTATTTTTTGTACTTATCGTTTTAGCGCTCTTTCTTCCCTTGCTCCGAGCATAGTTGATTGACGGGCTTGGATAGCCCGTCACGCCTTCCAAAAATAGCCGAAGTGACACTCGGCTGTTTACGGTGCTATACAGCGCCTGCGCCTGCTGTGTAGAGCTGACTGCGCAGGCGCCGTAAATTGCTGAGTGTCACTTCGGCTATTTTCGGTAGGCATGACACGCTATCCAAGCCCGTCAATCAACTGCGCTTGATTTAGTAACGCCTATACCCGGAAGGATACGCTGCTCGATGCCGGAGAAGAAAGACCGCTAAAACGATAAGTGCAAAAAAATAAAAATCCAGCATACTGCAGTTGTCAGCAGTATGCTGGATCTAGTGGCAGAAAGTTGATTTTTGGGTGAACCTCCGCTTTAATTGTATCGTGTTTACATACATATTATTTTGGACACATTCCTCATCCCTCTCCTGCAGCTTACATATATTTGTTCCGTTGCGTGGATTCATTCTTTCTTCTTATTCCTTACAGTCACGCACAGACACGAGAAACACACAATGCATCCCTTACACACACAAAAAACCTCTAGCCTTGTCTGGTCCCCTCCATCAATAACTCCCCCCCCCCAGTTCCTTCCCTCCCTTCATTAACTCCCTCCCATTCTGTTTCCTCATTAAAGTGTTTAACCACTTGTCCACCGCGCACCGTCAAATGACGGCGGGCGGAGGACTCCATTGTTCTGACAGCACGTCATATGACGTGCTGTCTCTTTAAAGCCACGGGCGCTGCTCTGCTGGGATCCCGGTGCGAGTGCCCGGCGGCAACGATCGCCACCGGGCAAAAGCGATTGCCCAGTAACTGAGCGGGGACGTGGAGCTCTGTGTGTAAACACAGAGCTCCACGTCCTGTCAGGGAGAGAGGAGACCGATGCTGTGTCCCTTGTACATAGGGACACAATCGGTCACCTCCTCCAGTCACCCCCCCCTCCCCCTACAGTTAGAACACTCATAGGACACACATTTAACCCCTTCCCCGCCCCCTAGTGGTTAACCCCTTCACTGCCAGTCACATTTATACAGTAATCAATGCATATTTATAGCATTGTTCACTGTATAAATGTAAATGGTCCCAAAAATGTCACAAAAGTGTCCGCCATAACGTCCCAATAAAAAAATCGCAGATCGCCGCCATTAATAGTAAAAAAAAAATAATAAAAATGCCATAAACACTATAAATTTTTGCGCAAACCAATCGATAAACGCTTATTGCATTTTTTTTTTTACCAAAAGAAGAATACGTATCGGCCTAAACTGAGGAAAAAAATATTTTTATAGCGCAAAAAATAAAAACCGCAGAGGTGATCAAATACCACCAAAAGAAAGCTCTATTTGTGGGAAAAAAAGGACGCCAATTTTGTTTGGGAGCCACGTCGTACGACCGCGCAATTGTCAGTTAAAGCGATGCAGTGCCGGAAGCTTATATTTCGTCTGGGCAGGAAGGGGGTGTAGGTGCACAGTAGGCAAGTGGTTAAACTGGTAGTATACTCTATACCAGTGTTTTTCAACTCCAGTCCTTAAGGCACACCAACAGGTCATGTTTTCAGGCTTTCCATTATTTTGCACAGGTGATTTATTTTTTTCAATCAAAAAACAGTTTATTTAATAAAGTTGCATATAAAAGACAATGGTTGAGCAGTGGATATATAAAACAACAAGGCGTTACAACATCAAAAGCAAGGCACATCATGAATAGTACATTTATCGTAGGTTTGGCATCTACAACGTCATAACCCAGCTACCTATGTCAGGGGCTGCGTAAGCAACAATTTTGGAACAGGCGAGGAAGCCAGGGGCAGGGCACCAGGCAAGTGGGGAAAACTAATTGCAGGTTGTGGGTTCATTCAGCCATCGATCCCAAATTTTAAAATATTTGTCTGGGCAGGCTCTATTAATATATACACATTTCTTGTATGGTAGGGTCATATTTACTTCTGCCTTCTATTCCGGGAAAGTAGGGGGAAGCTGTCTCATCCACTTGCGAGCCACAACCTTTCTGACGGAGAAAAGAGTCTCATGAAGGAAGATCTTGGTATATTTGTCCACATCTGTAGGGAAAATCCCCAACAGGCACTGTCTAGGGTCTAGCGCGACAGGGGCTCCCATCTCGTCATGGAGAAACGTAATAACTTGTTTCCACAGGTCTTGAATTTTTGGGCAGGCCCAAATAAGGTGAAAAAAAGTCCCAGTCTCCTGGGCACACAACACACACAGGGTGGAGTGAGTACGTTTATATCTAGCCACATGGATTGGGGTTAAGTATGCCCTGTGGGTGATGTATATCTGGGCGAGTCTGTCTGAGAGTTTGGGGGACACATTTTTACAGGTCTCCAGAGCCTCGTCCCAGTCCTCCTCGTCAAGCAGTCCTACCTCCCTTTCCCAGCGAGATTTTATGGTGAGCGCTATCTTGGTGGCTGGAGGGGTGGAGAGCATATTATAAAATGCGGAAATTAGCTTGTTGGGGTCCCGTCCCTTAACTATAGACATGATCGGGTGTGGGGTCGGTTGCGGGTACGTGTGCGGAAACTGTGCCTGGGCTGCATGTCTAACCTGGAGAAACCTAAATAGCATATTGTCGTGAAGCGTGAATTCGTCCTTAAGCATTTGGTAGGTTTTCAAGTCACCATTAGACAGTAGGTGGTACAAGTATTAGACTCCCTGTGCGGCCCATAACTCAGATCCCTGAATATTAAGAAATTCCCGTAAACCCCTATTTTGCCACAGTGGTGTGTAGTCATTATGCCTGGGTATCTCTAGTTTAGTGGACGCAAGGTCCCAGACCCGTCTATAGTGACCTAAGAGGGACTCCGTCCCCCCACACGACACAGCACCCCTAGAGACCACCGACACTGCGTACAGCGCATCCCCGGTGAGCTGCGATTCCCGGGGGCACAGCAAGGTCAAGAATCTTAGGCTGTCAGTTTTGTCAGCATGATACAGCTGTGACAATTGGGCGGCTATGTAGTACAAGTTGAGATCAGGGAGGGCCATACCCCCCATATCTGTTGGGCTTTTTAGGGCCTGCCACGCAAGTTTATGTCTGCCCGTCCCCCATATAAAGGGTTTGAGGAGGGCCTCCAGGGACTTAAAATATTTCAGGGGGAGGTAGATCGGGGTGTGCCAAAGGGCGTAGAGCAGCTTAGGGAGAAGAACCATCTTTACAAGATTTATGCGACCCCAGACTCCAAGTGGGAGGTGGGCCCACACTCTAATTTTAGCCTTGACAAGGTCAAAGAGGGGTTCTATATTAAGTGCGATGTAATCCGCTGGGCATTGCACAGGTGATTTGATCAGTTTCACTGCCTTAGTAATCACCACAGCCATTTCATCTGAGGGAAATCCTGAAAACTTGACTTGTTGGCGTGCCTTGAGGACTGGAGTTGAAAAACACTGCTCTATACTACCACTTTCACCTACAGGTAAGCCTATAATAAGGCTTACCTGTAGGTATAAAGAATATCTCCTAAACCTGTACGGTTTAGGAGATATTCACCTTGCAATGCGCCGCTGACGTCATCGCCGCTCCAGCCAATCGCAGCGCTGGAGCGGCGATACCCGGAAAACACGCCGGAGCAAGATGACATCTCGCTCAGCGTGGGCCAGGTAAGTTCTACTTTCCTCGATCCGAGGTAAGTATTTCATAGTGAGCTAGTATGCGGTGCATATTAGCTCATTATGGGTTTTCCCTTGCAGGTGTAAAAAAAAAAAAAAAAAAAATGTTCTGCAGGTATACAACTGCTTTAAAAAATAATGTTCTTTAGCAATGAACACACATTTTGCATTAGTAATTATGCTACCAAAATCTTTTTTGCTGTAAACTGCATCCAGCATTGCTCCTGTTTCTTCTTGCCAGAGGCTGCCATTTTGTTAAAGCCCAGAACCCCTGAGCAGATGTAAATCATAAAGTGGAACTAAACCCATCGATTTAATGGTTAAACAAAAAAAACATATATTCCTGGAATGTTGGGATTGCTAAATGTCACATTTGCTTAATTCCTCAACCAAACTGTCAAAGCATCATATGGCTGGTGTCATTACTGATCACATGTGCAGCACCATGGCAGTTGCAGATTAAACAGAAGCAGCTTCCTTGGGTGTAAAATATAGGAGGGTTTATTTCTGCTTCAAGGCTGTCAGCAGGCCTCTGCAAGACTAACTGAACATACCCACACCGTGACCCTTTGGTCATCTCACCCCTTTGTAACCTTCAATAAAAACACAGACAACCACTTATCATTGAATGGACGTAGGGGTCGGCCACAGCTTTATTTGGTAAATAAAACAAACTTGTTAAACTTTATCAACCTTTCAAAGGTTGCCCACAGGGGGGGGGGAAGCAACCAGCCAGCCGCCGGCCCAAGCCGACGGGCATGATAGCCTTCCACCTAGCCTTTAATCTCCTGTACCGCCACAGGAGGAGCTCGCTCCCTTAGACTGAGCTCCGACCCCCACCCAAAATATATAGGGCCTGCTCAATGCCATCCTGGAGGCCAGACAGAAATATATCAAGCCCGATGTCGTTGAGGTGAACGCCATCTTGGCTCATAAGCCTCCTGTTATCCCCTTCCAACTGTCTATGCCGGACCACCACCCCCGACCTGGCTCTAACATATCGGGACATGCGTGAATTTATGGTCCTACGCGCTCTCTCTATGCTCACTGCTTCCCTGTCCTCCTGCCATGTGACCCGAGGGACAATCTCCGACCAAACAATGATAATTTCGGAAAAGAGAAAAACCATCCTTTCAAGATCCATACGCATCAGTATGAGTATTTCCGGAACTCGCAGGGAACGTATGTCGTTCCCACCCGCATGAACCACTAACACCACCGGCGTCCGAGACACACCGGCAATCTGAAAAACTTCCATGAGAATCCGGGACCAAGGGAGACCCCCAATACCTCTCCAATGCACCTCCACCGGAAATCCCAGGGATCTGCCGCCCGGCCGGCAGATAGCCCTCTGTGCGGCCCGATGAATGTAGGAGTGCCCCACCACGTGCACAACCGGAGCACGAGGACCTGAAAAAGGGAGAAAAGATTAAAGCAACAATTCTGGGCGAACGTAGCCCGCATAACACCCCGATTTCCACCGACCGATTCTCTGAATGTCGCCCACCGACAACCCAGCCCTGGCCGCTTCCGTGGCCGCACCAATTCTAAAGGAATGCGTGCCAAAATCACCAGCCGAGACCCCCGCCGCCGCTAGACACCTCCTAAACACTGAACTAAATTGATACCGCGTAAGAAAGGGCCCCCGAAACATGTACTAAGAACTTTTCCCCAACAGGACTCACCTTCAGGAACTCCATCACCATGGCAACCGGACAAAGGGGACCTCCCACTGCCCCAAGGCGCAGCCAACAACCCTCGCCCAACTGATCCGTCTTGGACTTTCTAATCCTGACCTGGACCACCCCGTTGGCCAGCAAAACATCCTCCCTGAAAAGGCCCCCAGCCCCGCTAGCCGAAGTCGGCACCAGCTCACTTACCCTTAACGCACCGAAAAAAGCCAGGCAAAAAGCCGTGGAAAAAAGAAGCCCCTCGTAAGAAGAGGAGCAAACGCCCTCGGTGACCCTAACTAAAGAATCCAGCAAGGCAAAGGAAACCGGACGCCTGCTGTCCTTCCGCGCGTGAACCTTCCGCCAACCCCTCAAAGCCTGTGAGATGCCAAGGTGTTTTGTACAATCCTGCCAGCCATGCAATTTTAAATGAAAACCAACACCCCCCAGACGGCGTCGCGCCACCGCGGCGGAACAACCAGTAAGCTCCAAACTCAAAAGGTAGTCGATCGTAACCTGAAAACGGACGCTCTCACATGAGGCCACGTCCCTGCTACCCGCCACCCCCAACCAGGCCTTCCACGCCTTACCGTGATTGGACCAGGTGGCCGGAGTCACAGAAGATGCGATGAGCGGCATAAGGTTCATAACACCAGGGTCCAAAGGAACTGCGGGCAGGGCAGGCCCTCCTGAGCCGCCCCCGGGCACAGCGTCCGGAACTCCTGAAAACGGAAACGAGACAAAACATCAGCGATCACATTGTCAACACCGGGAACGTGTCGAGATCTGAACCATATATTAAACTCTAGACACCTGAGAACCAGGTGACGGAGGAGGGCCAGGACCGGAAGGGAGGAAGAAGACAAACCGTTAATACAATGAACCACACTGCTATTATCGGTCCAAAAACATACCTTCCTATCCCTGAGCTTGTCTCCCCAAAGTTCAACCGCCACCACGATGGGAAAAAGCTCAAGGAGAGTCAGGTTGCGACAAAGCCCCTTATCCCGCCAAGCTTGCGGCCACAATTCCGCACTCCAGACGGATCCGAGAATTGCACCGTAGCCCACCGATCCAGCCGCATCGGTGAACAAAGCCAACTCCTGGTTGCATACCTCGTCCGACAAAAAACACGTACGGCCGTTGTAGCGCCGCAAAAATTCACGCCACACCAACAGGTCCGCTTTCAGGGATGAAGTCAGACGGATCCGGTGCTCGGGCCTCTTGGCCCCCTTTGTAGCCAATGAGAGCCGCCGCGAAAAAACCCGACCCATCGGCATGATACGACATGCGAAGACCAGGAGACCCAAGAACGACTGCAGCTGTCGCAACGTGACCTTCTGAGCTCCGCAAAAACCGTCAATCAAGCTCGATATTTTCTCGAGCTTAACCGTCGGTAGCCTAAAAACCATCTCAAGTGAATCGATTTCAATGCCCAAAAAGGACAGCCTGGTGGTCGGACCCTCCGTCTTCTCGGCGGAAAGCGGAACACCGAACCTGCTCATCAAGGCACAGAAAGAATCCAATAAAAATTTACAAGTGGGGGACTCACCCTGGGCCACGAACAGAAAATCATCCAAATAATGAATAATAGATCTGCAGCCCGAGTCACGTCGCGCTGCCCATTCCAAAAACGAACTGAACATTTCAAAATAGTGGCACGATATGGAGCACCCCATCGGCAAACAGGTATCGTAGTAAAACAAGCCATCCACGCAGCAACCCAGAAGATGGTAGCAATCCGGATGCACCGGCAACAACCTAAAGGCAGATTCAATATCCGTTTTGGCCATAAGGGCGCCCCGACCGGCTCGCCGAACCAACAGCACCGCCTTGTCAAAAGAGACATAGGAAACCGATGCCTCTTCCTTGGAGATGCCGTCGTTGACCGACGAGCCCCTCGGGTAAGATAAATGGTGGATTAGGCGAAACTTACCACTGTCCTTTTTGGGGACTACACCCAAAGGGGAAACCCTCAAATTGTAAAAAGGGGGGGAAGAAAACGGGCCCTCAATACGACCCAGATTAACCTCTTTACTAACCTTATCTCGAAGAGCCTCCGGATAAAGCGTAGCCGATTGCAAATTACCAGCCAGTTGAGGGGACGCTGAAGGAACAAAGGGGATGAAAAAACCATACAGAAAACCTATGCGCAGTTGCTCCCCTTCCGACCTATTGGGGTAGCGCTCTAGCCAGGGCAACATCTCGTCCACGTTCACTGGCGTCTTTCCCATCAGCAGGCGCTGCGCCCCTGTGCACGGGTTTGGCACCGCGGGGGCAACGGACTGCTCCGTGGGAGCCCCCACAGGAGGAGCACTCATGCTTAAATTTGCATAACCCGAAAAACTTACAGTGGCCCTCGTTAAAGAGCCAGCAATTTCCGGGTCTCTTGGCGGCCGCTGTGCCCAGCTGAACTGCTGAGGACGCAGCGGCCCCCCCAAGAAAGGGGGTCTGTCTCTGCGCCATCATAAGACGAAGCCATACGTCCGTGGCCTTGCAGCCCCACCCTACGTCGGGCTGCAACGCCAAACGCCGTCGGAACTCCTCATCGTATTTCCACCAGGCACTGCCGCCATGGGATTTGTATGCATTATAGATCGAATCCAAATAGATAAAGAGTTCCGAACAACGCTCAGGATGTTTCTCCCCCATTATACCACCCAACACCGCAAAAGCCTGAAGCCAGTTACCAATTGTCCTGGCAACGCGGGGCCTGCGCTCAGCCGGCCTGTCCATAAAAGGCTTGCGCTCCCTGTCAATCGTGTGTTGGTCCACAGATACCAGGGACCAGATATCCACGTACTTATTATCCCAAATTTTTTGCCTAATGTCATCACTAACATGCGAGCCCAACGGACTTATCCCGCAGAAAAAAGACTCCTTGTGCATGCTAGCTCTTGGCGGAGACGGGGCCCGAGTGCTCGGAATAGTCGAGACTGCCCCTTGGGGGCCGGACTCCAGCTGCGTCAATAAGGCCTTAAGGGCCGGTACCAACACCTGTGACCCACCCCCAGCACCCCAGGCCCCAGCGTAGTCAAACTCACCAACCACGGCAGAAGACGGAAAAGGAGGCGTCGCTGAAGAACTCGCGGACGACACCATCACCGGAGGAGCTGGCACTGGAGCGCGTGGAGGCTGCACCGACATCGATGGGAGTGCCTCTGGGACCGGAGCATCCAAAGGAATAGAAAAGGAGGCGGGCGCGCCGGACCTGTCGTTCGCGCGAGAAGGCTGCCTAGAGCGCCCCAAGGATCCGCGCCTGGGCCCATGACGTTCCTCCCGGCCCCTAGGGGTCCTGGAGCGGCTCCGAGAGGAGGATGGGGACCTCCAGCGGGAAGATCTAGAGCGCCTGGACCTACTGCGGCGCCTATATGACCTATGGCGACGACTCCTACTATGTCTATGATACCTCCCCGAGCTGCGAGACGACGACCTGGAGAAAGACCGTATATCTCGCCTGCGGGAGTGGTCACGCCTGTCACCCGCGGCGCGGGGGTGCTCATGAACGGGGGTAAATAACAGGGGAGAGGAAGGGCCTGCAACTTCGTCCCCAGCATCTTCAAATACCGACGCTGGGGGGTCATCTAAGATGTGCTGATCGGGAAGTGATTCTAAAGCCTGCGCATCTGCAGCGATAGGGACAGCAGTAGTGACTAAGCCAGCCTCCTCTGTAGCAGAGGAGCTGGAACCACCTGGGGCGCTAGCATTGCCCATAATCATTGGCTGGAGGAGGGGGAACCCAGAGCTATCCACAGCAACTCGGCAGGGGAGTGAAAAAACGCCACGAGGAGAGCCTGAAGAAGAAGGGGGCGGAGCTACCGCGCGCACGGGCGCCAGCGCCGCCCCTCCCCCTCCCCTTCCAGCCCCCACCGCCACAGAGCCCCCCCGACGCTGTGAAGCCCTGATGGGGCTTGGGCTCAAGCGATCCGGCGGCCGGGTGGCCCTACGAGGGGCCCGCCGACCCCCCACATCGGTACCTGTGACGCGGCGCGGCGAGCGGGACGGTCCAGGCGCTCCCAGATCGGCGGCGACACGGGCCAGGAAGCCGCCATCGGACCGCACCCGCTCCCGGATCATCCTTACCAGCTCGTCAGCCATCCTCAGCCAAGCTTTCTCTGCTGGCGCTGACAGGTAAGAGGAAGTGGGGAGGGGTATCACCCCTCCTTTTAGGACCTCTGTCCCGCTCCTAAGCCTTCCCCCCAACCTGAACACTATTGGTCCCCCACGCCAGCCTATGGGGAGGCCCCATTTACACTAAGAAGGGGGGGGGGAAAGGGGTGAGCTAACTAACCCTCTCTGTCTACCCCCCAGCCTCCTCATTTAGTCAGTGGCACCTAGGCCTAATTGGCCCAGTGCCAACCAACACTGCAGTTTGTAAAGATGCCTAAAATTTTGAGCAACTGAGCATGTGCATGAGTGGGAGACACAGTATATTACTGGATCGTACACAATATAGACACCTATTTTTAATGTCTTACATAGCTATACCTGCAAATTGGGCCAGCCCAAAGTGATTGAGGAGATCTTAATTTTCTGACTAAAGTTCCACACTAGAGTTGCCACCTCATCCCTTTAAAACAGAACACATATGAATTACACAGGTTCTGTGGCTAATTAAGGTGGTAATTAAACTCACTTGGTGCTTTACCTGCATTAAATTAGCCTCAGAACCTGTGTAATTCATATGTGTTCTGTTTTAAAGGGATGAGGTGGCAACTCTATTCCACACTCAAAACGGTTCCCCCAATCTGGCTGTCCAAGATTGCATAGAGGATTGGAAAAGCCTCAGCCATATGCCCCCAAATTCGTGTAGGTGGATAGGAGGGCTTTATTTGTCTAGGAAGACAGACAGCCTAAGATCAACCAATATTTTTGGCTTTAAGTCATGTGGTCACTGTGAAAACTAGAGGTGCAACGGATCAAAAAACGTATGGTTTGGATCGTTTCTCGGATCAGAGTCACGGATTGGATCATTTTTCGGATCAGCAAAAAAAAAAGTTGTGACTCAAGCACTTTCATCATGTGTTTAAAGCCCTTGTTTTGCACAACCGAATATGGCCTCATGTCTGCACCTATAAACACACTGATAGTGTTTGTGATGGCTTTAGCCCAGCCTGATTGTGCAACAAGGGGCTGCTTAAATTCTGCAGTGATAAGCAGCTTTCGTTTTCACTCCTGTCGGTGAAACACCGGGGTGCTGTCGCTTCAATTGCGTGGCAATGCTTAATGCGTTTCCACTGTCATATGGCTTTCTTGTGCCACAGTGACCAAACACCATCACGGTTTTATCCACTAACCTCTTTCCTTCATCATTCTATTTGACAGGGAAGCCAAAATGCTCCCATACAGGGGATTTAAATGACTTGGAGAAGAGGCGCAAAAAAATGGCTGGATCATTAAAAAAAATCTTCAGTGCTGACCAGGAACAGAAATCCACACAAGCTCAGGATGATGAACCAAAACCAGTTTGTGAAGTTGAAGACAATCCTGTGCATATGGATAGCGGTGAAGGACCTTCAACAACCATGACAGTGGGTGCTTTAGCATCGACAACTATTAGTGAGCAATCTGTTGAAGAGAAGAGTGACACAGATACTGAAGATAAGGCCTCTCCAATATCGCCAACACTACTAGAGATCACTTCATTACCACTGGATTTCTCTGATCTAGTGGATTGGCCAGATGTCATCACTACGTCATGTCGGGATACCATCGTAATGAAAGGCCCAGCAAAACCAAACAAACGGTTTGCATGTCCCAGGGATGCATCTAATAGACGTTTTACAGCAGTCCATTACAAACGCCGCCTTGGAAATGGTGAAGTGCAGACAAGACATTGGCTAATCTACTCTACCAAGCTCAACAAAGTGTTTTGCTTTTGTTGCAAACTGTTTGCAAACAAAGAAACAAGTCCGATTGCTGGAGGTGTCGATGACTGGAAAAATATATCGCATATTTTGACAGTGCACGAACAGTCTGCATATCATCTTGCTTCTGTGGGAAGGTGGAATGAGTTATTGCTAAAGCTTGGATCAGGAAAAACCATTGACCAGGCTTACCAGAGGTTATTAACAACCGAAACTCAGCACTGGCAAAGTGTTCTCCAGCACCTTGTAGCCATCGTCCAATATCTTGGTAGGCAGTGCTTGGGTTTCAGAGGAAGCAATGACACACTTTACCGTGCAAACAATGGAAATTATTTGCAACTTGTGGAAATGCTGGCCACATTTGATACAGTAATGCAAAACCACCTTCAAAAAATTACAAATTCAGAAATTCATTGCCACTACCTGGGAAAGGATATACAAAATTAATTGATTGGCCTTATTTCTAAAGAAATAATCAGAAGGATTCTTCTCCTATTAAAAAATGCTAAGTACTATTCCATCATCCTTGACTGCACCCCAGATGTTGCTCTTGTGGAACAGATGACCGTCATTGTTAGGTTTGTGTCAATCATACAAGGGGACTCAATAACAGCAAGCCCTGAAGTGAAAATCAAAGAAAGGTTTCTTGGATTTATCCCAGTTCATAGTTCAACTGGAGAAATGTTGACTGAATCGATTCTGGCAGAGCTTGAGAAACTGAACATACCATTAAGTGATATGAGAGGCCAAGCGTATGACAATGGGTCCAACATGAAAGGGAAGCACTCTGGTGTTCAGAAGAGAATCAAGGATTTGAATTCACGGGCATTCTATATTCCTTGCAGTGCTCATTCCTTAAACCTTGTTGTAAATGATGCTTCTATGTGTTGTAGGGAAGCCAGTTAATTTTTTGGTACTTTGCAGAAAATATATGTTTTTTTTGTCTGGCTCAAGAAATCGGTGGGACATCTTAAAGAAGCACATTAGTAGGCTGACGGTGAAGCCACTATCAACTACAAGATGGTCAAGTAGAATTGATGCCATTCGTCCTTTCAGATTTCAAATAGCTGAAATATATGACACACTGATGGCAATTGAAGAAGACCCAACATTTGCTATTCTTGCAAGAACCGAGGCTGCTTCATTGGCAAAAGAGCTGAACAGCTTTACATTTTTTTGTTTGACGGTAATATGGTATAACATATTAAGTAGTATTAATGAAGTGAGCAAACTTCTTCAAAGTCAAACAATTTACTTGCCAGATGTTGTGGAGCTTTTGGAATCCAGCAAAACCTACTTAAAAACGTATCGGTCTGATAATGGATTTGAGGAGTTATTCACAGAAGCACAAACAATGGCACTGGAAATGGAAATTGAACCTGTGTTCCCTTCTACAATTCAGAGAAAAAAGCAGAGTCTTTTTTCCTATGAGGGACAAGATGATCCTATCCAAGATCCCAAAAAACGGTTTAAAGTTGAGTGTAGAAACACCAGTGTTTCTCAACCTTTTTCCAGTCGGGGCGCCCTTGAAAAGTATTTTCAGTCTTGAGGCACCCCTGTCCAAGACTTGGTTCACGTCGCTGTGTGTTGCGGAACACGCGCAAAATCGTGCTCGTTCTTGACACACAGACAAATGCTCTGCTCTTTAGGGGTGCCATTAATTCATAATGGTGCCCCATCCATTGGCAAACATGGGTTGCTTTTGTTGTGGCACAGTTTAAAAAAAAGGGTCAGGGACTTCTTTCCCCGCATTACTGCGGGTAGGGAAATGAATGGGCTGCCCTACACGCAGCACGCATCCAAACAGAACCAAGAGCTTGTTCACATGTCAGGCTGGAGGGGCAGTAAAACCACATGGTTGAGCTGTTTTTACCACCCCCAACTTTTGCCCCTTTAGCTGCAGAGGCAACAGCTGGGAGTGTAAACATGCTGTGGCTGCAGCTGGAGGTATACCCAGGGTGAATAGTACACAGTGTGTGTTTGTACGTGTGCCTGTTTGTGTGCGTGCACATCTGTCTGTATGTATGTTACTTTTAATCCTGACCCCCCTATTCCTGTACCATCAAAACTACTTTTGTCACACACACACACACACACACACACTAACAGACATGTGTACACATGCACACATACACTGAAAGAAGAACTGTCAGAGTTGCACAACAACCAATCAGATCCAGAGTGCTGTAGCCATGAATGGAGGATGTGGGGTGTCAGTGACTGTGACAGCTGGTTATTCATAGCAGAGCCCCCCTCACCACCTTACCCTTGGCCTCGCAGTCAGCACAGTACTTGTTGTCCTTCTCCCTCAGCACATGAGACAGGATGGCCTGGTGCTGCTCATTCAGCTTCAGGGCCTTCTCTCTCTCTGAGTGGGTGGCCATGTCTGCGGGCAGGGGAGCAGTGTTGGTCACGGTGGCTTTACTCTTTCTTCTTCCCCCTCAGGGAAAAGCGCGCCAGGCAGAGTTCAGGATGGTACCTGCGGCTCTCACGTCACAGAAGCAGTGCGTGCATCCGACCCTCCCATAGCAACCGATGACGTATTCGGTTGGCAAGATGCAGTCGGAAGGCCCGCACAGCCAGCACAGCTTCCCAAGTGTCAGGAAGTGAGTTTTACACAGCAGACCTGCACCGCTGTAAAGACAAATGATAATGACGTGCCCAGCAGTAGTGTTACATCAGATAGCAGCCATAGCTGCCAATATTTGGGGTCATTTTGCCGCGGGACACCTGGGGACTCTTCACGGCACACCAGTGTGCCGCGGCACACTGGTTGAGAAACGTTGTTCTACACTATCTTGGATGTTGTAATTAAATCTGTTGAGGAGAGATTTGAACAGCTTAAAGGTCATAGCAACTATTTTCAGTTTTTGTATGACATCAGGAAACAAAGACGTGAATAGGGAGCAAATCTTGAAGAGCTGTATGGAGTTACAAGAGGTCTTAACTGATGTAAAGACCAAGGATGAAGATATTGATGGAGTGCAGCTGTGTGAAGAGCTAATTGTCTTAGCTTCTGTTGTATCAGCAAGCATGAAACCAATTGACGTTCTGGGCTACGCAGTCAGGAATGGTTTTGCTCCAAATGTAGCTATAGCACTTCGCATACTGTTGACACTCCCCATCACAGTGGCTTCGGGTGAAAGAAGCTTCTCAAAATTAAAAACCATTAAAAATTACCTGCGTTCATCAATGCCGCAAGAAAGGCTGGTGGGTCTTGCCACTCTGTCCATTGAGAATGCCATTGCTCAAGAGATTGACTTTGAAATATTGTTGAAGGAGTTTGCTAATGCTAAAGCAAGAAAAGTCAATTTTTTGTAGACCCAATAGCCTTAGTTAAAAGATGCTCGAACAGCACAGAGTTCAAAGATTGGCACTTTCATTACATGTTTTTAGGTTTACAATGTTATAAGTTCTTATGCACTATAATTTACTTTAGTTTATTTTTATATTGTACCAAATTTGAGAGACGTTACAGATATTGGAATGTTATAATATCTCTCCTGTCTCATAGTGTTTATTTCATAATGGTATGTTTCTATAATGTTGTCATGTTATTTATCTATCTTATTCTTGTGAGTCTTGTTGCCAGTTGATACATGTGCAATGCTGCTAGGTTATACTTTGCAAGTGAGAGAATGTTTACAAATAAAATCTACCTTTTTATGGTTTATTGTTTTGAATTATTTGATAAAAAAGCTGGTTTGGGGGCAAAATTGTAAAATTTCCACAATTAGCTGGTCAAGCAAAGTGTTGCATGCAAAATAGTAGCGGTCATTAAAAAGGTGGGATGCACATGGGCAGGGCAAATGGGGGTGGGGTCAGGGGTGGAGCCTAGGGTGTCAAAAATCCTTGCACCAGCCCTGTTTGGGAGCCACGTCGTACGACCACTCAATTGTCAGTTAAAGCGACGCAGTGTCGAATCGCAAAAAGTGGCCTGGTCATTGACCAGCAAAATGGTCTGGGGCTGAAGTGGTTAATATGAGAACACCAGCAAATGTATTGACGTAGCTTTAGGTCCACACTGTGCAGAGGACACAGTACACCAAGTGAAAATACTTGCTGATCAGCCACTGCCTGTGGTATTAATTTAACACCAGCAAATGTATTGACGTAGCTTTAGGTGCACACTGTACAGAGGACGCAGTACACCAATTAAAAAAAATTGCAAATCCCTGCCTGTGGTATTAATATGAGAACACCAGCAAATGTATTGACGTAGCTTTAGGTGCACACTGTGCAGAGGACACAGTACACCAAGTAAAAATACTTGCAGATCAGTCACTTCCTGTTGTATTAATATGACAACAGCAATTGTATTCATGTGGTTTTAGGTCCACACTGTGCAGAGGACACAGTACACCAAGTGAAAATACTTGCTGATCAGCCACTGCCTGTGGTATTAATATGATAACACCAGCAAATGTATTGACTTAGCTTTAGGTGCATACTGTGCAGAGGACACAGTACACCAATTGAAAAAAATTGCAAATCCCTGCCTGTGGTATTAATATGAGAACACCAGCAAATGTATTGATGTAGCTTTAGGTGCACACTGTGCAGAGGACACAGTACAAGTGAAAATACTTGCTGATCAGCCACTGCCTGTGGTTTTAATATAAGAACAGCAATTGTATTCACGTAGATTTAAGTGCACACTGTGCAGAGGACACAGTACACCAAGTGAAAATACTTGCTGATCAGCCACTGCCTGTGGTATTAATATGAGAACAACAGCAATTGTATTCACGTAGCTTTAGGTGCACACTGAGCAGAGGACACAATACACCAATTTAAAAAAACTGCAGCTAGCACAATCACCTGCCTGCCTGTCAGTATATTAGGAAGAGCGGATCTAGCTAAACTCAATACAGTGTATAAATATATATACACAACACCTGGGATGCATAAATATCCTCTACACACTAACTCTAACTGACTAGCCTGCCTACCTGCCTGCTCTATCTAATGCCGCGTACACACGACCATTTTTAAGGGTCTAGAAAAAAATGAATTTTTTTTTTTCAATCTGATTCTTGTCAAGCCTGCCTTGCCTACACACGATCGTGAAAAAAAAATACTCTAGCATAGCGCGGTGACATACAACATGTACGATGGCACTATAAAGGGGAAGTTCCATTCGGATGGCACCACCCTTTGGGCTGCTTTTGCTGATTTTGGGTTATTAAAAAAATGGTGAGAGACGATTTGCGCTTTTCAGTCTTCTTGCTTTTCAGTTTGTTAAAGTGTGACGAATGTGCTATCTCCATTACGAACTCTAGTTTTACCAGAACAAGCGCTCCCGTCTCATAACTTGCTTCTGAGCATGCACAGTTTTTTCACGTCGTTAAAGCCTATACACAGCTGTTTTTTACAACGTGAAAAACGATGCGAAAAAATAGAGCATGTTCTAAATTTTTAATGCCCGTTTTTCACGTCGTGAAAAATGCTCTGGAGCCCACACACGATCGTTTTTAATGACAAAAAAAATTATTTTTTTCCCTTCATGAAAAACGGTCACGTGTACGCGGCATAACTCTAAACAAATTACACTCTCTCTCTGTCTTAACCACCACAACTCACTAAACAAGGCCAACTTCCAAACGGCCTTATATAGTGTGGGGCGTGTACTAAACCCCCTGAGACATAATTGGCCAAAGCCACCCTGGCTTTGGCCAATTATGGCTCTCCGTTTTTTTGCACACTGTGATTGGCCAAAGCATGCGGGTCATAGTGCATGCTTGGCCAATCATCATCCAGCAATGCACTGTGATGGCGCAGGAAATTATGGGCCGTGACACGCCACTCGAAATTTGGCGCAAACAGCCAATAACGTTCGTAATTGAATGAACGATCGAACATACAATGTTCGAGTCGAACATGAGCTTGACTCGAACACGAAGCTCATCCCTAGTGAGAAGAAAAGCTCCGTCGTTCACAAATTTTTATACGTTTAAAGGTCACCACATCCCTTGTAAATGTAGGAAAAAACAAAATATCCCCCAAAGGGTGGGACTTTACAAGTGACCATAAACGAAGTAACAACTGTATAAAAAGTAGCAAATTTTATTAATTATACATAGTATACCAATTATATCAAAAATATGTACATCATGAATACAAATCATTCAAAGACGTAATTGCACAGGAAACATAAGGCTGCTTAGAGTCACACCCAACAGCTGTTTCGGAAATTCTCCCTTCTTCAGGGGATTTATAGACAATAAGATCAAAGATATTTAAAAATAAAAGTATTCCATGTGTCCAAGAATGTCTGTGGCTCAAGATGTAATTGAGAAGCAACAAGAATATGGCTCGCTGTCACAGGGCCGGGTCAGGGTCAAAGGCAGAAATCCAAAGAGGGTCCAACTCAAGTGAAAGCAATCAAGCTGACAATCATATCCACTCCCATTGGAGTCTGAAAGCCTGATACCAAAGGCAACAAGCCTTGGATTGTCCTGAATCCAAACAGTGATAGATAAGGACTACAAGTCGAAATGACTTCATAGTAAGTAGCAAATCCTACAGGATATAAAGGGTGGAGAGTCCAGCAGTTGATATCCAGAGATGTCCTGTTGTCATCCACCACCTGCGCTTGGCTATCCCTCTAACAGGAGGTCCAATACAATGAAAACAATACATGAATACAATACAATGCTGGCTAAAGTCTTATGAACATGTCTGAGCAGGGATCGCATATATGCTCTTAGCAAATGAAGCCGTATTGCTGTTAAAACATGGACGCCTCCCCGACTCTAAAAACGCTCACAAGCTCTCATATGATAGAAATCCTTATTTTGCACCATTCCATAGAATAACGCATATTCAGATTATACTATTATTGTAGGTGGGATGGAGACTATCTGTAGGTGGGAGCTACGAATCCCAACCATGCTGATCAGACACAGCAGAGACAAGAGCGCACATCTGCCTATAAACACTAATGTCCTTGCGGAGTGAGCATATCCCCCTCCTCAACGATCATCCGCGCTAATGCACAGATAGCCCCTCGTTTGAAGGGAATATCCCCATGCCGCAAACCTCACACTCCAACCTTAAGACATTTTAGACTACCAGACAGGATTCAACCAGTCTCAGACTGCCCCAGTCAGCTCTTTAGAGCGGGTTGCAGAAGTACTAACACTGGGTGACACTATGACAATACATATTAAATACATCTCCAAAATTACCTCTAAGTCAGGGCTAAATAGCAGATCCCCATTAAAAGGGAGACCACAGACCTTCACTTTGGAAGCAGAGTTTCCAGACCAAGTTTTTAAACAAAGCCCTTTGTGCGGAGTTCACCTAGACCGAAGTTCTGGCGGACATTCTGATTGACTCCGCTGAGGCATCCACTACATACCCCACTGCTTTCAACAGAACTGGGATGGTGTCCAACAGATCCTCTCTGGAAGTACCTCCCTCGATATGCTCCCTCAACTGTTCTAGCCAATGTTCCAAGTTTCTGGCTACCACAATTGAGGTCATGGCCGGCTTGAAATTGGCCATTGAATCCCTGCTTTTTTTTTTTAGAAGGGAGTTGGTCTGTTTATCCATGGCATGCTTTAAGTTCCCCGTGTCCTCGAAAGCCAAGTCAGTACTGTGTGCCGCGGTGTTCCTCATGCTGGCGCTCTCCTTAGGTATTTTATGCTCACCTCAGAGCGTGTGACTTTGCCTTTAAGCGCAGTCAAAACACGCCTTTAACCACCTCTGGGTTCTTGTAGTTGCACCAGAATCCTGGACTCGTCAGTGTGGTACCTCGGTAAGTGTATGGAATAAAGACTTGATACTGTAATAGAGTTTTAACACTTTATTAAACAAAAAGCAACTAAACCCCCATCTGGGGTCTTCAAATGGAATAGGTGCGCCAATGCACCACTCTATATCGGAGAAACATGGGTAAATACCAGGCTGTTATCGGAATGATATGTTGTTCCCCTTTGACAGATCACCTGCGCTACGTGCCGCCCTGTCCTGTCCCCTCCCCTACACGTATCTTCTTCAGGATAAATTCTGATTGGACGGTTAACCTGTCAATCTTTATAAAACAAACCCCTCAGGATTTTTAGGACAAACCAGGTGAGTATTTAAAAAGGTCCGCCTCATGGTTCATTGGCGATCGGCTCATGCATGTGAGTATCAGCTGTCCATGCCTATTTGCATGGATGTTCTTTTCCATGCAATAGGTTTATCAATATTAAAATTGTACTCGGAGTCTCAGGTGATCGTGCTAGGGAAAGGTCTGAGGGGAAAACAGGGAAAGTGACCTGAGGTGTGCCGGGGTCACGTGGTCAGTATGCCTAAAAGGGGGCATACCCAAGTAGAAGTAAAAGAAGAAATAGCAATAAAAATGGGGATGGGTGGGTGGGACACAAGAAAACCGACGCCCAGAAGGAGGATGGAGGGCGGGTTTAAATACCTGCCGACTCCTCCTACAAACCCAGGCTGACCTGCAGTCAGCCTTTCACTTGTACTCGGAGTCTCAGGTGATCGTGCTAGGGAAAGGTCTGAGGGGAAAACAGCGAAATTGATCTGAGGTGGGAAAGTGACCTGAGGTGTGCCAGGGTCACGTGGTCAGTATGCCTAAAAGGGGACAAAAAATAAAACTGTAGAATGAGCTAGCCAAGAGACTTGAAATGAAAGTAACTGTATGCAACCACAAGTCCCCAACGCAAGAATGCCTGTGACAGACATGTGGAGCTGACATATGTCCGGAAAAGAAAGCTGACTACCACCAATCTAACTCCTCAACAACGAGAATACAGACCCCTTGACGAATGGCAGCAGTAACTGCACCTGTACTGCAAGCACAGCCCTGGGAGGATATTGAGGTTCTACCCTGGTTAAGCAGCCGGTCATGCCCTCTGCTAGCAGAGAAGGGAGTACTAGGGAAAGGAAAGTGGTCTATCCCCTGAGTACATCTGCAAAAGTCTAGTGCCCAGACTGTCCTGGGCCCAGCTTGAAAACCTGTTTGAGCTGAAAGTGGCAAAAGAAAGCAAAAAGGCAAGTAGGAACTGAATGTCAGTGAGAAAAAGAACCCAGGACTTGAAGATCAAGCTCCGTCTGTAAAAAAAAAAAAAAAAAGAAGGCCGTATCGGGAGTTTCAAGGAGAGCATGATACCATGCATAGAATTCGTAACCAGAGAAAGACAGATGGCGGCAAACTCTGCGATATCTGCTGCCCGTGACATGAAATCTGCAAAGAAGAACAACATCGTTAAAAACAACATAACCAACAAGCCCCAACTCACCTTAGGAAAAGGAAAAATCTCTACCTCCCTTACCCTTACCTACGTGTCGGTGACTAACACACGCAGTAACGTATAGCAGGAACGAAAATGTAGCAGAAGACTGAAATGTGTCGGTCTCAAGAAACTAGCAAGGCTGAGCAACCTGAGGCAAATCAGGCCAATTAAAAACGTAACACTCAAGCCTATGAACCTGAAGACAGGTCAGGCAAGTGATGTAAGTAGTGAGATAACGTGACGTATGAACGTAATGAAAGCCGTGAGAAGCGGATGAGGGGACTTGCCATCGCACAAGCCAATTAGAAACGAACATCTCAATCCGACAGTACCCGTAGACGTGACAGGTAACCAGCAGTGGAGAGTGGCCATGAACAAACATGAATGCACAGACTATGAAAATAAAATGTAGGTACGTGTGGACTAATGCAGCTGGACTGAGCATGTGACAAACCCATGAATTGCAAAGGCCAAGCAACCTGAGGCGTAGCAGGCAAATTAAAAACGTACACTCAGGCCCGATGAATCTGAAGATGTGTCAGGTCAAAGTATGTCGAGATGCATGAAACGTATGAGAAACAGATGAGGGGACTTGCCACCGCACAAGCCAATTGGAAATGAACATCTCAATCCGACAGTACCCGTAGACGTGACAGGTAACCAGCAGTGGAGAGTGGCCATGAACAAACATGAATGCACAGACCAGAAACGTAATCGCTTGAGAACATAATACTATGGGAAACGTAATCGCATGGAAACATTGTCGCATGAAAAACATAGTTGCATGAAAAAATGTAATCGCATCAGAAACATAATACCATGGGAAACGTAATCGTATCAGAAACTTAGTTGCATGGGAAACATAGTCGTATCAGAAACATAATACCATGGGAAACGTAAACGTATCAGAAACGTAGTCGCGTGAAAAACGTAGTCGCGTGGGAAACGTAGTCGCATGGGAAACGTAGTCGCATGGGAAACGTAGTCGCATGGGAAACGTAGTCACATGGGAAACGTAGTCGCATGAGAAACGTAATCGAATCAGAAACATATACCATGGGAAACGTAGTCGCATGAGAAACGTAATCGAATCAGAAACATGATACCATGGGAAACGTAGTCGCATGGGAAACGAGATTGCATTAGAAACATGATACCATGGGAAACGTAATTGAATGAGAAGACACCATGAGAACGTGATCGCATGAGAAACGTAACACACAAGGACCGTGATCGCACATGAACATGATCGCATGAGAAACCATGGGAAACGTAATCGCATGAGAACTACCATGCGAAAACGTAATCGCATGAGAACCACCATGAAAACCGTAATTGCATGAGAAATGTAACACGATGACCGTGATCGCATGAGAAAGTGACCGCACGTGAAACGTAATCGCATGAGGACATCACTAGCATAAGAAACACATTGCATGAGGACATAACTAGCATGAAAAACGTAATTGCCTGACATGAATCGCATAACATAAGAGAAACGTAACCATCAGAAGAACCTTAACTAGCAGGAGAAACTCAGAAACTTGACGGGGAGCCCTCAGCACCCACTGGGCTGTCACTGGGAGACATGTGTCACAGGGGAGGAGACAGGCTGCGCTGGGGAAGATGCTCCTTCAGCTAATCAGCGCTCAGCTACATGACACAGCTAGGAGGAAGCAGAGTGCGGACAGGGAAAGCACACATGCTCACACACCCGACCCCCCCCCTGCACTGGGATGCGACCTGCAATGCTGACTGAGCCCACAAAACTACCGCACCTGACCCAACCAATATCCCCCACGTGAGGTACTAGACTAGCGTGAGGAGCCATGGAGCGGGTGACGTCATTGGAGCAAACGGGGGGCGGGAGGAACAGGCGGGCAGTCTCCATGGAGCCCTGCACCACGTGGACGTGGGTGCCCGGAGGCGTGAGAGGGAGGACGGCTGGCTCCCCTCTCACCGAGTATGCCCGGAGGAGCGGAAGGGAGGACGGAGGGACCCCCACAGCGTGACCCCGAGTGGAGAAGCAGGCGGCCCCTATGATGCTGACAAGTGCCTGGCCGACATGGTGGACAGCCCCCCCAATGATACACGAATATACAAAATTTTATACAAAATTTTAATACATATATCTAATTAGAAATTAAAAAGATTAAAACACTATTGGTTTCCATTCCACATACCTAAATGCGCCCTCTAGTGGCTAGGTACTGAGCTGAGCATACATAACCATATATTATACTGAATACATTGATTAGAAATATATATAATAAAAATAAATAGTTGTTAATACATGTAAAACTGCACTGATAATAAACAACAATAATAGGACCATCACTAAGACCCAAAAGAAGATAAAAAATAGTCATAAAATGAATAATTAAAAATTACAAATAAACGAAGTCTAGAAATCAGAAATGAAACAATTAAGATCAAAATCAATATTCAGGCCATTGGGAGATAGAGTTTGCATCTCATGTATCCAGCGAGACTCAGATTTACTCAATTCCCTTATTTTATGACTGCCTCTCCAATGTGGGTTGTATTTGGCAATGGCCCAAAATTTCATTTCTCTGGGATTTTTATGATGACACACATCAAAATGTCGGGACACATTATGTTTGGGGAAGGCCTTCTGAATATTTTGGACATGCTCCCTGATACGCTTCCACATTGGTCGCTTGGTCCGTCCAATATACTGAAGCGAACAGGAGCATTCCAAGACATAAACTACCCCCTCAGTCCTACAGGTAATCAGGTCCTTTATGTCATATTCCTTTTTAGTAACCGTGGATATAAATTTAGAACATTTTTGTCCATTAAAGTTGGTATGTCTACACGCAAAACACCGTTTACACGGGAAGAAGCCTTTTCCCTGGTAGAAGGTGAGTGAATTATTTCTCATTGGCGGGTCAGGGATATTTTTCGCTACCAGATCCCTTAGGGTTGGAGCTCTTCTATATACCACCCTTGGATAGCTAGGTAAAATTCCCTGTAGTTGCCTATCCGCTTTTAGTATTGGCCAATGCTTTTTTAGAATGGCTTCAAGTTGCTTATGTTGCATGTTATAATTTAAAATAATTGGTAATTCAAATTCCAGCCTATTTTGTTTTACTTTGTCTTGTACTAAGGAGGTGCGTGGGGTTTCATATACCTTAGTAATTTGTTCCTGAATGAAATCCTTATTGTAACCCTTATCAATAAATTTCGTTCCGATCATTTTAGCTTGATCCAAAAATACCTGCGGATCTGAGCAATTTCTTCGGATCCTTAACAATTGACCCTTGGGTATATTAATTAACCATGGGTCATGGTGACAGCTGTCTACAGGTATGTAGCTGTTTCTCTGGACCGGCTTGAAGTAAGTTTTGGTTTTCAACTGTTGATTTTCCATAGTGATCTCCAGATCAAGGAACTGAATCGTTGTGTTGCTAATAGTATAAGTAAGTTTGATATTTTTCTGATTACTATTTAGTTTTCCAAAAAATTGTATTAGGGAGCTCTCATCACCTTTCCAGATGATGATACAATCATCTATAAAACTTCTGTACAGTAGGAGCTGTTCAGGCATATTCTCATATATAGATGACTACTCCCATTCTGACATGAAAACATTGGCAACACTTGGTGCATATTTGGCACCCATTCCAATGCCATTAAGTTGTCGGTAATACTCTGATTTGTGCCAGAAGTAGTTGTGCTGTAGCCCATATGCCAAACATCTTAGGATAAAGCGTTTCTGTTTAGATATGAGCTGACCAAAGTTATTCAGTGCCCATTTCGTTGCCCCAATGGCTTCCTGGTGGTTTATCACAGTATACAGTGATGCCACATCGGCCGTGGCTAATAGATAGCCACAATCAGGTTCAAATGTAGTACTCTCAAGGATTTGTATTAAATGCTTCGTGTCCCTGAGGTACGCCTTTGTTTGGGGCACTAGTGGCTGTATATATTTATCCACATACTCCCCTAGACGTGAATTAATGGACTGAATACCATTTATAATAGGTCGTCCGGGAGGTTTGATAGGGTCCTTGTGGATCTTTGGAACTGTATAGATAATGGGTACTCTGCACACTTCAGGTATTAGATATTTGGTTTCTCTTTTGTTCAGTACGCCTTTTTCTTTCCCTCTATGGATCAATTCAACTAACTCCTCTTTGTATTCTCCTGTAGGGTTGGTTTGTAATTTAATGTAAGTATTCGCATCCTCCAATTGTTTGGCCAACTCTTCATAGTAGTAGTCCTTGGATAGGACCACTATGGCCCCACCCTTATCGGCTGGTCTTATAATCACCTTTTTGTTTTTTTCCAAAGACTTGATACCCTTATGTATGGCCATAGTATTTGGTGTTTTCTTCACTTTGAGATAATCCAAGTCCTTGAGGACCATTTTAGAAAACACTTCAATATGCTGATTATTTAATACTTGTGGGTTGAACAATGATTTATTCCTCAAATAACTATGTTCCACTCTTCCTGGCATATTGTGTTTTGACTGGTCCCTAATTGGCTGTGTAAGCATGTACTTTTTGATATTTAATTTGCGTGTGAACTTTTTAATATCCACATATGTATCGAATTTGTTCAGATTCCGCTTGGGGGCAAACTTGAGTCCCTTATCAAGTGTGATTAATTCAGTTGGACTCAGGTGTACCCCACTTATGTTAATAATCCCTTCTCCTATTGGACCTTTCTTCTTTTTGTGTCCCCCTCTGCATCCCCTCTTTGATTTGGACTTCGACAATAAGTTGCTTCCCCTTGTCGTAAGGGAGGAGACCTCTCTCTCCGGCGATGGTCTAAAAAAGAGGAAGAACGGGGATCCACATCCTCTCTATAACTAGATAGTGGTTCATATTTATTTTGAGTCGGGATAAATATATACAGCCACTAGTGCCCCAAACAAAGGCGTACCTCAGGGACACGAAGCATTTAATACAAATCCTTGAGAGTACTACATTTGAACCTGATTGTGGCTATCTATTAGCCACGGCCGATGTGGCATCACTGTATACTGTGATAAACCACCAGGAAGCCATTGGGGCAACGAAATGGGCACTGAATAACTTTGGTCAGCTCATATCTAAACAGAAACGCTTTATCCTAAGATGTTTGGCATATGGGCTACAGCACAACTACTTCTGGCACAAATCAGAGTATTACCGACAACTTAATGGCATTGGAATGGGTGCCAAATATGCACCAAGTGTTGCCAATGTTTTCATGTCAGAATGGGAGTAGTCATCTATATATGAGAATATGCCTGAACAGCTCCTACTGTACAGAAGTTTTATAGATGATTGTATCATCATCTGGAAAGGTGATGAGAGCTCCCTAATACAATTTTTTGGAAAACTAAATAGTAATCAGAAAAATATCAAACTTACTTATACTATTAGCAACACAACGATTCAGTTCCTTGATCTGGAGATCACTATGGAAAATCAACAGTTGAAAACCAAAACTTACTTCAAGCCGGTCCAGAGAAACAGCTACATACCTGTAGACAGCTGTCACCATGACCCATGGTTAATTAATATACCCAAGGGTCAATTGTTAAGGATCCGAAGAAATTGCTCAGATCCGCAGGTATTTTTGGATCAAGCTAAAATGATCGGAACGAAATTTATTGATAAGGGTTACAATAAGGATTTCATTCAGGAACAAATTACTAAGGTATATGAAACCCCACGCACCTCCTTAGTACAAGACAAAGTAAAACAAAATAGGCTGGAATTTGAATTACCAATTATTTTAAATTATAACATGCAACATAAGCAACTTGAAGCCATTCTAAAAAAGCATTGGCCAATACTAAAAGCGGATAGGCAACTACAGGGAATTTTACCTAGCTATCCAAGGGTGGTATATAGAAGAGCTCCAACCCTAAGGGATCTGGTAGCGAAAAATATCCCTGACCCGCCAATGAGAAATAATTCACTCACCTTCTACCAGGGAAAAGGCTTCTTCCCGTGTAAACGGTGTTTTGCGTGTAGACATACCAACTTTAATGGACAAAAATGTTCTAAATTTATATCCACGGTTACTAAAAAGGAATATGACATAAAGGACCTGATTACCTGTAGGACTGAGGGGGTAGTTTATGTCTTGGAATGCTCCTGTTCGCTTCAGTATATTGGACGGACCAAGCGACCAATGTGGAAGCGTATCAGGGAGCATGTCCAAAATATTCAGAAGGCCTTCCCCAAACATAATGTGTCCCGACATTTTGATGTGTGTCATCATAAAAATCCCAGAGAAATGAAATTTTGGGCCATTGCCAAATACAACCCACATTGGAGAGGCAGTCATAAAATAAGGGAATTGAGTAAATCTGAGTCTCGCTGGATACATGAGATGCAAACTCTATCTCCCAATGGCCTGAATATTGATTTTGATCTTAATTGTTTCATTTCTGATTTCTAGACTTCGTTTATTTGTAATTTTTAATTATTCATTTTATGACTATTTTTTATCTTCTTTTGGGTCTTAGTGATGGTCCTATTATTGTTGTTTATTATCAGTGCAGTTTTACATGTATTAACAACTATTTATTTTTATTATATATATTTCTAATCAATGTATTCAGTATAATATATGGTTATGTATGCTCAGCTCAGTACCTAGCCACTAGAGGGCGCATTTAGGTATGTGGAATGGAAACCAATAGTGTTTTAATCTTTTTAATTTCTAATTAGATATATGTATTAAAATTTTGTATAAAATTTTGTATATTCGTGTATCTGCATTTGCGCTCACATAGAACCTACTATGTGTAAGTTTTTGTAGCCCCAATGATGTTTGCCTTTCCCTGTTGCTCACTCTGATGACACGCTGACACCGAGGAGGCTATTTAAACATAAGCCATACTCAATTACCGTAGCAACCCATGAATAAGTCGCGTGCCCGTGACGTAACGCGTAGGGAGGAGCCTACGATCGTATCCGAGTCCATCGGATCGAGTTGAGGAGACAGCACACTGAGTGGCGTTTCATGCTTATACTAAGCGGGGATCCGTGAGTGCATCTGTTGATGGTTTTTGGATCGTATTATCCGCCTGTTATCCGATGTTTGTGCAATGAGGTTTTTTCTTCTTTTTTTCATATTCATCTTCTACGAGTGCCTGATCACCTGATTCTCATTTTGGGATCCACACTCTTAGTGAAGGAGGGCATCGTTTATGTGTTTTTTCCTTGTATGGAATCCGTGCTGCTGCCTTCACTGTGCACTTGATTAAGGACTAATCACATGTATTTAAACACATTATGGAGACTGTTTCTCCCTGATTTATTTATTTGTTTGTCTGTATGATTTACACTATTAAGTTAATATCAGCGCATCCTATATTATTAATAATTTTTTCACTGTTTGATTTGGTATCACATGGATAGCAGCTGTGTTATTTGGCATTTTATTTGGTGTTCCTGGGATTAATTATTTAATTAGCGCTGTAGTACACTTTTAATTTTCTATATCAATCATTACAGGCATCATCGGATATCATTGTTTGCAACAGGCGATTCTGCGCACCATAAGAATAATCATTGTTCTTATAGGCGGCGGGAGGGGACGTCCCCCTCCTGCCACCATCCGGTGCTTCTTCAGGCTCTCCGGTGCCATCGGGGCCTGGAGAACTCTATTGTCGTGAGCCGGCGCCGGCCGATTAAAAAACAGTCATCTCTATGACCGTTGGAGGCCCGGACGCGACATAATGACATCATGCCCGGGTACCCAGAAGTAACCAAAGCCGCAATCGTGGCTGAAAGCATGAGATCTGTGAATTTTTTTTGCTTTCCAGCCTGGAGGAGAGATATAGGGTCTTATTAAGCCTGCATCTCTCCATAGAGAGGACCTGTCACAATATATTCCTATTACAAGGGATGTTTACATTCCTTGTAATAGGAATAAAAGTGATAAAAAAATAAAATAAGTTACATTACCTTCTAGCACTTACTTTTCTGGGGTCACCCATCCTCCTTCCACGGTCCTTCGATGTCGTCTTCCGCCCTCGATGACGCTTCAGCCAATCAGGTTACCGGTAATCAGAACCGGTAAACCTGATTGGCTGAGACGCCTGTCAGTCTTATTCAAGTAATGCACCCCCCGTGAGGCCCCTGGATAAGTATTTGGAAGCCCATTACAGCTGGCTCTGATAGGAACTTCCACAGCCAACCAGCTGCCGTTATTCAGATGGCCGGTGCTTGCCAGGGGGCCGGCCATCTAAATAGTGGGCGGCAGCGGCAATACATAGATTCATGCAATGCATGAATCTATGTAGTGTATTCAGTGGTGGTGCGGGAGCGAGAGGGGGTGGCTCTCCTGCACGCTCTATGGACGCACTGCCACTGGAGTGCTCCCTCCTATGAGAGAGGCTTTAATTATTTTGATACTCAAAATACGGAAAGATCTGCTCAAATGTGACTCTTATGCCACTTACACACGATCATTTTTTGTGATGAAAAAAAACGACGTTTCAAGTGATGAAACAAAACGACGTTTTTCAAACTTCATTTTCCAAAACGACGTTGCATACACACCATAGTTTTTCCAAAATGCTCTAGCAAAGCGTGGTTACGTAAGACACGTTCGACGGCAATCTGTTCCATTAAAGCTCCGTCTCATAACTTGCCTCTGAGCATGCACGGCTTTAAAAACACCGTTTTCAACATCGTTTTGCCCACACACCATCACTTTTTATGACACAAAAAACGACGTTTTGAAAAACGACACAAAAAATTCAAGCATGTTGGAATTTTTTTTGGTAGTTTTTTTGAAGACAAAAAACAACGTTTTGCCCACACACGATCAATTTAAATGACGTTTTAAAAAACAAAGTTTTTTTTCCATCGCAAAAAAACGACTGTGTGTACGCGGCATTATAGACCTATCGCTCTCAATGTGGATGTTAAAATTCTGGTCTAAGGCTGCATTCACACTATAACGCGCCGTATTGTAGCACGATTTTCCGCGACAAATTGCAGCGTTTTGTCCCGCGACAAATTGCAGCGTTTTGTCCCGCGACAAATTGCAGCGTTTTGTCCCGCGACAAAACGCGTCGTTTTTTGCCTTATTTTCGCTGGGAGGGGTAATTTTACATTGTCTTCTATGCTGAAAAGCCGAAGCCGCCTGAAAAAAAAGGGTACGGGACTTGTTTTGAGCTTCAGGCATACAGCGTTCGGCGTGGAGATGTAAACCATCTCCATAGCCGACAATGTTAAATCACCCCTCGAGCGTATTTTAGGCTGCAATAGGGTGTAAAAACGCCAAGGTGTGAATGCAGCCTAAATGGGATTGTTGCGAAATTGGTTGGGAGTGATCAAGGGGGATTTATAGCAGGCCGTTCAACCAGAATGAATATTCATAAATTGTTCCACAATTTTACCTGTACCTGTACCTCTACCTGTGCGATTGTGTCACTAGACCTGGAATAGGCAAACTACGGCCGTCGGACCTTTTAATCCGGCCAGCGGAGCAGTGTTGCCAACCGTCCGTTAATTTACACGTAAGTGTAACTCCCTTTTTGGGGTGTCCGTAAAGTCCGTTATGGGCATCGGGTGCCCGTAAAAAAGATGGCCACTGGGCTGTCACGGCTCCTCTGCCTATTGCACTCGCCAACGACTGTCACTGCCATGTCCCTCCTGAGTCCTCCTGACTCGATTGGCTATTAAAAAATGGCACCGGGTGGTGCCATTACGTAACTGCGCCCGGCCGAAGGCTCGGGAAAGCTTGTATCCACTCCGCCGGGCGGCACATACGCAGTTGTTTAGGCTTGAGCAACCTGAACTGTAAAGTTCGGGTTTGTAACTAATTTTGTTTTTTTTTGGACCCGAACCCGAATAATTTGCTGAAAGCTCGGGTTCGGAGTTCGGCTATGTAATGGCACTGCACAAAGTGTCATTTCTGAAAGGAAAAAAAGTAATTTAAAACCAGTTTTGCGGCTATAATGAATTGTCGGCTTCAGCAATTCAGAGAGGATTCATTCATAAAAATAAAAAATAAAGCGTGGGGGTCCCCCCAAATTCCATTACCAGGCCCTTTAGGTCTGGTATGGATTTTAAGGTGAACTCCACCCCAAATTTTAAAAAAAATGGCGTGGAGTTCACCCAAAAATCCACACCAGACTCTTATCAGAGCACGTTAACCTGGCCAGCTGCAGAAAAGAGGGGGGGACGGATTGCGGCCCCCTCTCCTGAACTGTACCAGGCCACATGTCCTCAACCATTTCACGAAGAAAGTGTAAATTCTTGTAACAAAAAAAAAAACACACAGACACTGTAGAAAAAAGTTCTTTATTAATAAAAAAAAAAATTAAAAAAAATCCAGCAGTGGTAATCCCCTCTCCATCCGGCTCCCCGCTCCAACGTTGTCTGTATCCAGCAACGGGTGATCTCTCCGGTCCAAAGATGAGAAATTCATCCATCCAGAGCAGCATCGCCGGCCTTCTCTTTACGCTGGACACCAGCGCTGGCCCAGCGAAATGACGCGGCCGGAGCTTTGACATTTCTTATATAGGGGAGGCGGGGCCACCCGTCACTTGACCCCGTCCCCCTCTGACGCACACTCTGCTATGTCACTAGACATCCCCCTTGCGTCAGAGGGGGCGGGCTCACATGACGGGTGGCCCGCCTCCCCTATATAAGAAATGTCAAAGCTCCGGCCGCGTCATTCCGCTGGGCCGTTGTCCAGCGGAGAGAGAAGGTCGGCGATGCTGCTCTGGATGGATGAATTTCTCATCGCTGGACCAGAGAGATCACCGGTCGCTGGATACAGACAACGTTGGAGCGAAGAGCCGGATCGAGAGTGGATTACCACCGCTGGATTTTTTTTCCTTTTTTTTTTTTGTATTAATAAAGGACTTTTTTTTACAAGAATTTAACAGTGTACCCCATCACCAATTCACATGGGGGGCCAGGATCTGGGGGTCCCCTTTGTTAAAGGGTTCTTCCAGATTCTGATAAGCCCCCAGCCTGCAGACCCCCACAACCACCAGCTAGGGTTGTGGAGATCAGGCCCTTGTCCCCATCAACATGGGGACATCCTCCCCATGTTGAAGGCATGTGGCCTGGTACGGTTCAGGAGAGGGGGGGGCGCACTCTGTCCCGCCCTCTTTTCTGCAGCCAGCCAGGTTAAAATGCTCGGATAAGGGTCTGGTGTGGATTTTTGGGGGAACTCCATGCCATTTTTTTTTCAATTTGGGGTGGAGTTCCCCTTAAAATCCACACCAGACCTGAAGGGTCTGGAATGGAAATTTGGGGGAACCCCATGTCTTTTTTCTTTTAAATTGACGGCGGGGTTCCCCTTAATATCCATACCAGACCTGAATGGCCTGGTAATTGAATTTGGGGGACCCCCACGCTTTTTTTTTTATTTTTATGAATGAATCCTCTCTGAATTGCCAAAGCCAACAATTCATTATAGCCGCAAAGCCGGGTTTAAATGACTTTTTAAACTTTTAGAAATGACACTTTGTGCAGGGACAGTTCTAAGTTTACTGTTATGTATTTTATGTTATTTTAAGTTATTTCCCTATCCACGTTTGATTGCAGAGTACTTACCATGCGCTTACCGACATTTTGCTGCCATTTGCAGCCCTCTAGCCCTTTCCATTCGTTTTTTAGAGACATTTCAGTAGTCAAAAGTCCGGGTCCCCATTGACTTCAATGGGGTTCGGGTTCAGGGTCAAGTTCAGGTCCCGAACCCAGACTTTTTTCCGAAGTTCGGCCAAACCTGAACATCCAGGTGTCCACTCAACTCTAGTTATGTTCTATACCTGACCCCATCAGATGGGCATCAAAGGGCGTGAAATACCTATGTCATCTATATACCCCCAGGGTTTTAAATCCTTTTCTCAACTACAGACAGATTTTGACATACCATCAACATATTTGTTTTACTATTACCAACGCAGACATGCTGTACATACTACTCAGGTTGGTTCTCTGCTCAGTCCTATTAAGAGACACCTGACCTGGAAAAACTTCTGAGAAACCCAGACCAGACTAAACTTATATCCATGTGATACTCCACTCTCATGACAGGCACTAACTCTAGGTTTCAGGGGGCCCAAGACAGATGGGCCTCTTTTGATATCTCTATCCACAGAAGAGGATTGGTCTGGGTTCTATGATACATTCAAAACCTCTGTTATCTCCTCGAAGGAAATTAAAAAAAAAATACATCATTCACACCTCACCCCCTGAATGTATAAAATGTGACCATCCTCCTCTGCTGACTGCTTCCGTGGTTGTGGACAGACTGCTTTTGGACTTGTCCACTAGTACACAACTTCTGGGACAATAGGCTCCCTCATATCTTCTGCACTGGGTTTGCCAAATATAGTGCACCCTAAAAACTGTCTGCTGGGCATATTTGGTGACCTTGCTGTCCAGCCTCAGAATAAGAGACTACTTTGCATCCTCTATTTCTATTCGAGGAAGCCCCTCCTGCTGACGTGGAAAGGGTCAGAGACCCGAACGCGGAATATGTAACTGAAACTTGTCAATGATTCCTGCCTCTATATAAACATACCTTTGACATCCGTAAGAGGACTAGAGCATTCCACAAAATATGGGGCAGATGGCTGGCTAGCCCACTGACCCTTTCCCCTGTACTACCATGACAGGGGTTCACCTTGTGTGTGTATTATACTGGAACTTCTGTTATACCCAGGATGTTTAAAACCATATTGCTTACTCCTCTGTTGATGTTGATATCCACTGGTAGATGTAATATCTGGTTAATTATTGCACACTGCCCAGGTTTTCATGATAAGCTGGATTAGGAGCATTCTGTTATGAGTGTTGTAGTTTGTGCCTTTTGTTTTAGGTCTGTATGTCATAAAACTGCAATAAAAATGTGTTAAAAAAAGTAGATGGCAGAGGACTGGATGGTACACTGGCCTGGGTGCTTGTCCAAAAAGGAGCGGAAGGTTTAAATGTTTCAGTAAACTCCTTTTTGTAGGGTGACCAACAAATCCAAGCTTTGGGGCTATTTAGCCTTTCCAGATTTCTGCTTAATCGGGTTGGCTATACAGTCTTTATCCAGGTCTCCTTAAGGGGCACCTTGCACAATGGGCACCTTTTCTTAGAAGAAGGGGGAAGGGTATGCTTTGATTTTTTTCTGTGTTTTCTGTAATAAAACACAGGAAGCACCCGATTAGGACCCAAACGCCAGTCCCCATACTCCCCTCCCCAAAATACCTACCCATCCCCTCCCCAAAGAAAAAGAGGGGGGGCGACCATCCAACCATACTCCTCTGTGAGGTAACCCAAGGGTAGAGAACAGGCTCCCCCTTGCCCCATATTACCAGGACACCAGAGGAAGGGGGGAAAAGAACATAGCCCCAAGGTAAAAGGCCTGGAGCCTTTTTCTGGACTCTCTCCAGGTCCAGCACATCCTTCCCAAGGACTGGTGCCCAGAACTGGACTGCATACTCTGGGTGCGGCCAGACCAGAGTGGGAGAATTATCGTTTAATCTCTTTTTAATGCATGCCAATATTCTGTTTGCAGCAGATTGGCATTGCATGCCACCACTGAGCCTATCTACTAGGTCTCCAGTCCTTCTCCATCCTAAACAATCAGTGCAAACCCCCCTGTCAGGAGAGCCGCCGATCAGCTCTCCTCTACTCGCGTCTATCAGATGCGAGTGAGGAAGAGCCGTCAACGGCTCTTCCTGTTTACATCGTGATCAGCCGTGATTGGACACGGCTGATCACGTGGTAACGAGGCTCCGCCGGAGACTCGTTACCGAGATCGGGGATGCGGGGTGTCAGAATGACACCCTGCATCACCGATCGCCACAATGCGCGCCCCCGGGAGCGCGCAGCGGCTCACTATCCTGGCAAAGTCATATGACGTCAAGTCAGGAACTAGTAACCACTTTGCTGCCGTCAATATGTCATTGGCGGGCGGTAAGTGGTTAACCACTACTCTCCGAATTCTGTCTTTTAGCCAGTTCTCTATCCATTTACAAACTGATATTTCCAAGCCTGTAGACTTTACCTTAACATTAGCCGTGTGGGGAACTATATTGAACGCCTTTGCAAAATCCAAGTATGCCATGTCCACAGCCACCCCTCTGTCCAAGGTTTCACTTACCTCTTCATAAAAAGAAATCAGATTTGTGTGACAACTTAGGTCTTTCATAAACCCATGCTGTTTGTGGCTTAAAATATTTTTTTACAGCAAAAACTCATCTACGTGGTCTTTTATTAAACTCTCCAGTATCTTCCCAACTATAGAAGATAAGCTAATAGGTCTATAGTTACTTGGTAAAGACTTTGTTTCCTTTTTAAATACAGGCACCACCTTGGCCCTACACCAATCCAGTGGTACTATTCCAGTCATCAAAGAGTACCTAAGATTTAGATAGAATGACTTTAAAATGCCGCTCTTTTAGGATCAGTGGGTGGCTGCCATCTGGTCCAGGTGCTTTATCCACCATTATCCTGTCTAAATATTTGTGAACCGTGTCACTTTAAAACCATTGTGGATAATTTGGGGCTGTGTCAATACATCCCCATTATGGACTTGAGCTCCCTATGCTCCTTTGCATACACAGAACTAGGGTTGTCCCGATGCCACTTTTTTAGGACCGAGTACAAGTACCGATACTTTTTTTCATGTACTCGCCGATACCGATACTTTTTTTTAAATGTCCCCCCACATATGCAGCCATGTCCCTACACATATGCAGGGGAGTGTCTATACACAGCGCGGCAGGGAAATCAGCTATTCAAACGAAAGCTGTAATGTTCCCCGCACGCTGATTAACGTGGCAGCGGCGGTTTTGCAGTATGCGGCGACAAGTATTCTATTCAGACATCGGGGGCATTTGCGGGAGTACAAGTACTCCCGCAAATACTCGGTATCGGTCCCGATACTGGTATCGGGACAACCCTACACAGAACTGAAGAAAGTTTTTCATAATTTTGCATTCTTTGTCCCCAGTCCCCCACTCTAGATTATTTTGTAAAGGGCCTACATGCACAGACCTGACCTTTCTACTAGGGTTGTCTCGATACCAGTATCGGTATCGGGACTGATTCCAAGTATTTGCGGGAGTACTTGTACTCCCGCAAATACCCCCGATACCCAAATAGAATACATCCCCCCCGCATGTGCAAAGCCGACCCCGCTGCCGTTAATACAAAGCCGCCGTGAACATTACACGCACCTTTAGTGGGGGACATGGCTGCAATATGTGGGGGACATGGCTGCAATATGTGGGGGGCATGGCTGGAGGGACATGGCTGCATATGTGGGGGACATGGCTGGAGGGACATGGCTGCATATGTGGGGGACATGGCTGCATATGTGGGGGACATGGCTGGAGGGACATGGCTGCATATGTGGGGGACATGGCTGCCTTTGGGGACACATTTAAAAAAAGTATCGGTATTCGGTATCGGCGACTACTTGAAAAAAAGTATCGGTACTTGTACTCGGTCCTAAAAAAGTGGTATCGGGACAACCCTACTTTCTACTATTGATTGAAAAAAAAAATTGGGGTTTGTCCTATCTTTTGCAATCTGTTGTTCGTTTTGAAGTTTGGCGTTCTCGATTTTCTTTTTACATGTTATAGTCTTTGTAACATTTGTCTGGAACCAAGATTCTGCTCACTTACTGGTGTGTTTGGGTCATTTTCTTTTTGAAACAAACATTTCCTTATTGGCATAAGTCTACATGACCTCTTCAAGTATTTTGATGTATTCAGACTGATCCATAATCCCTGGGGGCAAATAAACAGGCCCAACACCATGGTATGAGAAACATCCGTATATCATGCTTCACAGTGTACTGTGGCTTGAATTCAGTGTTTGGGGGTTGTCTGACAAACTGTCCGTGGCAAAATGTGCAATCAACGCAACAATATTTATAGCCAACACCCCCCCCCCCCTCCGATGCAAGCTGAACACTATTGGAATAACCACAAAATTCTAGTGGAAAATCCTATACAAAGGAAAAGTGCAGCGCAATATTTAACCAAGTAATATAAAATAATATCAATATCCAAAGGGAAACAATTAAATGCTATTAAATAAATGAAATGTATTAAGCATGTATCAAGTGAAAAAAGTCCATAGTGATGATCCCCCAGTGCTGAAGAATTCACAAATAGTGACAATCCCTCCAATAAGGGAGTTTGTTCTCTGTGGAGTCATTAGCAACATTTGGAAGATTTACTTTGAGGCAATTGATCTTTGGTTTATCTGCTTTGCATGACTTCCTGATGATTCAGGGGTACATGCTGGAAGGTGAGAGTACCTAGAGAGACCTATGGTGGAGGGATTGTCACTATTTGTGAATTCTTCAGCACTGGTGGATCATCACTATGAACTCTTTTCACCTGATTCATGTTAAATTAATTTATTTTATTTAATAATAGTATTTAATTGTTTCCTTTTGGATATTGATTTGCACATTTTGATATTATTTTATATTACTTGGTTAAATATTGTGCTGCACTTTTCTTTGGTATAAAACTGTCTGGGGCCCCTAGACCCAAAAAGAACAATCTTGCTTTTATCAATGTACATGTTACGCCATTTCTCCTTCGGCCAATGTGTTCTTTGGCAAATTGGAACCCCTTCAGCACGTTGTTTTTTCAACAATGGGACTTAGCGGGGGCTTCTTGCAGATAGTTTGGCTTGACATAGGTATCTTCTAATTGTTACAGTACTCACAGGTAACTTTACACCTTCTTTGATCACCCTGGAACTGATCATTGGCTGAGTCTTTGCCATTTTGGCTATTCTTCAAACCATTCGAATGATAGTTTTTTGTTTTCTTCCATGTCTTTTGGTTGCCATTTTTAGGCCCAGTTAACACTGCTGCAAATTCAATCCATTGCTATTGCTCAAATTCAAAAGTAATTTTACTAACAGTTTTCCATGAGTGCCGTTCACATCAATGCGTGAATCTAAGCTGCGTTAAAAAGGGTCCTGTGTGAGTTTGATTTGCGTGCGATGCGATTTCAGCTCTATAAATTGGCATTCCCTGAAATCACGGCAAATTCGTGGCCACCAAATCGCTGTAAAATTGTGCGATTTTGAAGACACAGCAGTGTGAACCAGGCCTTAAGCATTGAGATAAATTTAGCTGAGCAGTCAAAGTTTCTAAACTGCATTTATACGTTTTCCCCTCTCCAATCAACTTTTTTTTTTTTTATATAATCTTTATTTTGCAAATTTTCAGGGAAAAAATCATACAAACAGACAGCCAACATGGCACGTAAAGAGAAGGGGTACAAAGACAACGCATGGTACATCAGATCCTTTACAGGAATATTAGGATCAGCTGGGGCAAAATACAATCCCAGGGTGCGCCCGCATTTAATGGCATGACGGGAGGAGAGGCAAACAAAATATGAAATACAATATATCCTCACTCTATCGTGGAACACCTCCGCTGCCACACCCTGGCACACCCCTGTGAGAGAAAGCACCCCCCCTCAGGTAGCAGCAGGCGGTGCCTATCTCTAGTACCCGATTCACGTGCAGCATGGAACAGGGGGGGGGGGGGGGTAAGAAGGGGAGACACAAGGGGACGGAGAGCAGAGAAAAGAGTACAAGAAAGATAAGACAGAAAACAGAGGGAAGGGGGGAACATCTGCTGCAGAACTGAATTAGATAATAAGAAAACAACTATCACAACTAGGCCTTAACAACTATATATACCAAAGGCTTTACTATCAGCTTTTCAAGTCATCCTAATCCCCCAAAGGGGTTGCCCCCGTAGAGGGTCCCGGGGCAGCGAGTACATCCGGACCGGCGTAGTGGATCCACGTGGCCCAGATAGAATAAAATTTATCGTATTTATCTTTGCACTGCGCCATCCACTTCTCTGCGGCCATAATTTTATTCACCAAGGCCACCCATTCAGAACGGGTCGGTATTCGTGGCGTCTTCCAATAAATCGGGATCAGCCTGCGGGCCGCATTGAGCAAATGAGGCAGTGTAGACTTACGGTAAAAACTAACCGGGACAGTGGGGAAATGGAGCAAGGATTCCAACGGGGAGTCAGGTAGCTCCACATCTAGAATGCGTTTGATCTGCTCATGGACGTCTCTCCAGAAGGGACGTATCTTAGGGCACTCCCACCAAATATGGAGGAAGGTGCCCTTTTGGCCACAGTCCCTCCAGCATGCATCAGAAAGAGCAGGGTAAATTTTAGCAAGCTTGGAGGGAACCCTGTACCATCTGGTCAGGACCTTGTAGCTATTTTCCTGCATCCTTGTGTCCACCGTGCTCGAGTGTGGGAGCCTATATATGTGATCCAGCTGAGGCTTGGAGAAGACGCACCCGAGGTCCCCCTCCCACTCCCGTATAAACCCCGGTTTCCCCTCAACATGTAGGGATTGTATCAGGGAGTACAATAGGGAAATAGCATGAGGGACCGCGGCAGGGGACATACAGAGCCGCTCAAAGGGAGACGCTAAGGCCGGTGACCTAACCCCCCGGGGCAGAGTGGTAAGGAAGGGTCTGATTTGCCGATAGCGCCAGTCATCCATGGGAAATGAGCCATACCATTCCCGCAATGTGGCCAAAGGCAGCACACCCTGGTCCTGGGCAAACCGGCCACATCTGGACTCCCCATCCGCCGCCCACGTCCGGAAAAAGGAAGGGTGTTCCCCCGGGATGAACCAAGGGAAGCCACTTAAAGGCGCAAGTGGGGAGGTCGGCAGCGCGAGCTCCCCATCCTTGTTAAGAACATCCCAGAGCGCCAGAGCGTGAGTAGCCAGCGGGGAGACCAGCGCCGACAGACCCCTATTTTCCTTAGGCACCCAAGGGGCGTGGGACAGGTTTCGTCCTGCCAGGAACTTGTCGAGGGCAACCCACAATTTGTGCTGCACCCCGTGATACCAATCCAAAATGCGCTGCAGGGCTACAGCTTCGTAGTACCTGCGGATTACCGGGACTCCCAGCCCACCCGCCGATTTTGGGCGCTGTAGTGTGCGGAGTGCCAGCCGAGGGCACTTCCCACTCCAAATATACTGAATGAATAAACTATTGAGACTTGAGAAGAAGGCCCTGGGCAAATCAATCGGCACCATCTGTAGAAAAAACAAAATCCTGGGGAGTACATTCATTTTCAGCACACTGACTCGGCCCATCCAAGAAAACGCCACTTTGTCCCACCTCTTTAGGTCCAATCTAATAGCAGAGAGTAGTGGCGCGAAATTGCAACCATAGAGTTGAGAGCAATTGGCGGGTAGGTGGATCCCTAAATACTTCAGCGATGAGTGGCACCAAGTAAAGGAGAAGGCAGACTGCAGCTGATTACGAAGGCCCGGGGTAATATTTAACGATAGGATCTCTGACTTGGAATAATTTATCTTAAAATTAGACAGGAGATTGAATTCACCCAACTCTGCCATGATGTTAGGCAGCGAGATCAGTGGGTCGGAGACGTAAAATAACACGTCATCCGCATAGGCAGATAATTTTTTGTTCCCTCGGGCCTACCGTAAAGCCTTTAATGCTGTCATTGAGGCGAATCCGATTGAGCAATGGTTCGAGCGTCAAGGCAAATACCAGGGGTGATAAAGGACACCCCTGACGCGTCCCATTGCCAATCGGAAAGGCGTCCGACAACAGCCCATTCACCTTTACCCGAGCGGATGGAGAACTGTACAAAGAGGAGATCCAGGCCAGCATATTAGGGCCTAGGCCCAGCCTGTTCAGAACTATAGTCATGTACGTCCAGTCCACCCGGTCAAATGCCTTTTCGGCATCAGTCGAAAGCAAGAGACACGGGTGTGTTGTCGCCTGCGATTCAACCCAGTGGATCAACTGGAGCGCCCTATTGGCATTATCCCTAGCCTCCCTGCCCATGATAAAACCTGTTTGGTCGGGATGGATAACCGAGGGCAGTACCGGCTTAAGTCTATTGGCCAAAATTTTGGCCAATATCTTAATATCCGTATTTAAAAGGGATATGGGTCTGTAGCTGCTTGGTAACGAATGATCTTTACCCTCCTTTGGCAGAACCGATATGTGCGCCGCTAGCGCCTCTGGTGGCATGGCCGTTCCTGAGGCTAGTGCGGTAAAGTAGGCACACATGGGCCCTGACAATATGTCCACATATTTTTTATAATACGCGTTCGTATACCCATCCGGGCCCGGGCTCTTCCCATTGGGGAGGTCTTTGATTACTGCCTGGATCTCCGCTACGGTAATAGGTGCATCAAGCTGTTTGCCCGTTGAGGCCTTCAGCTGTGAAAATTGTGCCTCCGTGAGGTATTGGTGAACCCGCGCCACCCGTTGTGCTTCCGAGACTCCGGGTAACGTATCCGGAAGATGATACAACTGGGCATAAAAGTCTTTAAACGTCGCCGCAATTTTGGACGAGTGTACCACCATCGCCCCCGTCGCAGACTTAAGTTTATGAACATGTCCCGCCTCTCGCTGCCCCCTTAGGGCCCTGGCCAGCATCCTCCCACATTTATTCCCAAATTCGTAGAACTTGTGAGTCAGGTATCGCAGCCGCGCCCGAATTTTGGAGTCCAGCAGGTCCGCCAAGGCCTGACGAATGGAGGCCAGCTCTGCCGCCACCACCGGGGAAACCTTTTTTTTGTGGGTGAGTTCCGCAGCTCGCAGTTTGGCTAACAGGGTCCAATCAACTTTTTAATCAAAGTAGACTGTTTTTGTCACAAATGTCTAGAGCGACCCATTTTACTTAGATATTCAAAGAACTGCATTATAACCCAGCATGCATAACATAAATTTGCTGTCTTTGCCTTATAAAGGGCCACCTGTTTTTTCACAGACTGAATGACCTCACCAATTGAACTCCACACTGCTATTATTTCAAACATGCCCCTGTCAATGATTCTATTATACAGAATCAGCAGCATGCATGTCATGATTGTTGGGTCTGTTGGTTTCTATTATTCTACTACACCTACTAGTAAATTATTTCACATGTAGAAATATAATTTATACCAACAAATGTATCTGATTAGTGACATTGGACTGCATTGGACAGTATATTGAACACAACTGTACATACTTCAATTTTCTATAACTCACTTCAAATGCAATCACACAGTGGTCACTATTGCCTAAATTATCCCCAATTTGCACATCTGTGTTATTAGTGAAAAAAATAGATCTAGTAGAGCATTTTTCTTGCTGAGACTTCTACAATTAGACTCTTTAAATTGTCCTTCAATATGTTCAAGAACTGGCAAGGCTTAGCTGACTGTGTAGCAACATTCGTCCAATCAATATGTGGATGGCTGAAGTCCTCCTTTATATTAACATTACCCAGTTTCTCCTGCAGGTCCCTCAACGATTCATTGTTTTTGGTATGGCTGCTGAAAGCGACCTCCAAGGCTACTTACACACTTCTTTTTGTGGTGCTTTTCGTCCGATCGTGGCCGAAAAAGCATTAAAATTGCCCGCAAAACGCTGCAATGGAGTGAGAGGAGAGGATCTTTACAGGCGCTATTTGTAGCACTATAGCGCCTGTAAAGTGCCTTAGTGTGAAAGCAGCCTTATTCTCACCAATTGTCGGTAAGCAGATGGTAGGAGGTGGTGCATCATTTTGTGGAACTGTAGAATTAAAGAATTCCTGGTACCACTCTGGGACCAGAATCCAAGGTAATTTAACCACTTAAGACCCGGACCAAAATGCAGGTAAAGGACCAGGCCCCTTTTTGCAATTCGGCACTGCGTCGCTTTAACTGACAATTGCGCGGTCGTGCGCCGTGGCTCCCAAACAAAATTTGCGTCCTTTTCTTCCCACAAATAGAGCTTTATTTGGTGGTATTTGATCGCCTCTGCGATTTTTATTTTTTGCGCTATATACAAAAAAAAAATCAAATAAACTAAATTTTAGTCAAACATTTAGGCAAAATAATATTTAGCCACATGTCTTTAGTAAAAAAAAAGAAAAAAAAAAAAAATCACAATAAAAAAAAAAATAGCTACCTAGCGGTAACAGCGACACTAATACAGTGATCAGAAAAATGATCGCTTAGTGATGCTGGCAATAGGGAGTGAAAGGGTTAACTAGGGCGGTGATCAGGGGGTTAAAACTTTATTAGGGGGGGTACAGGGGCTACCCTGAACCTAACACTAACTGCCTGTCACACTGACACTAAATACAGTAATCATACATATATGACTACTGTATTCAGTGACACTGTGACAGGGGGGAGGGGGGGTGATCGCAAGGGGTTAAGTCTGCCTGTGTGTCCTGGTGTCAGTGTAGTGTTGTGCAGACTTACTGTGAGATGTGATCTCTCCTCAGCGGCGGTTGAAAATACCGCCGAGAGCAGAGATCACATCACTTCCCTCTTCCTGTGTTTACACAGGAGGAGGAAGTGACACGGCGGGAGCTATCTGGAGGGGGCGGACAAAAACGAATAGCCGCCCCCTCATCCCGGATCGCTCTGCCAGCAAACCGGACCGCCGCATGTCCTGGGGGATCCCGATCGAACCCCCGACCCATGTCAAGGCAGGCACGTATATATACACGTTCTTGTGCCTGCCTGTGCCATTCTGCTGACGTAAATGTACATGCGGCGGTCTGCAAGCGGTTAAGCACTTCAAACAATCTATACCGTTCATCAGAAGTCTGCAGAGTCACTGATCTTCCTTGGTGAGTTGCTCATCTTCACATCCATAACTCTTACAGGATCAATATATTTAACATTGATAAATGTTACTACTTGTCCCACTTACAAAAAAAAAAACGCTCTCAGATGTTTGTTGCTGTAACACGTAGACGGCACTTTAATTAGTGGGAATTTCTGAAAAGCATTCCCAGTATTGTTATTCGTTTTTTATTATTCTTAATTTTAATTAGTGGGAATGCTTAATAGCATTCCCAGTATTGATATTTGTTCTTTATTAGTGGGAATGCTTAATAGCATTCCTAGTATTGATATTAGTTTTTTATTATTAGTGGGAATGCTTAATAGTATTTTTTTTTTTTTGCTGCAGTGGCTCAACGCGATTGGCACTGCGCTAACAAGCCGTTCACCTCTGCAGCTAAGGGCTCGGATCCCGGTCTCGGCTGCATGTGAATTGAGGTTGGTGGTCTCAGCCCGGCTCCCGGTGGGTGTGCTATGCGAGGTAAGCCTGCGCTTAGTACGCCCACCTCTCTCCCACAAAAACCACCACACTTACACGCACTCGAAATTGGGTTAACATGCACGCACTTTGGCCACGTGGTCTCTAAAAAAAGAGAGGCGAAGGACTAACAGGGCTAGCTGAGCAGGCTAGATCCTCTCACTCCCTCATAGGGGAGTCCCTCTGCCCCGTTGGGCTTCAAAGCGGAGCAGGTAGGGAGGACCCCCTCACACCTGTCATTGCCACCCGGGGGCATGGTGAAAGATGGCAGATTGCCTCTGGGGGAGGTCTGCCTACTCCCAACTCCTGCAGTCCGGCTCCTCTCTCGAGTACACGTACAAAATACAAAAAAAAAAAAAGCATTCCCCAGTATTGATATTCGTTCTTTATTAGTGGGAATGCTTAATAGCATTCCTAGTATTGATATTCGTTTTTTACTATTAGTGGGAATGCTTAATAGCATTCCCAATATTGATATTCGTTTTTTATTATTAGTGGGAATGCTTAATAGCATTCCCAGTATTGATATTCATTTTTTATTACTAGTGGGAATGCTTAATAAGCATTCCCAGTATTGATATTAATTTTGTATTAGTGGGAATGCTTTAATAAGCATTCCCAGTATTGATATTCGTTTTTTATTATTATTTTTCTTAGTCCATACGTTTTTTGGCTCTGCGTAACTTCTGCATACTTTCAGCGATTGAGACCATTCAACTTTTAAAATGTTTATCTTGTTCAGCTAATGATGGGACTTCAAGTTTTTTTGTACTATTTATACTTTTTAAAATATTAAGCTTTTAGACACTTTTTTTAACATTAAATGAGAACATCCTTTTTACCGCTTAAAATCTCATGTGCTACCAAAACTTTCAGCTCCTTCATACTTTCACTGACAGACACCAAACACACTTTAAAACGGTCACAAAATATTCAGCTATCCGGCTATGACTTTTCAGATCGATATCTTTTATAGTTTTTGTGAAAAAGCAATTTACGTTTACAGATTATTTCAGAAAATTTTAATCGATTAAACAGTATTCCTATGGACCTGCCTTAGAGTGGGTCATGTGATCATTAAAGTGCAGAGAGGATTAAAGAAGACCTTATCTTTAAAAAAGGGGGAACAAATTGCTCACACCCACAATTTATATATCAAATCGTAGGTATTTTTTTTTTTTTTTAAAGCAAAGGTTTTTATTGAGATAGAAGATTGGCATGTACATAAAAATCACAGTAACAGAAGAAGAGGTTACAATGTTCAGTTAAAGACCATCCAGCAACGCATTTACAATCAGCGTTATAGAGCATGGTTAAGCATTTACATGAAGGACACAAGGGCATATCAATTCCTTAGTACTGTAAGAGGAGAAACACAAGTGCACCTTACCCCAAGTACCCATACCCTCTAATTTCCTCCCTCCCGCTCACGTGCATGTGTCAGGATCATTGAGCCAGCGGTCCCAAATTTTATTATATTTCTCCGGACACTCCCTATTTATGTAGAGGTACTTCTTGTATGGCAGCGTCTCATTCACCCCTGCCTTCCATTCCTACCATTTGGGGGGTAAGGTCCTCATCCTGTGTCTAGCTATGATCTTCCTTGCCGTTAACAGTGTCTCCTGCAGGAAAGTTTTAGTGTGTCTATTAAGGACTGTTGGGAATACACATGGTTGTGGGAATTGGGTCCTCAGAGCATGGCGCACCTGTAGAAATCTAAAAAACATGTGATTGGGGAGGGCATATTCTTCACGTAATCTGTCAAACGTTTTAATGTCCCCATTCAGAAATAATTGGTGCAAGTACAGAATTCCCCGCGAGCTCCAGATTCCAGAGTCCTGGATCTCGCTGAGTTCCTTGAGACGTTTGTTATGCCATAGTGGCGTGTAGGCGTTGTGTAGTGGTATCCCAATTTTGGTGGCTTGTAGATCCCATATGCGTCTATAGTGTTGCAGTAAAGGTTTGACCTCACCCTCTAAACCTATGCTGCCGGTCCCAGCAGCTATAACACAGAGTGGATCATTAGTTTTCTGTGTCCATTCTGGGCATATCAAAATTCTAAAGTGATCACTATCAGTCTTGTCGAGATGGAAAAATTGTAAAAGTTGGGCTGCGACGTAGTAATTGTTGAAGTCAGGTAAAGCTGTACCCCCCATATCTGTCGGGTTTTTGAGTGCCTGCCAGGACAGTTTGTGTCTATTATTTCCCCAGACAAAGGGCCTAAGGAGGGCTTCCAGAGTTTTGAAATGTCTCAACGGGAGATAGGTTAGGGAGTTCCAAAGTGCATACAGCACCTTAGGCAGGAGGATCATCTTTATAATGTTTATGCGACCCCACACCCCCAGGGGCAATCGGGCCCATGTTTAGAGTTCAAGCCTAATCATAGAGAAGAGGGGTTCAATATTGAGAGCAGTGTAATCCGTCGTGTTGCGGGTTATGCTTATTCCCAGATATTTTATCTTCTCAACTCTCTGTAGCGGTAAGTCAGCTTGGGATTCAGAGGGGGGGGGGGGAACTGTCAAGTGGTAGAATCTGGGACTTGTCCCAATTAATTTTCAGTCCGGAAAATATTCCGAACTGTTCTATAGTTCCCAGGGCTTTATGTAGTGAGGGGCCAGAATCTGCTAAATAGAGAAGTGTGTCATCCGCATACAGGCTGATCTTTTCTGTGAGTGTTCCCACACATAGTCCTCTTATCTCTGGATCTGCCCGAATAGCCATAGCCAGGGGTTCCGCCACCAATGCATATAGCAATGGGGAGAGCGGACATCCATCTTGTGCCTCTACTGAGGTCGAATGGGTCTGAGGGCCATCCATTGGCCACTACCCTGGCAGACGGGGCCTGATACAATAATTGTGTCCAACGGACGAAATTTGGTCCGAATCCATAGCTCTCGAGGCACCTCCAGAGATACCCCCACTCTACTGAGTCGAACGCTTTGGCGGTGTCAAGCATCACCACTACTCGTGTTCCTGGATCTTCGTGTTTGGCTTGTAGATTAATAAAAAGTCTACGTAGGTTAAATGAGGTGTTATGGCCAGGCATGAAACCCGCTTGATCAGAGTGGATAAGGGAGAGTATAACCTGATTGAGGCGCAAGGAGAGGACTTTAGCTAATATTTTAACGTCTACTTGCAAGAGTGATATGGGGCGGTATGATTCCGGGAAGCCCAGATCTTTCCCAGGCTTAGGTATTAGGACGATAGTGGCTTCCCGCATGGATGGCGGCAGTTCATGTATCTTAAAGAGATCATTATACAGCGCCAACAGCTTAGGTGCGAGTATCTCACTATAGTGGGAGTAGAATTCCACCGGTAATCCGTCTGATCCTGGGGATTTGGAGCGAGCAAACCCTGCGACAGCCAGGCCTATCTCTCCCAAAGTGAGAGGGGACTCTAGAAGGGTAACCTGCTCCTCTGTAAGGCGTGGAAAAATCCAACGCCTCCAGGAATCGGGTCATGGGATCACTGTCCAACGGTGCCGTGGACCTGTAAAGGTTAGCAAAAAAAGTTTTAAATCTAGGAGCATACTACATGTGGGTCTGACACCCCCTCACTCCCCTGGCCCTGTAAAGAAATGACTATGGGAGGCCTGTCTTCACAGTGGACCAGGTAAGCAAGTAGTTTCCCAGCTTTCTCGCCGTGCTCAAATAGCTTCTGCCTATTAAAAAACATCTTTTGTCTAGCCTTGGTGTATTGTAGCTGGTCTACCACTCTGGTCTGAAGTTTCAGAAGTGTTGCATTTGAGTCTGATGGATCGTCTATGTAGGCACGCTCAGCCGCAGATAGCTCTGCGACTGCCATGTCAAATGCCCCCAAGGAGTCTGCTTTGATTCTGTTTATGCGGGAGATTAGGTGGGACCGGGCATGGAGTTTGAACGAGTCCCAAACAATCGATGGGCTGGCTGAGTGGTCATTGTCAGCAAAGAACCCCCTCCATTCATCTGAGAGATCATCCTCCTCTGGGAGTAAGGACAGCCAAAAGGGGTTCAAGCGCCACGTCCGGGGAGGCTTACACAGAGGGACACTCAAAGTAATGTGGTATGGGCTGTGGTCTGAGAGCATTCTGGGACCAAAGGCCGCGTCTACAAGGCGCGACGTTAGCCCCCCCAGAAAGGAGGATGTAGTCAATCCTAGACAGTGTTTTATGGGTGGATGAGAAGCAGGAATATGCCCGGCATCAGAGTATTTATGCCTCCAAGAATCTATTAGGTGAAATGCGGTGGTCAATTTGGAGAACTTGGTCATTGTTGTAGTACCTATCGGGGATTGGGAAGGAGACATCCTATCCAATGAGTCATTCATTGTGGCATTGAAGTCTCCCAGCCATACCACTGGTATAGAAGGGTGCTGCGCCATAAAAGCAAATCTCTCATTTAAAATGGAGACACTAAAGGGGGGAGGAACATAAAAGGCCAAAATAAGGAGTGAATCACCAAATATCTTAGCTGATAGGAAAACATAACGACCCTGGGGATCAGTACGCTCCTCTCCAATGGTGAAGTAAACAGATTTAGCAATAAGAACCGACACGCCCCTGGAGTGGGACGTGTGGGTGGAATGGTATGCCCAGCCTACCCAGGGACGACAGAGCGCCATCTGCAACCTCCCTTCCACGTGTGTCTCCACAAGGACCATTATATCAGCCCTCTGCTTTTTCAAAAATGTCAGGACAGCCGCACGCTTAATTTTGTTACGCATTCCCCTCACATTCCACGTCAATAGTTTTAGGGACGCCATGCTACATTAAACAGTAAAGCGCCATACTGTAGTCCACCCCAGGGGATCCCCCGGGCTCTTATTTCTTCTGACCCTCCAAGAGAGACCCAAAGGTGGACTCCTCTCCTGCGCCAGGGTGGCTTCCTGAACCATACATTGCCAATATAAAATTGCGTAAAACCTTTAAAACATGCCTTTGAATACAAACCCAACAGACCCTCCCCCCCCTCACCTCTCAAAACTGGTGCGGGCATTTACCCATAACAAAACCATTATGACCATCCCAGAGTATAGTGCTACACATGGCACAGATAGACATAGTTTACATAGAGTCTGGGATGGTCGTGGGGAACATTTCCGCTGCACTGTACATGTGTAGGTAGGACAGCTGTGTTCCCAACTCTCCCGCTGCCGGCATAATACAGGAGATGTGTGAGCCTTCCAACAGGCTCCAGAAGCATGATAACATATAGCAAATATAAAGTCACGCTTCACTGGTTTCCAACAGGGCACACTGAAAAGGGGAATTGCTGGGAGTGTAGAGCATACAAGGGTAGCTCGGCTAAAGTGGGGAAATGCATAGAGAAGTCTCGCACAGGGATAGGGGAAGCCTCACAGCAGGCGATGTATTAGGCAGAAGATGCAACAATATGCTAGGTGTCCAGGGGTATCAGCTATTTCATAGCCAGGACAGGGGTATAGAAAATATCCTCACAGCCTTGTCAGTCTCCTGCCCCCGGGGGTGCTCGGCGTTCCAGCCAGGAGAGCGCATCCTCGGGGAGCTCAAAAAAGGATGCTCTACCGTCATGTTCCACCCGGAGACGTGCAGGGAATAGCATAGCATATTTGTAGTTGTGCACCCAGAGCCTGCGCTTGACATCCATAAATCCTCGGCGACGACGCTGGACCTCAGCCGAAAAATCTGGGAACACCACAACCATGACATTCTCGTAGGGGATGTTACCCCGTACCCTGGCCATCCTCAAAGCAGCATCCCGATCCCGGAAATTGAGCATCTTGGCGATGAACGTGCGAGGAGGAGCACCCTGAGGCGGTGGTTTGGCCGGCATGCAGTGGGCTCGCTCAACTGTCAGCATAGGGGAGAAGGCCTCTCTGCCGTAGGCCTTGACAAGCAGCTGCTCCAGAAATGTGGCCGGATCTCTCCCTTCCGCTCCCTCCCGCAGGCCAATTAGGCGGATGTTACATCTCCTGAGTCTGTTCTCCATCTCATCCTGCTTGGAGAACAGTTGCTGGATTTGCTGCTGCATGTGGTCTGCCCCTGACTGCAATGGCGGCAGCGCGACTTCCATATCACCGAGGCGGGTCTCTGCCCTCTTCACCCAATCCCGCAAGTTGTTCATATCTTGCCTGAGAAGGGAGATATCCACCTTGACCTCCTCATCTTGTGTCGCCAGAGTAGTGCGGCAAAGGATAATAGCCTCAAGGAGTTTTGCAGTGTCTCCCGCCGGACTTGCTTCTCCCACCTGGGCCGCGCCGCCATCTTCCCCTTGGTCTGCCGAGTCAGGTCGATATTGTGCCAGCTTAGCCTGAGCCGATTTGTTCGTTTTTGGTGGCGACATGACAATTAAAGTTAGAGGATTCTAATTACGCCAATTAGAAGGGTGTTAGTCGGTCGTGAAGAACAGGATGGCTTAGATTACAGGATCAACAGCCGGAGCTCCGGGAAAGGCGTCCTACTCCATGCGCTGTCAGGCCACGCCCCCCAATCGTAGGTATTTTTGTCTGGTTTCAGGCAATGTGGTCAGTTTTGTGATACGCATTTTACTTTTAGTTCCTCAAACCTTTAACCACTTAAGACCCGGACCAATACGCTGGTAAATGACCCAAGGTGTTTTTGCGATTCGGCACTGCGTCGCTTTAACAGACAATTGCGCGGTCGTGCGACGTGGCTCCCAAACAAAATTTGCGTCCTTTTCTTCCCACAAATAGAGCTTTCTTTTGGTGGTATTTGATCACCTCTGCGATTTTTATTTTTTGCGCTATATACAAAAATAGAGCGACATTTTTGAAAAAAAAAACACTATTTTTTACTTTTTGTTAAAAAAAAATCAAATAAACTAAATTTTAGTCAAACATTTAGGCCAAAATTTATTTAGCCACATGTCTTTAGTAAAAAAAAAAAAATCGCAATAAAAAAAAATAGCTACCTAGCGGGAACAGCGACACTAATACAGCGATCAGAAAAATGATCGCTTAGTGACGCTGGCAATAGGGAGTGAAAGGGTTAACTAGGGCGGTGATCAGGGGGTTAAAACTTTATTAGGGGGGGTGGGGGGGCTATCCTGAACCTAACACTAACTGTTTTTTACAGTGCCTGTCACACTGACACTAAATGCAGTGATTAAATCACTGCATTCAGTAACACTGTGACAGGGGGGTGGGGGGGGCGATCACAAGGGGTTAATATGCCTATGTGAGTGTGTGTCAGTGTTGTGTTGGTGCACACTTACTTGGCATGTCTTCTCTCATCAGCAGCGCTGGGAAACAGCGCTGCGATGAGAGAATACATCATTTCCTCCTTCCTGTGTAAACACAGGAGGAGGAAGTGACAGGCTGGGAGCGCGCTCCCATTGGCTGGGAGCGATCGCGGGGGGGGGCGGAAAACACGGACATCCGCCCGCAGATCCCGGATCGCTCCCAGAGGTAGGGAGACCCCCGCACGCCGCGGAGGGGGTCCCGATGGGACCCCCGAACCGCACTCAGGCGGGGACGTAAATTTACGCCCTTGTGCCTGTACGAGCCATGTTGTGGCCGTATATGTGCGTGCGGGGGTCTTTAAGTGGTTAAAGGACAAGAGTTCCAAAATTTCTCCCATTGACTGTCATGTTAATAAGTCCATAACATTTCCCAGCAAAACGCACAAAGAAGCTCTTTTCTAAATCGCTGAGATGCCCAAATTTTTAAGTTTATCAACATAAATTTCATATCGATGCGTTCACAAGGGCCGTATGTTTCAAACGGTAAAGTCGCTGTATCGATCGCATGTACGGTTGTGGATTTATTAAGGTTTGTTTAAAGGGTTCGGTAACTCATTAGGTGTGTGGATTAAAGGGGTTTGTAATAGTATTTGTTTCCCTAAATAGCTTCCTTTGCCTCAGTTCAATATTCCTCCTCACTGACCTGGTGTGGAGAAAACCTCTTGAGGGGGAGGGGCGACCAGGAAGTCAGGACACACTCTACTTTGCAGATAGAGAAAGGAGCAGTGTGTTAGTGGGCGTCCTGCTCACTCCCTCCCCCCTCAAGAGGCTTTCTCCACACCAGGGAAAAAGCCTTGCATTACTGTGAGGAGTTACAGACAGAAGAACAGGAAGTGAGGGTTTCTCAGAAAAAATAAGGACATTTAAAAGTTAAGGAGGACTGCACCTAAGGTAAAGGAAGCTATTATACCGTACCTTTACAACACCTTTAATGATCAAAGAGAGGCTTTATAAGTACTGAAGAAACACTGCTTGTATGTCCTAAAGATAGTGTAGTGGTTATGGTGAATGGCACTGCCACTGTGCAAGAAGCATACACATATCAAGCCAATGTCTAGCAGGGGCAATGCTAACATTTTGGAAAAACAACTTTTTTAAATATTTTAGCAACAGGAATGAATGCATTTAAATGATTTATTATACATTGTGCATTGCAGACCTATGAGTTGAGTGGTATTTTTTTTGAACAGACATACTGATGTTGAATTCTGTCTTGCTGTATAACCACATAGTTTCTTCAATTAGTTCAGGTGTTTGAAAGGGGGTTTCTGTTCTGTAGGGCCTTCAAAGATTAAAAACTGTTAAATAAAAAAATTATATGCACACAGGTAGCATAATTTACAAATAAGGAACACATTATTCTTGATATTCATTTTAAATCCAGTTTACAGAAGTACTAAAAGGCAAACTGTCTCTACTGCTTTCCACTGAGCTACATAAATTTCATAAAACTGCTTCTGAACCTTTTACTGTCCCAATCACTCATTGACCTCATCAATGCAATGTACTGCTCATCTGCAATAAAATCTGCTGGCAGATCAATGACCTGGCTGTGCCTGGATTAATTGTGCATAATGGAAAACCCTTTAGTAGGTATAACTATTTCATATACAAGGTAATTAACCCCCACAAGTTCAGCATTCACATGTAAATTGCCTGCTATTTATATGTAAATTGCACAGGCATTTATATGTAAGTGAGTTTGGAAACTTGCTGCAATTCATATGCAAATCACACCCCCTCCTCTGTATGCGGCCCACCTATGTGGATGTAAATGGCATACAGGTGAGCATAGGGGGCATGTAGAGGGGGGTTTGAGGTTCAGAGGTGAGCAGAGGAGGTGTTTGAGAGTTAAATGGGAAGGAGGGGTTGGAGTACAGAGGTTAGCAGAGTAGGGGTTTGGGGGACAGAGGTTAGCAGATGATGAGTTAAATGGAACAAAGTTGTACTGAGGGGGATAAGAATGCCCAGGTGCTTCTTACGGAGTGAAAAATACAGTAAGTGTTTCAAAGAACATATGATCAGGAAATAAACATTTTCTAATTTACAATGTAAAAACCCTCAGTATTTTTTTTCTATATAAAATTACACTATGCCATACAGGGCCGGCGCTACCACTAGGCGGATTAGGCAGCCGCCTAGAGCGCACTGCCGCCTAGAGCGCAGCCATGGCCAGTCACCTACTCATCCCCGCTGGATGTAACCTCTGGAGCGGTGCGGTGCGGTGTGTCTTTATGAGTGTACACTGTACTGGAGCGGTCCGGAGGAGAGGGAATGTCTGCTGCTGGGGATAGTGCAGGGGCGCGGGGAGGAAACTATCACACATGCAGCAGTACACTGATAGGTCACGCCCCCCCACCCCGCTCCCACAGCGTCAGAGTTGTTAGATGGGCTCAGGGCTCTGATGCCGAGGAGCTGAGCCGCCTCCTTCACAGTCACTGGTCGGGACTCGTGAGTGGGTGTGGCCAGCCAAGGGACAATCCCGCCTGTCACTGGGGGAAGGAGAGCAAAGTGGGCGGCCTCGGGGATGATCGCAGGTCTTTCTGGGCACTGGGCAGAGCAGCAGGTAAAAAAAAAAAATGGTTCTAAAAATGCTGTTTTGTTTTTAATGAAGCCACTGGACTAGGAGAAATTGGGTAAACATTGCTCAGTCAGGATAGGGCTACAGGAAAACACAGATATCATCTTGATCTTTGTCATCTGTAGGACTTATATCTTTAGACTTTTACATAGAAGTAAATAGTGCTATTAGCTGACAAAGATCAAGATGGTATCTGACTGAGCAATCTTTAACTCAATTTCTCCTAGCTGTCACCCAGTCCCCCACCCTGCTGTCACCCAGTCCCCCACCCTGCTGTCACCCAGTCCCCCACCCTGCTGTCACCCAGTCCTCTCCTCTGCCCTGCCGTCACCCAGTCCTCTGCCCTGCCGTCACCCAGTCCTCCGCCCTGCTGTCACCCAGTCCCTCAGCCCTGCTGTCACCCAGTCCCTCAGCCCTGCTGTCACCCAGTCCTCAGCCCTGCTGTCACCCAGTCCTCTCCTCTGCCCTGCTGTCACCCAGTCCTCCACCTTGCTGTCACCTAGTCCAGTCCTCTGCCCTGCTGCCACCCAGTCCTCTGCCCTGCTGCCACCCAGTCCTCTGCCCTGCTGCCACCCAGTCCTCTGCCCTGCCGCCACCCAGTCCTCTGCCCTGCCGCCACCCAGTCCTCAGCCCTGCCGTCACCCAGTCCTCAGCCCTGCCGTCACCCAGTCCTCAGCCCTGCTGTCACCCAGTCCTCTCCTTTGCCCTGCTGCCACCCAGTCCTCTGCCCTGCTGTCACCCAGAGTTCTCTGCCCTGCTGTCACCCAGAGTTCTCTGCCCTGCTGTCACCCAAAGTTCTCTGCCCTGCTGTCACCCAGTTCTCTCTAAAAAAAAAAAAAAAAATTGTTGGCAACTATGTTTGCTGTGTACGGCAGTTCAATGAGGGTCAACAAACATCACAGGAGGGTATAGACAGGGCCGGTGCTAGACTTTTGAGCCCTTTCTATACCTTATAGAGATATAGAAATTATATTTTAGCAGTGCTGTCACCCAGTCCCCCACCCTGCCGTCAACCAGTCCTCTGCCCTGCCGTCAACCAGTCCTCTGCCCTGCCGTCAACCAGTCCTCTGCCCTGCCGTCACCAGTCCTCTGCCCTGCCGTCACCCAGTCCTCTGCCCTGCCGTCACCCAGTCCTCTGCCCTGCCGTCACCCAGTCCTCTGCCCTGCCGTCACCCAGTCCTCTGCCCTGCCGTCACCCAGTCCTCTGCCCTGCCGTCACCCAGTCCTCTGCCCTGCCGTCACCCAGTCCTCTGCCCTGCCGTCACCCAGTCCTCTGCCCTGCCGTCACCCAGTCCTCTGCCCTGCCGTCACCCAGTCCTCTGCCCTGCCGTCACCCAGTCCTCTGCCCTGCCGTCACCCAGTCCTCTGCCCTGCCGTCACCCAGTCCTCTGCCCTGCCGTCACCCAGTCCTCCGCCCTGCTGTCACCCAGTCCCTCAGCCCTGCTGTCACCCAGTCCCTCAGCCCTGCTGTCACCCAGTCCTCAGCCCTGCTGTCACCCAGTCCTCTCCTCTGCCCTGCTGTCACCCAGTCCTCCACCTTGCTGTCACCTAGTCCAGTCCTCTGCCCTGCTGCCACCCAGTCCTCTGCCCTGCTGCCACCCAGTCCTCTGCCCTGCTGCCACCCAGTCCTCTGCCCTGCCGCCACCCAGTCCTCTGCCCTGCCGCCACCCAGTCCTCAGCCCTGCCGTCACCCAGTCCTCAGCCCTGCCGTCACCCAGTCCTCAGCCCTGCTGTCACCCAGTCCTCTCCTTTGCCCTGCTGCCACCCAGTCCTCTGCCCTGCTGTCACCCAGAGTTCTCTGCCCTGCTGTCACCCAGAGTTCTCTGCCCTGCTGTCACCCAAAGTTCTCTGCCCTGCTGTCACCCAGTTCTCTCTAAAAAAAAAAAAAAAAATTGTTGGCAACTATGTTTGCTGTGTACGGCAGTTCAATGAGGGTCAACAAACATCACAGGAGGGTATAGACAGGGCCGGTGCTAGACTTTTGAGCCCTTTCTATACCTTATAGAGATATAGAAATTATATTTTAGCAGTGCTGTCACCCAGTCCCCCACCCTGCCGTCAACCAGTCCTCTGCCCTGCCGTCAACCAGTCCTCTGCCCTGCCGTCAACCAGTCCTCTGCCCTGCCGTCACCCAGTCCTCTGCCCTGCCGTCACCCAGTCCTCTGCCCTGCCGTCACCCAGTCCTCTGCCCTGCCGTCACCCAGTCCTCTGCCCTGCCGTCACCCAGTCCTCTGCCCTGCCGTCACCCAGTCCTCTGCCCTGCCGTCACCCAGTCCTCTGCCCTGCCGTCACCCAGTCCTCTGCCCTGCCGTCACCCAGTCCTCTGCCCTGCCGTCACCCAGTCCTCTGCCCTGCCGTCACCCAGTCCTCTGCCCTGCCGTCACCCAGTCCTCTGCCCTGCCGTCACCCAGTCCTCTGCCCTGCCGTCACCCAGTCCTCTGCCCTGCCGTCACCCAGTCCTCTGCCCTGCCGTCACCCAGTCCTCTGCCCTGCCGTCACCCAGTCCTCTGCCCTGCCGCCACCCAGTCCTCTCCTCTGCCCTGCTGCCACCCAGTCCTCTGCCCTGCTGCCACCCAGTCCTCTGCCCTGCTGCCACCCAGTCCTCTGCCCTGCTGCCACCCAGTCCTCTGCCCTGCTGCCACCCAGTCCTCTGCCCTGCTGCCACCCAGTCCTCTGCCCTGCTGCCACCCAGTCCTCTGCCCTGCTGCCACCCTGTCCCCCGCCCTGCTGTGCCCAGTCCCTCAGCCGTGCTGTCACCCAGTCCTCTGCCCTGCTGTCACCCAGTCCTCAGCCCTGCTGTCATCCAGTCCTCCACCTTGCTGTCACCTAGTCCTCTCCTCTGCCTTGCTGTCACCTAGTCCTCTCCTCTGCCCTGCTGCCACCCAGTCCTCTGCCCTGCTGCCACCCAGTCCTCTGCCCTGCTGCCACCCAGTCCTCTGCCCTGCCGTCACCCAGTCCTCTGCCCTGCCGTCACCCAGTCCTCTGCCCTGCCGTCACCCAGTCCTCTGCCCTGCCGTCACCCAGTCCTCTGCCCTGCCGTCACCCAGTCCTCTGCCCTGCCGTCACCCAGTCCTCTGCCCTGCCGTCACCCAGTCCTCTGCCCTGCCGTCACCCAGTCCTCAGCCCTGCCGTCACCCAGTCCTCAGCCCTGCCGTCACCCAGTCCTCAGCCCTGCCGTCACCCAGTCCTCAGCCCTGCCGTCACCCAGTCCTCTCCTCTGCCCTGCTGCCACCCAGTCCTCTGCCCTGCTGTCACCCAGTCCTCAGCCCTGCCGCCACCCAGTCCTCTCCTCTGCCCTGCTGCCACCCAGTCCTCTGCCCTGCTGCCACCCAGTCCTCTGCCCTTCTGCCACCCAGTCCTCTGCCCTTCTGCCACCCAGTCCTCTGCCCTGCTGCCACCCAGTCCTCTGCCCTGCTGCCACCCAGTCCTCTGCCCTGCTGCCACCCAGTCCTCTGCCCTGCTGCCACCCTGTCCCCCGCCCTGCTGTGCCCAGTCCCTCAGCCGTGCTGTCACCCAGTCCTCAGCCCTGCTGTCACCCAGTCCTCTTCTCTGCCCTGCTGTGACCCAGTCCTCAGCCCTGCTGTCATCCAGTCCTCCACCTTGCTGTCACCTAGTCCTCTCCTCTGCCTTGCTGTCACCTAGTCCTCTCCTCTGCCCTGCTGCCACCCAGTCCCCCACCCTGCTGTCACCCTGTCCCCCACACTGCTGTGCCCAGTCCCTCAGCCGTGCTGTCACCCAGTCCTCAGCCCTGCTGTCACCCAGTCCTCTCCTCTGCCCTGCTGTCACCCAGTCCTCAGCCCTGCTGTCACCCTGTCCCCCACCCTGCTGTGCCCAGTCCCTCAGCCGTGCTGTCACCCAGTCCTCAGCCCTGCTGTCACCCAGTCCTCTCCTCTGCCCTGCTGTCACCCAGTCCTCAGCCCTGCTGTCATCCAGTCCTCCACCTTGCTGTCACCTAGTCCTCTCCTCTGCTGCCACCCAGTCCTCTGCCCTGCTGCCACCCAGTCCTCTGCCCTGCCGCCACCCAGTCCTCTGCCCTGCCGTCACCCAGTCCTCTGCCCTGCCGTCACCCAGTCCTCTGCCCTGCCGTCACCCAGTCCTCTGCCCTGCCGTCACCCAGTCCTCAGCCCTGCCGTCACCCAGTCCTCAGCCCTGCCGTCACCCAGTCCTCAGCCCTGCCGTCACCCAGTCCTCAGCCCTGCCGTCACCCAGTCCTCTCCTCTGCCCTGCTGCCACCCAGTCCTCTCCTCTGCCCTGCTGCCACCCAGTCCTCTGCCCTGCTGCCACCCAGTCCTCTGCCCTGCTGCCACCCAGTCCTCTGCCCTGCTGCCACCCAGTCCTCTGCCCTGCTGCCACCCAGTCCTCTGCCCTGCTGTCACCCAGTCCTCTGCCCTGCTGTCACCCAGTCCTCCGCCCTGCTGTCACCCAGTCCTCCGCCCTGCTGTCAACCAGTCCTCCGGCCTGCTGTCAACCAGTCCTCCGGCCTGCTGTCAACCAGTCCTCTGGCCTGCTGTCAACCAGTCCTCTGGCCTGCTGTCAACCAGTCCTCTCCTCTGCCCTGCTGTCACCCAGTCCTCTGCCCTGCTGTCACCCAGTCCTCCGCCCTGCTGTCACCCAGTCCTCTCCTCTGCCCTGCTGTCACCCAGTCCTCTCCTCTGCCCTGCTGTCACCCAGTCCCCCACCCTGCTGTCACCCAGTCCCCCACCCTGCTGTGCCCAGTCCCTCAGCCGTGCTGTCACCCAGTCCTCTCCTCTGCCCTGCTGTCACCCAGTTCTCAGCCCTGCTGTCACCCAGTCCTCCACCTTGCTGTCACCTAGTCCTCTCCTCTGCCCTGCTGCCACCCAGTCCTCTGCCCTGCTGCCACCCAGTCCTCTGCCCTGCTGCCACCCAGTCCTCTGCCCTGCCGTCACCCAGTCCTCTGCCCTGCCGTCACCCAGTCCTCTCCTCTGCTGCCACCCAGTCCTCTCTGCCCTGCTGCCACCCAGTCCTCTGCCCTGCTGCCACCCAGTCCTCTGCCGTCACCCAGAGTTCTCTGCCCTGCTGTCACCCAGAGTTCTCTGCCCTGCTGTCACCCAGAGTTCTCTGCCCTGCTGTCACCCAGAGTTCTCTGCCCTGCTGTCACCCAGAGTTCTCTGCCCTGCTGTCACCCAGTTCTCTCTAAAAAAAAAAAAATTGTTGGCAACTATGTTTGCTGTGTACGGCAGTTCAATGAGGGTCAACAAACATCACAGGGGGGTATAGACAGGGCCGGTGCTAGACTTTTGAGCCCTTTCTATACCTTATAGAGATATAGAAATTATATTTTAGCAGTATACAAGTTTTATTTTAAAAAACATTTTTTTTTGGGGGGGGGGGCGCAAGTAGCTGGTCTCGCCTAGGGCGCAAAAAAGTCTAGCACCGGCCCTGATGCCATATACCAATGTGTACTTTTTGCATTATGCTGCACTTCCTCCAGGCAAATCCTTTTTTTCTAGTCTTGGCAAAACTGGGGAATATCTATCAAGATTTTTTTGTTGTTCTCGTTTCTGTGTGGAAACTTTCCCCTGAAGCAGGTTAGGTTTTAATGTATCGGGTTGAACAGAAAAAAAAACCTGGCAGATCCCCGCATTCACACAAGTGACGTAAATACAGGGATCCCCCTGCTGTGCTATTGTATTCTAAAAAGCAGTGACACTGCCCGTCAGAATACACTGATCAGTGCTGAGGCCATTGGCTGTATATGTTGATTAAATGCTGGTTTAGTATGGCAGTCGTTAGACCAGCTTCTGTTGAAAATGTGTGTGTCCAGATGTTGTATCTATGAAAATGTTTAAATCAAAAGTGAGTAAAAGGGACTAGAGAAAATATTTTGCCTGAAGTTCCACTTTAATTCATATTCGTAAAGTAACATTGCTATAAAATGGCCCATGGCATTTGTAAATATATATCAGTGGAGCTGCTGCCATAATCTCCATGCTTCAGAAACGGCAGCCAGTATAATAAGGTGGAGAGTCATATTCAGTCTTCACACAAAGTTTTAGGAGGACATTTTGTGGACAGCAACAGTCAGCTGGTCATGCTTCTGAATCATTATGGTTCTAAGGAGAAAAAAAAATGGTGAGTTTGCCATTCTTCATTGTGAAATTCTACAATCATTCACCCCAATTCATTATATGTAGTAACATTTGAAATACATGAATACAAGCAGTTTAATCCCATGATACATTGCAATACTGTACAACCCCACTCACTGCAAATTAAAACATGTCTGGCATTAACTGGTAAACTTGGCTATAACTTTGTCATTAAAGTGATTGTAAACGATCACCTTGTAAAACAACCCATTTAGTTTAAAATGGAAATGAAGGGCAAACATTTGTGTATAGATAAAAAAAATTACACTTCCGTGTACTGTGGGAGACCAGATATAGTGAAGCACGGTCCTGGGTTTAGTAACACTTGAAAACGTTTGTTTCCGTACCACTTCAAATTCCTGATTTGTGCCTGCTGTACCATGTACTTGTATGAGAAAGTATTGTGGAAAATATTGCATCAACAGAGCGTGGTCCTATCAATTTGGAACAAGGAATTGGAATAGAAGGCTTGCACTTTTTAGGCACAACCAAACTGGTTATAGATATAAAAAATATTTTATTATACGCATAAAGAATATGTTAAAAACATGCACATTGAGAAGTCAATGATTCAAAAAAGTTACACACTGAATATTGTACATAACCAATGGATAACTGTATGGAAACTTGAAGATGAATAACAATCATTTCATGATAATATCGAATCCAGAAGTAAGGTTATGTAGCAGAAATTCGATGAATAGAATGTCCTAGGCTCTACTTGTTGCACGCATTGCGCCTTCTTCAGGAGCCTTCTTCAGGAACACCAAAAAGACTAGTACAGCATATGGAATAATGTGGACAACCGTTTAAAGTGCAGCGAGCTTGAGCTTAGAACGGCTAATAGGGAATATATTGTGGTAATCCTGGCAAAATAATGCGTCTAGGGGATCAAGGAGTGTAAAGCACTGAGATAGCTAGAAATGATAAAATAGAAAAACTGGGGGTGGATGCCCCCTGAATAGAGTAACCCCTAATAGCCAAACACACGCTGAAGTACATCCCCAGTAGAGGATCAGTATTTACTTAGACCTTCAAAAGTGTAATAAAGCCCATTGATTTCCTAGTGGGCTAGATGTGTGGTTGTCACAGTTGTAGCCTGAATACTAATAGGCAGTGCACGAACCTTAATGTAAGAATATCCTAATAACAGGAGCAGCCCTGTATTACTATCTAGTAATACCTGTCGCATTTAGCTCATGCCCTCTAGAAAATCAATAGATTATTATTACTAATATTACTCTTCCATTAGCTAAGCTCAAGATCGCTGCAAGACACAACATGTAGAGCCTAGAGCATTCGATTCATCAAATTTCTGCTACCTTACTTCTGTATTCAATATTATTATGAAATGATTGTTATTCATCTTCAAGTTTCCATACAAATATGTACAGTATTGTGTAACTTTTTTTTAATCATTGACTACTTAATGTGGATGTTTTTAATGTATTCTTTATATGTATAATACAATATTTTTTAGATCTATAACCTGTTTAGTTGTGTCTAAAAAGTCCAAGTCTTCTATTCCAATTCCTTGTGAGAAAGTATTGTGTTCTCTTGGTATTGCTTGCTTTAAGTGAAATCCCTGTTGTTCCTGCCAGTCCCCTTACATGCCTATTAAAACTGACCACACTAAGCAGGAGAACACACTGTGGTCAGTTCTCTAGCTGTGCTGGGAACTCGGTGTGCTCTCCTCCAATGATCAGATTTGTCCTTACAAGCTCTCACTGCACAGCCATTTGCTGGCATGCTTAGTGTGCCGTGCTCCCCCCCCCCCCAGCTCTTATGCACCTGAGAACAGAGGGAATGTGATCACTTTTAAAAAAAATGGAAAAAATATATACTTTTAGCAAGTATAAACTGCTAAATATCTTCTCTCATCAGCAGTATACAGCAGTCTTATAACTTCCATCAGTGTCTGGCTGAGCACTGGTTAAAGCTTGTAGAAGGAGTTTTCATTCTCCTCTGACTGTCCCATGAGAGACTTCACGACCCCCTGATTGGTCCTGTGCTGATCACATGCTCCCTCCAAAAATATTAATAAATAAAACTATTTAGCAATATACAGCAAACTGAGCATGTGCAGTACACTACGGCCGAAAGTCGAATCCTAAGCTGCTCCAACAATGCCCTGATAAAATCTTGTGAACGTATGCACTGAAGACCAGGTGGCAGCCTTACAAATCTGGGCCACAGATGGCAAAAAGCCCAGGGGGTTCCCACACCCTGGTAGAATGAACTCTCATCTTAAAGGGGTGGCCTTAAGTTTCAGACCATAGGCCTGAATGACCAATTTGCGGACTCAATGGGCAATGGAAGCTTCATGCTCCTTCTTGGGTCCTTCTGACAAAATAAAAAAGGAGTCTGATCCTTTGGATCTCTGCAGATCTAGACAAATAAACTGACTGAATGCACTACATCCAAAGAATACAGTTGTCTCTCTTCTGCCGAATAAGGTAGAGAGAAAAAGGAAAGCAAAATAATGTCCCAAAACCAATGAGAGGCTGAAACCACCTTTGGCAAGGATGGAATAAGACGCAATAAGAATAAGACGCAACACAACCTTGTCACGGTGAAGGATCAAGTATGGTTCAAATACAATGAACAACTCTGAAATCCTTCTAGACAAGGTTAAAGCCATCAGGAAGGCTAGTTTGCGTGACAATAAGACTAATGAAATTTCCTTGATAGGCTCAAGTGGTTGTTTCTGTATCACAGACAGCATCAGATTTAAGTCCCAAGGACACATGGGTGACCTAATGGTGGGAAGCAAACAAGTTTCCCCCTGCATAAAGGTTCGGACCAGAGAATGGGAGGCTAAAGTAAAGGTCTTTGGAAGAATACCGACAATGCCAAAATCTGACCCGATTGTACTCAAAACCAATCTGATTACCGCAGCCGACTGTAGAAAAGAGAGAACTCTGCCAATCACGTATTTATGAGGATGCTATTTTCTAGCTTCACATCAAGCAATACAAGTCTTCCAGACCTTATAGTAGATCTTCCTAGTGACTGCTTTCCTGACATTTACTAGGGTAGATATCACTGGTCCCGAGATGAAACGATCGTTCAACATCCTGGCCTCAATAGCCATGCTGTCAAATTTAGAGAAAGAAAGGAGTCACCGCTCCAGGTGGGATCACTAAATGGTTACAGGTGGTGCAGGATACCGAGGGTGCTGGCGGTGCACTAAGCAAAATGAAGACAAAGAAAAATGGATAGCCGCATTTCAAAACCTGATGGGTGGTCTTTTATTCAATAGACAGCATGTACAACAATAGGGTCACAGCAGTGGAAACAAGGAACAGCCGACGCGTTTCGCACTGGATCAGTGCTTATTCATGGCTAATGGAGCATTAAAACTGTTAGGTTTATATAGAACATAGGGTGAACATGTGACCAATCTCAATTAATTGCCCGGGAGGAGCCTATGATATTAGGACAACCCCTGATGCCAATGAGATAGTCACATTACACCTGTGCACACCAAAGCAAGAAAAAACAAACAAATACACACAAATGTGAAACTAATAATCAAAATGTATAAATAATAGCACATTATAAACATAATGCACATATAAAATACTGTATATGTGGTACATACATAGTACTACAGTGACACAAAATGGTAAAACATGAGGCAATGATGAATGAAATAAAATAAAAGCTTAAAGACGATACAATTCAAACCACAATAGGCTGTAAAAAGAGCATAAGATAGACTATGGCAATGAAATGTATAATGGTGATGGAACAAATAAATATGAATAAAAGTGAAAATAAATGTGAATGTGTATATCGATATGAATGAAAACATATGTAATAAAAATGAAGCACTAGATCTATCTAACAACTTGTTCAATGGTAAATGGCAGAAAGAATAGATCTATGTGTGTATTGGAGATGGATTCATCCATTATGGTGACATGAATATAGACATAATTGGGAATGTGGATGTAAAGGGTTACCCGAAATTTAATGACAACAATCGGGAAAAATGCACCCATAAATACATCCAATCATAAAAAATATATTCATACATAAAAGAAGAGAGTGGCAAATTGTGTCAAAGCATGTAGACACATCGTAGCCAAATATGAAAAGTGTGAAGAAGGTGAATTAAAGTGAAATGGAAATGATTAATAATGGGCGTCACTGAAGTGAGAGACCAAAACATAATGTGATCAAAGGTGTCAGCAAATGTGAAAAACTTCCGTGTAGGGAGGCTGGTATATGTATTCTAAAACATTTGGGTCAAGGCAAAAGAGAAAGGTAAAAAGGTTCTCAATATGAGAATATAATGTAAACAAAGTCCAAAGCTGGCCCAATGAAATAGAGAATTTTTAATTTTATATATAGAATGATAATAATGTCTGCTGAAAGTAAAGGGACCCATTGGCTATAACAGCCGAATGATGTATAAAAAAGTATATATAATATATATATATAAAATACACCTATATAGAAAATGAAGGAAGTTAATTGAAAGGTTGTCTTCTATGGGTGAAATGAAAATTAACCTATGACAAACACATGTATAGGGATCTAGAGAGTGCATTCCGAAAGAACTTAATTAGGCTGAAAATAAAGCTGGTTAACCGAAAGCCAGTATATTGTGTTCCATTGGTGCGGAAGGATGCTCCCAAAAATTATATAAATATATACATATGTAGGCGTGTATACATATATATGTTATGTTGGAGGTAGAAAAATGTACATGGCTACATATGATCCCTAACATTGTTTGAAAAGGTGTATAATGCACAGGAATTAATTGTAAACCAACGCACACAAAACTAGGTGTTTGTGGAGATAGTACATATAGAACATCGATGTGCATGCATATGGATACAACTAATACTAAATAAAAAAGAAACAGTAAAAAATGCAAGATAAGGTCCGAGATATCCGTGTAATCGGGTTGCATTGTGTGCATAACCATAGATGTACCCGAGTATAGGACATGAAAAGTTCTAAAAAAGAGAAGATAAACAGTAGAGTAAATCATATGTCTATAACTGCAATATTCATAATTACGAGGTGTACATCGTTTATTAGCCCAGTGTTTTTCAACTCCAGTCCTCAAGGCACACCAACAGGTCATGTTTTCAGGCTTTCCATTATTTTGCACAGGTGATTTGATCAGTTTCACTTCCTTAGTAATCATCACAGCCATTTCATCTGAGGGAAATCCTGAAAACTTGACCTGTTGGTGTGCCTTGAGGACTGGAGTTGAAAAACACTGTATTAGCCCACCAATATGCCTGGGGTCCTGTCGATTAATTAATTATAGGGGAAATGAATCCCATATGAATGGGAAAAATTCTATAGAAAATTACTTTGTAAAAAAGAGACACAGGGCTGACGGCAAAAAAGTGGGTAGATAGAAGCAGGTACTGGACACTTGATGCAAAAGTAAATGTAAACACGGATAAGTTGGTATATAACATTAGGATCGAATAACGCAGGACCTCCCATAGAGTAAAATGTGTGTACAGCCGAATGTGAAGCCACATGAGGCTGACACAATACATATATGAACAGGGGAGTGACATGAAGTGCTAGCTTGTGCATAGAGAACAACAGAGAGGAGACCAAAAAGTTAGAGTTTGTTATAGGTAAGTGTGTATAGCGCAAGGTTTGAGTCTTGTATATCACTAGTCATAGTAGTGAGAAACGTCCCATTGGAAATTCAATCCCCTGGGCATTCTAGTGCCCAAGAGGAGAATCCAAAGAACCTCACGTCTGCACAATAATCTAAACTAGTCACCCCCTCTTATAGGATGAACAATTTTTTCCATACCCTGAATGCGCAGGCTGGAGATGTCTTTGTGATGGACTGAATTCCAGTGTCTGGCTACATTTGTGTTGTGATCTTTCTCTATATCATAGAGATGATCTCCCAATCTGTCTTTGAGCCTCCTGGTCGTGCGACCTACATATTGTAAATGGCATAGGTCACATGTAATGACATAGACCAGGTATGCAGTGTTGCAATTAATAAAACGCTGAATGTCATAGTCCTTATTTTCTGAATGTGAATGTACTGAAGTACCAGAAAGGATGTGTGCAATATCTGCAGCTCCCAACACCACATTTAAAAGGTGCCTTTAAATGACAACCATTGTTCTTTAGTTGTTTTGCTCTGAAAGAGGCTTGGAGACAGAATACCCCCCAGAGAGGGGGCTCTCCGGCTAACAGTTTTTATACCCTGCGCCAAAATAGACTGATAGATAGTATCGTTGTACAGGACCGGAAGGTACTTATTGACTATGTGTCTAATGGCGTTAAATTCGGGGCTAAACGGGGTAGAAAAAATGGGAATGGTGTCATTAAAAGACAACCCTTTGTTAGAGCTTTTATTAACAAGTAGGGACGATCTAGGGATGGAACTGGCTCTAAGGAGTGCCTTGTTAATAATTTTGGCAGGGTATCCCCTGGCTTTAAATCTAAAAGCCATATCTGAGGATTCCCTGTTGAAATCTTTCATATTGCTGCAGATGCGTTTTAGCCTAAGAAATTGGCCAAAGGGAATTCCCTTGATTGTGTGTTGGGGGTGGGAGGAATCTGCGCGTAAAAGGGCATTACCCGCCGTGTCTTTTCTGTGTAAGCTGGTAGTGATGACCCCATCAGCGCCGGTGAGTCTGACATCCAAAAAATCAATACCGATGGGCTGTAAATTGCCAGTAAAACGTAAATTAAGATGGTTGTCATTAAGATACAGTAGCCAAGAATCAAGGCTGGCAGACTCATCGGAGCTGATAAACAGCAGGTCATCAATGTAGCGACAAAAGAACATGGTATCTCTGCGTCGGGGACTATCGCATCCAAAGATGCGGGACCTCTCCCACCAGCCCATGTATAGGTTGGCTAGGGAGGGTGAAAATTTGGCTCCCATAGAGGCCCCGCATCTTTGGAGGTAATAGTCCCCATTAAAAACATAAAATAATTGTGAGTGAGCAGGTATTCCAGAGATAAAATAATGAACTCTTGTAATGCCAGTGAAAAATTGCCTGACTCCTTTAAAAAATGGTTAACAGCCTGTAGACCTAAATGGTGCGGAATGCAAGAGTACAAGCTAGCTACATCACAGCTAATCCACCTAAATTGTTTGTTCCATACAAAGCCATCAAGCTTCTGAAGGAGCTGTTTGGTGTCACGTAGAAAGCCGGGAAGCCCGATGACTAGGGGTTGTAGCTGTCCGTCAATCCATTCACCCAGTCTCTCATTTAGGGACCCAATACCTGCTACTATGGGTCTCCCCATTAGGGGATTCAAGCCTTTGTGTATTTTTGGCAGGTGATGAAAAACCGGAATGACAGGGTGACTGGGGATGAAGAGATTTCTGTCAGATTCAGAGAAAATGCCCGCTTGCACCCCTCTATCGAGAATGACAGAGAGTGCTTTGGTGAATGGAATGGTTGGATCGGCTCTAAGGAGCTGGTATGTATTGGGGTCTGACAATTGGAGTGCGGCTATCCATTTTTCTCTGTCAAATTTAGAGACTGTAAATTGGGGTGGAATATAGAACCATGAGACAGTAGGTCGGGTCGGGGCAATGCGGAAGTGTCCATGGCCCATCTATTGTCAAACTCATGATCTCTGGGGATCAGGGCCTTCTGGGCCAGGCCAGTGCCACCAGGATGACTGGAACCCCCTCTCCCTGAATCCTGCGCAACAAATGTGGAAGGAGAGGGATTGGAGGAAAGCATAAACCAGAAAGAACTGGCTCCATGGGACTACCAGAGCATCTGCTCCGATTGCCAGGGGATCCCTTGTTCCAAACACAAAATGATTTAGCTTGTTGTTGAACCTGGATGCCAATAGATCGACATCTGGCAATCCCCATTGCTGGCAAATTTCCCGAAACCTGTTTGGGTGTAGGGACCATTCCCCCAGACAGATCTGCTGGCGGCGGAGGTAATCTGCCTTCCAGTTCTCTACCCCCAGGATATGGACCGCTGATAGAACCGGAACATGCCCAGGCTAATATGTGGTCCACCTCGTCCCGAGTTGAACAGCTCCTGGTACCACCTTGGTGGTTGACATAGGCTACTGCAGTGGCATTGTTGGACTAAACCTCGATAGGGCAGTCCTGAAGCTCCACCGCCAGACTTACCGCCCACAACTCCAGGATGTTGATGGGCAGGCTCTGCTCTGCCCTTGACCATCTCCTCTGAGTCCCTCTAGGGTTGCTTCCCAATACCATTTATATACATGTTTCTGTTTTCCATTATTGCAAATTTAATATGCATGTTACAAGTGCTCTCATCAGAATGGGTTTTTGGTATTTGCAATACCATAGAATTATGCATCTAGCCACTCATGCCTGTTCCTCCATTTATTAATTTAAGCACAGTTGGCACCTTATACACGTATGTGTGTGGGTTTGTGCATTTGCATATGGCCCCATACAACAGTGTATTACATCAAAAGAAGGCACTTTTTGTATTATCACTTTAACGTTCACCACCGCTTACGACCTTCCATCCATGACAAGCTTATCTGACACACTCTGACAATCCTGCATACACGATCCATATCCATTCCCATAAACAAGACGAGACTCTAGCTCTGCACTTGCTTCAAAGATATGACAATTTATTGGTATTTTCTCAGCTTCTTATACAGTCTCAAGCATAATGCAGTTAGTCACAGGACATCGCAATCTCCACCCCCCCTATTCACTCACTGAGGATAATTCTTTAATTGGTAGCTAAACATGACGGCACCGTATCATCAATAGGGTTCAATTAACCTTGAATAATAACACAGACATCTAGTTGAATAAGTTATCTAGACAGCTTTATCACACAATGGCAGAGTCTTGTGAGAGTGGGTGCAATCAACGCCTGCAACGGAATGTCTTTACAGTGAATAGCCAACACCTTAAGATATTTCAATAGCATATTATACAAAGGTATGACTCACTGGCTGGCTGACCTGGTCATGTCATCATGAACTTCTTGTGATATCTCAGTCCTGAAATATGAAGTATTAATAATGTCCCATCTCATGTAATGAATGAATTATGATTCTTTGTCACCCTATGGCCCTAGTGGACATAAGGTGACCCTAGACATAGGAATATCTCAGTCTGTCATGGGCCATTCCGTTACAATCACCATTATTACTTTCAAATTACGCATATGTACTTATGTTTGTACTCTGAGTCTCAGGTGATTGTGCTAGGGAAAGGTCTGAGGGGAAAACAGGGAAATTGATCTGAGGTGGGAAAGTGACCTGAGGTGTTCCGGGGTCACGTGGTCAGTATGCCTAAAAGGGGGCAAAAATAAAACTGTAGGATGAGCTAGCCAAGAAATTTGAAATGAAAGTAACTGTATGCAACCACAAGTCCCCAACGTAAGAATGCCTGTGACAAACATGTGGAGCTGACATATGTACAGAAAAGAAAGCTGACTACCGCCAATCTAACTCCTCAACAACGAGAATACAGACCCTTTGACGAATGGCAGCAGAAACTGCACCTGTACTGCAAGCATGGCCCGGAAAGGATATTGAAGTTCTACCCTGGCTAAGCAGCAGGGAATGGCTACGAGTCATGCCCTGTGCTAGCAGAGAAGGGAGTACTAGGGAAAGGAAAGTGGCCTATCCTTGAGTACATCTGCAAAAGTCCTGGGCCCAGCTTGAAAACCCGTTTGAGCTGAAAGTGGCAAAATAAAGCAAAATGGCAAGTAGGAACTGAATGTCAGTGAGAAAAAAAACCCAGGACTTGAAGATCAAGCTCCGTCTGTAAAAATAGAAGGCTGTATCGGGAGTTTCAAGGAGAGCGATATCTGCTGCCTGTGACATGAAATCTGCAAAGAACAACAACAGCATAAAAAACAACATAACCAACGAGCCCCAACTCACCTTAGGAAAAGGAAAAATCCCTACCTCCCTTACCCCTACCTACCTGGGTGTCCGTGAATAACACACGCAGTAACGTAGAGCAGGAACGGAAATGTAGCAGAAGACTGAAATGTGTCAGTCTCAAGAAACTAGCAAGGCTGAGCAACCTGAGGCAAATCAGGCCAATTAAAAACGTAACACTCAAGCCTATGAACCTGAAGACAGGTCAGGCAAGTGATGTAAGTAGTGAGATAACGTGACGTATGAACGTAATGAAAGCCGTGAGAAGCGGATGAGGGGACATGCCACCGCACAAGCCAGTTAGAAACAAACATCTCAATCCGACAGTACCCGTAGACGTGACTGGTAACCAGCAGTGGAGAGTGGCCATGAACTAACATGTATGCACAGACTATGAAAATAAAATGTAGGCAAGTGTGAACTAATGCAGCTGGACTGAGAATGTGACAAACCCATGAATTGCAAAGGCCGAGCAACCTGAGGCGTAGCAGGCAAATTAGAAACGTACACTCAGGCCCAATGAACCTGAAGACGTGTCAGGTCATAGTATGTTGAGATGCATGAAACGTATGAGAAACAGATGAGGAGACTTGCCACCGTACAAGTCCATTCAAAACGCTCATCTCAATCCATAAGCACCCATAGACGTGATGGGTGACCCCCCCCCAGCGGTGAAACGCCATGAATCTACAATGATGATATCAAAACTACCAACTAGAAACCATCACGACTGAAACCTGTATGATAGACCTGAAGTTGCATGAGCGACGTGAAGTAGCATGAGAGACATAAGCACACGAATAGCATGAGAAGTGAATAGTACGAGAAACGTGAATAGAACGAGAAACGTGAGTAGTACGAGAAACGTGAATAGTACGAGAAACGTGAATAGTACGAGAAACGTGAATAGTACGAGAAACGTGAATAGTACAAGAAACGTGAATAGAACGAGAAACCTGAATAGAACGAGAAACCTGAATAGAACGAGAAACCTGAATAGAACGAGAAACCTGAATAGAGCAGCGTAAACGTATTAGAAGCGTAAACGTATGAGAAGCGCAAACGTATGAAAAGCGCAAACGTATGAAAAGCGCAAACGTATGAAAAGCGCAAACGTATGAAAAGCGCAAACGTATGAAAAGCGTAATCGTACATACATACATACATACATACATAACCAATAATTGCATCACAACTGAAACCTGCAAGAGAAACGTAAATACCAGAAAACATGAATAGCATGAGAAACGTAACGTAAAACGCACCGTAGAAACGTAAAATTGTCTGAGGAACGAAAAAACATGAGACATAACTGCATGAAACAATGTAAAATAGCATGAGAACATAACTAGCCTGAGAAACACGACACATGAAAGTGCAACGCACAAGAACATGACTAGCGTGGGAAACGTAAATCGCAAGGGAACATGACCAGCATGAGAAACGTGATCGCCTGGGAACCGTAACTAGCTCGAGAAATGTGCACATGGGAAACTTAACCGCATGGACATGACTAACATGAGAAATTAAAAACACAAGTAAACCATGAGAAATTTAATCGCATGAGAACATGACATCCTGAGAAACGTTATTGCATGAAAAACCTAACCACATGAGAACGTAACCGCATGAGAAACGTAACGCATGAAAAACGTGATCATCTGAGAACCATGAGAAACGTAATCGCAGGAGAAACAAAAAAATCACATGAGAAACGTGATACCATGAGAAACATAATTGCATCAGTAACAAAAAACACATGAGCCGTAATCACATGAGAAACGTAATCACATAAGAAACCATGAGAACGCAATTGCATGAGAAACCATGAGAAATGTAACCACATGAGAAACGTGATCGCATGAAAAACGTAGTCGCATTAAAAAACGTAAACGCATCCGAAACAAACTCACATGAGAACATAAAACCATGAGAGAAACAATCGCATGAGAAACAAACCCGCATGAAAACCGCAATCGCATCAGAAACGTAATCGCATGAGAACATACTACCATGGAAAAGGTAATCGCATGGAAACGTAGTCGCATGAAAAAATGTAATCGCATCAGAAACATAATACCATGGGAAATGTAGTCGCATGGGAAATGTAGTCGCATGGGAAATGTAGTCGCATGGGAAATGTAGTCGCATGGGAAACGTAGTCGCATGGGAAACGTAGTCGCATGGGAAACGTAGTCGCATGGGAAACGTAGTCGCATGGGAAACGTAGTCGCATGGGAAACGTAATCAAATCAGAAACATACCATGGGAAACGAGATTACATCAGAAACATGATACCATGGGAAACGAGATTGCATCAGAAACATGATACCATGGGAAACGAGATTGCATCAGAAACATGATACCATGGGAAACGAGATTGCATCAGAAACATGATACCATGGGAAACGTAGTCGCATGGGAAAAGAGATTGCATCAGAAACATGATACCATGGGAAACGAGATTGCATCAGAAACATGATACCATGGGAAACGAGATTGCATCAGAAACATGATACCATGGGAAACGTAGTCGCATGGGAAACGTAATCGCATGAAAAGACACCATGAGAAACAATCGCATGAGAACGTGATCGCATGAGAAACGTAACACACGAGGACCGTGATCGCACATGAACATTGATTGCATGTGAAACGTAATCGCATGAGAACCACCATGAAAACCGTGATTGCATGAGAAACTTAACACGATGACCGTGAACGCACGCGAACGTGATCGCATATGAAGGTGACCGCACGTGAAACTTAATTGCATGAGGACATCACTAGAATAAGAAACACATTGCATGAGGACATTACTAGCATGAAAAACGTAATCGCCTAACATGAATCGCATTACATGAATCGCATAACATAAGAGAAACGTAACCATCAGAAGAACCTTAACTAGCAGGAGAAACTCAGAAACTTTGACGGGGAGCCCTCAGCACCCACTGGGCTGTCACTGGGAGACATGTGTCACAGGAGAGGAGACCGGCAATCAGCGCTCAGCTACATGACACAGCCAGGAGGAAGCAGAGTGCGGTCAGGGAAAGCACACATGCCCACACCCCCGACCCCCCCCTGCACCGGGATGCAACCTCCAATGCTGACTGAGCCCACAAAACTACCGCACCTGACCCAACTAACATCCCCCCATGTGAGGTACTAGACTAGCGTGAGGGGCCGTGGAGCGGGTGACGTCATTGGAGCAAACGGGGGGGCAGGAGGAACAGGCAGGCGGTCTCAATGGAGCCCTGCACCACGTGGACTTGGGTGCCCAGGGGAGTGAGAGGGAGGAGGGCTGGCTCCCCTCTCACCAAATATGCCCAGAGGAGCAGGAGGGAGGACGAAGTGACCCCCTAGAGCCTGAGCCCGAGTGGAGAAGCAGGCGGCCCCTATGATGCTGACAAGTGCCTGGCTGACATGGTGGACAGCCCCCCCAATGGTGCCTGCCACAACTACAGACCTGCACCCCCCCTGCAAGCATTGGAAGAAGCGGGGGGGCGGTTGGGGTGAGCGGGAATCCTAAGGAGAGCACAATGGACACCTGCAGCAGCTACCGCCATTGCTCTGGACAGAAACAGGAAGGGACGTGCGATACCCAGAAACCCCACACACAAGAAAACCGATGCCCAGAAGGAGGATAGAGGGTGGGTTTAAATACCTCCCGACTCCTCCTACAAACCCACAGCATTAGAAGAATTGTGATATCTCTCACTTTTCAGTCCAACAAGACTGTCTATTACTCTGAAATTCCTCTATTACCATTCTATGGAAGCAGTAGGTTCCATAGAATGGAGCACACCAAATGCTTAAAATAACTTCTTTAATAACTTCACTTTTCTTCATATAAAATACTGCTGCTTTGCAGCAGACAGTCCATGTACAAAAACACGTGATGAATAAGTATAACAGAAAATGGTGGTTCAAATATTCAATCTGGTCATTTAACATAAGATGGTGGATATATTTCTTTCTTCAGTATTTATTCTCTCTCTGAAAGTTATCAAAGCATTCTCTGATTTCTCTAAAAGGTATAACTGTGGTTTAAAATAAGTTGTCTTTTATTTTTCAACTGTACACACAGTCACTGCAACCAACTAGCCATGACTAAGCACTGATTGTAAGTGCGAAACGCGTCGGCCATACTGTATTTTGTTGGTTGCAGTGACTGTGTGTACAGTTGAAAAATAAAAGACAACTTATTTTAATTGATTTCGGAATGCGGCTGTCCAGTTTTCGTCCTTCAATTTGCTATCATTAGCATTGCCAGCACCTTGGTGGTTCAACAACCCTTGATTGCACACGGGGCTCACCTGGAGCGGTGAGAAATTTGTCTGTATAACTGTGGTTTGCAACTTGGTTTGCAGGGTTAGCTTAGTTTGGTTTGAAGGTATGTGAATTAGTTTGGTGACTTAGTTGTTCGGTTAGGCAGGTATGAAGGTATGGTATGATGAGTGGTTTGGTATGGTGGAACTACAAGTGAACACACAGCTAGATCAGTATTCAGTTCTAATCACACTATTTACAACAAGAAAATAAAGGGATTTTTAAATACAGCTTACCTGTAAAATCCTTTTCTTGGAGTACATCACGGGACACAGAGCGGCATATTCATTACTATATGGGTTATATGGAGTACCTTCAGGTGTGGACACTGGCAATCTCAAACAGGAAGTCCCCTCCCTATATAACCCCCTCCCCTAGAGGGAGTCCCTCAGTTTTGTAGCAAGCAGTATGCCTCCCAAAATGGTCACCCAAAAGAGGGGTGGGAGCTCTGTGTCCCGTGATGTACTCCAAGAAAAGGATTTTACAGGTAAGCTGTATTTAAAAATCCCTTTTTCTTTCTCGTACATCACGGGACACAGAGCGGCATATTCATTACTATATGGGATGTCCGAAAGCAATGCTTTAATGAGGGGAGGGAGACATCTTCCAAAGAAGGATTCAATTTAGAGGTAAACTCAAATAATAATAATAATTCCAACTTAGTCAAGAAAAAACTTTTTCTTTTTTTTTTTTTTTTCTTTTTACAACCAAGGGTGCTTCTGATCCCGAGGATCTCAAACTGCAGCCTGTAGTACTGCCTGTCCAAAGGCAGAATCTGCATTCCTTCTCACGTCTAGTTGATAAAACTTTGCAAACGTGTGGACTGATGACCACGTCGCTGCCTTGCATATCTGAGCCATAGAGATCTGATGGTGTGCTGCCCAGGAGGCGCCCATGGCCCTGGTAGAATGGGCCTTTACCGACAAAGGAGGAGGCAACCTCTTCAAACCGTAGGCTTGAATGATTAATTGTCTAATCCATCTCGAGATGGTGGATTTTGCAGCTGCCTGCCCCTTCTTGGGGCCATCTGGTAGAACGAATAACACATCTGTCTTCCGGATCTTTTCTGTAGCTTTAAGATAGGCCTTCATGGCCCGGACAATATCCAAGGTATGCAGCAACCCCTCCTTTCTAGATGTGGGTTTTGGAAAGAAGGATGGAAGTACCAAATCCTGGTTCAAGTGAAATTTGGATATAACCTTTGGTAGAAAGGAAGGATGGGGCCGGAGAACTGCCCTGTCCTTATGCAGAACGAGATATGGTTCCTTACACGATAAGGCTGCTAATTCTGACACTCTCCTGGCCGAAACTATGGCGACCAAGAAAACCAACTTTCTTGTCAGTAAGACTAAAGGAATCTCAGCCAACGGCTCAAAGGGTTGTTTCTGTAGAGTGGACAGGACAAGATTTAAGTCCCATGGACAAATTGGTGACTTGACAGGAGGATTAATACGCAAGACCCCCTGTAAGAAGGTCTTTACCAGCGAGTGGGTGGCCAGCAGTCTCTGAAACCACACTGACAGAGCTGAGATCTGTCCCTTGATTGTGCTTAGTGCCAGGCCTTTATCCACTCCTAGCTGGAGAAAACTTAACACCCTATCAATAGTATATTTGCGGGAATTCCATCTTTTGGATTCACACCAGCCTACGTAGTTCCTCCACACCCTGTAATAAATCACCCTGGAGACCGGCTTTCTAGCCCTAATCAGGGTAGGAATTACCTGCCTAGACAGACCTCTACCCCTGAGAATCAGGGATTCAGCCTCCAGGCCGTCAAATTTAGACGCTGTAATGTAGGGTGGAGGATCGGGCCTTGTGAGAGTAGGTCTGGTTGTAGAGGAAGAGTCCAAGGGTCTCCCACTGCCATCTTCAGGACTAGTGAGTACCAAGTCCTCCGGGGCCAAGCCGGAGCTACTAGAATGACTGGCTTGTGCTCCACTCTGATCCTGCGCAACAGGCGAGGGAGTAACTGTAGCGGAGGGAATGCATATAGAAGTTTGAATTGATGCCAAGGGCAAACCAACGCATCGGTTCCGCAGGCCATAGGATCCCTCGCTCGAGACACGAACCTGTCTAGTTTCTTGTTGAACCTGGATGCCATTATATCTACGTCTGGCATTCCCCACCTCTGGCAGATTGTCTGAAAGACCTGGGGATGCAGAGACCACTCCCCTGGCAACAGACTCTGGCGACTTAAGAAGTCTGCCTGCAGGTTGTCCACTCCGGGAATGAATATCGCCGAAATGCAGGGTACATGAACCTCTGCCCACTGAAAAATCAAGCTCACCTCCCTCTGAGCGGCCCGACTCCTGGTTCCCCCTTGGTGGTTTATGTATGCCACCGCCGTGGCATTGTCTGACTGGATTCTCACCGGGAACCCCTTTAATCTGGAGGTCCATGCCAGAAGGGCTAGGCGAGCAGCTCTGATCTCCAAGATATTGATGGGGAGCTGCCTCTCTGCTTTCACCCAAGTTCCCTGGCGAGAGAACCCCTCGAAGACCGCCCCCCAGCCTGCCAGGCTGGCGTCTGTGGTAACTACCTTCCAGACAACAGGGCTGAAGGATTTTCCCTTTAGAAGATTCTGGGGGTTCAACCACCAGGCCAGGCTTTGTCGGACCCTTGATGATAGCGTCAAAGGGGACTCTAAGGCATGTGCCCTCTTGCCCCAGGCTGCTAGAATGGCTGCCTGTAGGACGCGAGTGTGGATCTGAGCGTATGGTACTGCCTCGAACGTGGCCACTAGCTTGCCTAGTACTCGCATACACAGGCGAATAGTTGTTTTTTTCTTGTTTAGAACCAACTGAACCAACCCCTTGATAGCCTCGATCTTTACCAGGGGCAGGAACACCCTTTGCTGTTCTGTGTCTAACCTCATGCCGAGGTATTCCAACTGCTTTGTAGGCTGGAACGCTGACTTTCCCCGGTTTAGGACCCAGCCGAATTCTTCGAGGTACCGAACCGTGAGGTTTACTGCCTTTTGCAGACCCGGCCGTGAGTGATCTATGATTAAAAGGTCGTCCAAGTATGCTAGGACTGTGACCCCTTGGATCCTTAAATTGGCCAGAACTGGGGCTAGGATCTTCGTGAATACCCGGGGGGCCGTGGCCAGCCCGAAGGGGAGCGCCCTGAATTGGAAGTGTCGCTGCCCCACCGCGAAGCGTAAAAATCTTTGATGCGACTGAAAGATTGGTACATGAAGGTAAGCATCCTTTATGTCTATGGAGGCCAGAAAATCGTCCTTCTGAAGCGCGGCGGCTGCTGACCGGATGGATTCCATCCGGAAGGAACGAACCCTTAGGTAACCGTTTAACCTCTTTAGGTCCTAGATTGGCCTGACATCGCCGTTGGGCTTTGGTATGACAAAGAGATTGGAATAGAAACCTAGCCCTTGCTCTTGGGCCGGCACCTCTATTATTACGTCCTGGCAGAGCAGGTGATCCAAAGCTGCCAGCAATGAGGCCTTCCTTGCTGGATCCCTTGGTAGCCTTGATTCTTGAAAATGAGGCGGAGGATACCTTAGAAACTCCAGTCTGTAGCCTGTGGTTACAGATGCCCGGACCCATTTGTCGGGGATCTTGGCTTCCCAAACTTCTGAGAAGAAACGAAGCCTTCCCCCCACCCGCGAGAGTGGGGGCGCCCCTTCATAAGGCAGACTTAGGGGCTGTCTTTGTCGGCTTGCGATACCATGGCCTCTTACCCCCAGGGGCCTGTCCCTGCGATCTACTGTTAACGTTGGATCGTGCAGGCGGCCGTTGATACTGCCTGGAATTTGAGGGCCCCGAGACAGGCAAGAGCTGCCTTTTAAATGTAGGACCCCGGAATGTCTTTTTGACCGGTAAAAGGGTACTCTTGCCATTTGAAATAGTCTGAATATATTTATCCAGATCCTCTCCGAAGAGTCGTCCTCCATGGAAGGGAAACCCTGCCAGAAGCTTTTTGCATGGGGGCTCCGCCGCCCAGTTCTTCAACCATAAGAGCCTTCTCATGTGCACCAAAAATAGTGATAAACGAGAGGCCTGCTGGATGGAATCTTTTATAGCATCTACAGCAAAACACAGAGCTCTGGGAATGTCAGAAAACTCTTCTGCTTGTTGGGTAGGCATGTCCTTTAACATTTCTTTTGTCTGGTCTTTTAACGCCTGACAAACACCAATCGCAGCCACAGCTGGCTGTACCACTGCTCCTGCCGTAGCAAAGGATGCTTTTAAAAGTGTCTCTAACCTTTTATCAACCGGATCTTTAAACATATGTATGTTTTCCACCGGGCAAGTTAGTGATTTATTCACACATGAGATGGCTGCATCCACTACTGGGAGCCTCCACCTCTTGGAGAATCTTTCCTCCATGGGGTAAATGACCGCAAATCTTTTCGGTGGCAGAAAAATCCTGTCCGGCCGTACCCAATCCCGAAAGATCAATTCCTCCAAGAGAGGATGGACCGGAAACACTGCGTTGCTTAACGGAGCTTTCAAAGAGCCCAGAGAGGATACCGGAGGAACCTGAGACTCTGGCAATGGTAAACTAAATGCCGAGCGGACCATGTCCGTCAAAGACTGTACCCACAGTCTTTCTGTCTGGGAGTCTGAAAATGGTTCCTCAGAGGCAGATCCCTCAATCCCTGAACCCTCTTGGTTCAGGTCTAGTTGATCCTCCTGTGATTCCAATTCCTCCGGAGAGAGAATCTCAGCATCTGAGGATACACCTCTTGGTGATGGGGATCTAACCCGTTTCTTACCAGGAATAGCTCTAGCGATCAATGCTGCTATTCTCTCTTCTAGCCCCCCTAGGGATACGGCTAGCATCTCCTCTGTGATAAACACAGGGCTGGGCTGATCTGGGCCAGCCTCCGCACCAGATCCCCCTAATGGCTCATCCAAGGCGCCCTTTATGTTAATAAGTTGCGGGGAAAGTATCGGCATATCATCAGAATCAGAAGGGGAACCCCTTTGTTTTTTGGTCTTTTTTGTACCCTTTGACCCCGAACCTTTGGAAGCCATAATACAAAATCGAGGGACTCCGCCCACACAACAGACTGTAGTGGCCAGGAGTACAAAACCAGAGCTTAGGGGACAATAGATCACTAATGCCCAAAAACTGATGGGATCCCGTATGTTTTTCTCTTTTTTTTTTTTTTTTTAATATATATTATATATATTTTCTTTTTTAAAACATACAGTGACCCCAAACTTAGTTTGCCAGCCTCCAACCTGCTGCAAAAAGGGGAATTTCTTGGCTTAACAAAAAAGGCATTGGAACAAAGTCCAGCATGTACTACCCCTCTTCCGCCACCGGGAGTCACTGTTCTGCCGCTCTGCGTCCTCTCCTTCTGAAATCAGCCTCAGACTGAGCACTGACAATGCCTGCTGATCTATAACAGCACAAGGCGCGCCCCTGTATGACGCCGCAGGCACGCCCCCCCCCGCCCTCCTGTCTGAACGGCGCGAAAAACGTCTATAAGACGCGCGTGCGCGTATGCCGGAACAGGAGGAACATGGAGGAGCCGCGCTGCTGGAGACCCAGGACTGCAGAAACAGGCGGCAGATTCAAACCCCCGGCCAGGTAGGACTCTCCAAAAGGCCCCTAGGGATCCTTACTAGTCCTAGGAAGAAAGCAGCAGGTTAGCTAGCAACACATTCTTAGACAGGGGAACCTAGTGATGGGGGAAAAAGGTGTCATCCTGTCTCTCTCAGACATAGTGAGCAAGGTTGCCCATGCAGAGCATACTTAGGCTATCCCCCCTTTTAGGTTACCCCGGAGAGCCTGCTGTCGAACCAAGTCCCGCAGGCTCCCCCTTACCTGCTCCATGCTGCAGGATGTTTGTCCAGCAAACTGATCCAATCTTCTCCCATCTCCGTGGGTAGCGTAGTAGACCTTCAGGCCCTGGGGTCCTATGAAGGTACCCACTGTCCTGGACCTATATAGCACCCTGGCAAACAGGAACTTATGGTTTTTACAAACTCCAAGTCCTGGGCCCAGGGTCCAGCCCTCCAAAGAGGAGCATTATAGGCAAAACCTCACGGTTTGGGGCCCGGGTACTGTCCACTTTGGCACTGAGGCTCCTTGGACAGATCCGGTTAGCCCGCCCTTAATCCCAAGGATGTGGAGCAAAGCTATTCCGTGACCAACACCTAAGACACTGGCGAAAAAACTGAGGGACTCCCTCTAGGGGAGGGGGTTATATAGGGAGGGGACTTCCTGTTTGAGATTGCCAGTGTCCACACCTGAAGGTACTCCATATAACCCATATAGTAATGAATATGCCGCTCTGTGTCCCGTGATGTACGAGAAAGAAATATATTTTGTGTGCGTGTGGTTGGCGCAAGTGGAATATCCAGTGATTAGTGGGTGTGCTGCAATTTAAGAATGAAAACTGGGTCGGTTTACCCATCTGGTATCCTTTCCCAGATAGATTTTTGGATGTGTGGTGAAATTGCGCTACCCTATAATAATATTGCTAAATGGTTTGTATTTACCTTCTGGTGCCACTAGGTGGTGCAATTCCCTACAAAGGTAATACACTCCACTGTGTTCACCTTGTATCTCTAATTATACATAGGTAAATATCCCATAAGTGGGTTGTTCCAAAATTCTTAAAAAAGTTCATAAAGTGGATGATCCAGTTATTCCCTCTTCTTGTATGATTAGGTGTGCTTATACCGGTGTGTTCCTCTAAGGTGTGTGCAGGTTGTTACCAAACTGTCACCATTTAGTGGTATCCCATCACCGTTAAAAATGGTCACTCACCAGATGTCATGTCAACCAGAGCCTATGGTTCATTCGTCAGGATAACCACTTCTATTAGGGCTTCCTCTTACTGTCGGATAATTCAAATGTGGAATGCCGTCCCCTCCTGTGAGTGCTCACATAGAAAGAATGGTGCTCCACATGCTGTAGTATGTTAAAATAATAATATTTATTAAATAAATCAGGTAAATATTGCACTCACATTTGGTTGTGCCTATATGCTGGCACCAAGCTTCTCCAGTCGTGTATGCATATACCGTGGGTAGGTAAACAGAGCAGTGTTCCTTATGGTCTCCCAACTGTCTTACAGCCTGTGTAGTTCAGCAGCCTCTACGTTTCGCGATCAAAGTTGCATCATCAGGAACCAGGAATCAATATTTTGTACTTTTTGTTATAAGAAAAATCAAAAACAAAATTTTAGTCAAACATTTTAGGCCAAAATGTATTTAGCCACATGTCTTTAGTAAAAAAAAAAAAAAAAAAAAACGCAATAAAAAAAATTAGCTACCTAGCGGGAACAGCGACACTAATACAGCGATCAGAAAAATGATCGCTTAGTGACGCTGGCAATAGGGAGTGAAAGGGTTAACTAGGGCGGTGATCAAGGGGTTAAAACTTTATTAGGGGGGTAGGGGCTTCCCTGAACCTAACACTAACTGCCTGTCACACTGACACTAACTGCAGTGATCATACATATAATCACTGCATTCAGTGACACTGACAGGGGGAGGGGGTGGGGGGGGTGATCGGGGGGGTTAAATGTTCCTATGTGTCTGTGTGTCAGTGTGCTGTTGTGTACACTTACTATGTGATGTGATCTCTCCTCAGCGGTGGTCGAAAAAAACGCTGAGGGAGCGATCACATCACTTCCTCCTTCCTGTGTTTACACAGGAGGAGGAAATGACACGCAGGGGGAGCGCGCGGATTGGCTGAGAGCGATCCGGAGGGGGCGGCCAAAAACGAATAGCCGCCCCCTCATCGCGGATCGCTCAGCCAGGTAACCAGACCGCCGCATGTACGGGGGGGGGGTCCGATCGGTCGGTGCCATTCTGCCGACGTAAATGTACATGCAGCGGTCCTTAAGTGGTTATATTAGCTACCTAGGACAGGTTCTAGCTGGCCAGCTACACTCCCACCAAAATTACCTATAATTCTTGTTCCCTATAGTAGGATGTGAACATGAATTTGGGGAATTTTCTGAACTCTTTTGGCGACAAATACATGGAATCTTCGAGCTTTGTTGTTTATGTATCCTAGGACAACTTGTGAGTCTGTCCAAAAATATTCTTCATCTATTTTTAACTCTAATTCTTCTTTTAGAAACTTGCTTACTGATGCTGAAACAACAGCTGCTGTCAGTTCAAGCCTTGATATTGTCTGAATACTGGTAGGTGCAACTCTGGTCTTTCCCATAACCAGGGCACAATGTATTTTTCCTTCTCCTATCACTGATGTAGGAGCACTGACCATAGCCAAAACTACTGGCGTCTGAAAAGTGATGAAGTTCTATTCTCTTGTACTCTCCGAAATCATGAGGTACAAAACATCTGGGTATCCGAACTTCTTTCAAAATTTGCAAGTCTCTTATCCAAGTCTCCCACCTTGGCCTCAAATCTTCAGGTATGGGTTCATCCCATCCCAACTTCCGTCTGCATAATTCTTGTAGTAGTTCTTTTGCTTTGAGGATTACTGGGGCAAAGAATCCCAGTGGATCCTATATAGAAGCCACTGCACAGAGAACGGTACGTCTGGTTGCAACTTTCTCTTCAAAGGATACTTCAAAGAGGAACTCGTCGTTCTCTACATTCCATCCCAAGCCAAGTACATTCTGAACTGGAAGATGATCATAATTGAGATCTACATTCTTCATTGTTGATGCACGTTCGAGATGAATTTGTGAAGGCGCAGGTTTCCTCTAGCACATAATTCTTGGCTTTCCTTTACTAATTTGATTGCAGATTCTGTGGACTCTAGACTTATAAGACCATCATCTACATAGAAGTTTTTCTTACGAATATTTGCTGCTGATAGACAATCCTTTTCATTTTTATTAGCCAAGTACTTCATACCATAATTGGCGCAACCTGGAGACGATGCTGCTCCAAACAAATGTACTTTCATTCTGTATTCTGCTGGCTCTGCATCTGTATCTCCGTCTTCCCACCATAGGAACCTCAGGAAGTCTCTATCTTCATTCTTCATATGGAACTGGTGGAACATTTTTTCAACGTCACACATGACCGCTATGGGATACTTTCTGAATCTACAGAGTACTCCAGGCAGAGTGTTTGTAAGATCTGGTCCTTTTAGTAGATGATCGTTCAATGCAACACCATCATACTTTGCTGAGCAATCAAATACTACTCTAATTTTATCTGGTTTCTTTGGGTGGTAAACACCTTGATGTGGGATGTACCACACTTCTCCTTTAGGTTGGTTATTCACCTTCTCTGCATGTCCTCCTTCAAGGATGCATTCCATGAATTTCAAATAATACTTCTTGAATTTGGGATCTCTTCCCATGTTTTTCTTCAAGCATTTCAATCTTGCTAAGGCAAGATTTCTGTTATTTGGCAGACGAGGTCTGTAACGGCTACCCAAGTAGGGAGAGGATATCAGCCGTTGGAGACATCCTTTCCCCTTGCAAGTTGCTATGCAAGTAAGTCCGGTATAAGCTCATCCACGAGATCCAGAGGGAGAGTCAGGTCCAGTTGTAGAACGGACAGAATAATAACCCCATCGCATGCCCTTTCAAAAACGAGACAGGCTACGTTTTGAAGGGTCAAGTAGTTAACTTTATTGGTACATTTTTTGGTTTATATCTAGTTACAAACTTGTGAATAATCAAGGAACACTGGAGCTCTCCGCCCCCTCCCTCCACAGGGGGCCCCAAGTTAGACCCCCTGGCACCAGGCCAACAAAGCCACATTCCTTTCTCAAATAGACTTCAATCAACCCCCAGAACAATACTCAATCTCTTAAGGATAAAACACAGGTTTTTCACACACACAATAGATCAATTAACCTTTGGGATAGACAGGTGCATTAGCATACCTAATCTACATCTAGACAGACAGAGGACATTTACACTTCATAATATCCCACTGCATGATTATTATAGATGTACAGGCAAAATACATAGTTCCGTTACAAGGTCGTTCTCTGAAGGGTAAGGGCATTTCAAGATAACCTTGTAGATTCTGCTGAATACTTTCTTCTAGAGTGCATACAAACTTTATGTCTTCTTGGGATACACTCTTTTCTTCAGAACTTATGTCTGCAAAGTCAGATTCAAGGATCTTGATTACCTTTGCTGAACTTACAGTTGGTAGCTCTTGGACAGATATTCGATAACACAATCCTGTCACCTGTCTTGAGTTTGCAATCTGCAGTTTTCCTCCAACAACACCCCATCCTAGATCAGTTCGAACAGCGTAGGGTTCACCCTTTCCTCCTGTGATTACCTCTTGTGGTACCAAAGCTTCAGGATAATCATAGCCTATCAACAGTCTGACACCAAATTCCTTCAGCGGGGACATCTCATGAGATATGATAGATAGGTTCTCCCATTTATTGGCTGTTTTACAGGTAGGTATACAATCTAGATCTAGAGGTATGTCGTCTTTTGTATGAGATGGAGGTAGATTTAATGTGAGGTTTGAATGAAGTCCTCTAACTCTCAGTCCTTTAACCTTTTGACTGTTCACTAATGTGTCTCTCCCCGTCATTGTGGTGAGCTGCAGCTGCACTGGTTCTGTAGCCACTTGTAATTTCTTGCAGATTTCTTGATCAATGAAGGCGACATCGCTTTGGTCTTCCAGTAATGCATAGGCGTATACCTTCTTGTTCCTCCTTTTAGGATTTGAAATGCACACTGGTACAACCATTGATGTGCCGTTGCTTTCTCCTTCCCTTACTCTGCAAGAGAATACTGATACTTTATTTTCTTCTTCAGCATCGTTAGGTATTGAGGATTCATCCTTCTTTGGACGTTCTTCATGTAGTGGCGTAGGATGGTGTCCTTTGCAGACGCTGCATGTAGCCTTTTTTCTTACACTCCTTTGTAACATGGCCTTTTCTTAACCACTTAAGACCCGGACCTTTACGCAGCTAAAAGACCCAAGGTGTTTTTACAATTTGGCACTGCGCTGCTTTAACTTGTAATTGCGCGGTCATGCGATGTTATATCGAAACGAAATTTGCGTCCTTTTCTTCCCACAAATAGAGCTTTCTTTTGATGGTATTTAATTGCCTCTGCGATTTTTATTTTTTGCGATATTAACGGAAAAAGACCGTAAATTTAAAAAAAAAACGATTTTTCTTATAACAAAAAGTAAAAAATATCGAATAAACTAAATTTTAGTCAAACATTTAGGCAAAAATGTATTCAGCCACATGTCTTTAGTAAAAAAAATCGCAATAAGCGTATATTTATTGGTTTTCGCAAAAGTTATAGCGTCTACAAACTAGGGTACATTTTCTGGAATTTACACAGCTTTTATTTTATGACTGCCTATCTCATTTCTTGAGGTGATAAAATGGCAGGGCAGTACAAAACCCCCCCAAATGACCCCATTTTGGAAAGTAGACACCCCAAGGAAACTGCTGAGAGGCATGTTGAGTCCATTGAATATTTTTTTTTTTTGTCCCAAGTGATTGAATGATGACCAACAAAAAAAATAAATAAAAAATTTACAAAAAGTTGTCAGTAAATGATATATTGCTCACACATGCCATGGTTATATGTGGAATTGCACCCCAAAATACATTCTGCTGCTTCTCCCGAGTACGGGAATACCACATGTTTGGGACTTTTTGGAGCCTAGCCGCGTACGGGACCCCAAAAACCAAGCACCGCCTTCAGCATTTCTAAGGGCGCAAATTTTTGATTTCACTCCTCACTACCTATCACAGTTTCGAAGGCCATAAAATGCCGAAATTGCAGAAAACCCCCCCAAATTACCCCATTTTGGAAAGTAGACACCCCAAGCTATTTGCTGAGAGGCAGGTCGAGTCCATGGAATATTTTTTATTTTGACACAAGTTGCGGGAACATGACAAACTGATTTTTTTTTACACAAAGTTGTCACTAAATGATATATTGCTCACACATGCCATGGTTATATGTGGAATTGCACCCCAAAATACATTCTGCTGCTTCTCCTGAGTACGGGGATACCACATGTGTGGGACTTTTTGGGAGCCTAGCCGCGTACAGGGCCCCGAAAACCAAGCACCGCCTTCAGGATTTCTAAGGGCATAAAATTTTGATTTCACTCCTCACTACCTATCAGGTTTTGAAGGCCATAAAATGCCAAGATGGCACACAACCCCCCCAAATGACCCCATTTTGGAAAGAAGACACCCCAAGCTATTTGCTGAGAGGCATGTTGAGTCCATGGAATATTTAATTTTTTTGCCCCAAGTCATTGAATAATGACCAAGAAAAAAAAAAAAAAAACATTTACAAAACGTTGTCACTAAATGATATATTTCTCACACATGCCATGGTTATATGTGGAATTGCACCCCAAAATACATTCTGCTGCTTCTCCTGAGTACGGGGATACCACATGTGTGGGACTTTTTCTGAGCCTAGCCGCATACGGGACCCCGAAAACCAATCACCGCCTTCAAGATTTGTGTGAGTGAAATCAAAAATTGATGTCCTTAGAAATCTTGAAGGCGGTGATTGGTTTTTGGGGTCCCGTACGCGGCTATGCTCCCAAAAATTCCCACACATGTGGTATCCCCGTACTCAGGAGAAGCAGCAGAATGTATTTTGGGGTGCAATTCCACATATAACCAGGGCATGTGTGAGGAATATATCATTTAGTGACAATGTTTTGTAAATTTTTTTTTTTTTTTGGTCATTATTCAATCACTTGGGGCAAAAAAAATTAAATATTCCATGGGCTCAAAATGCCTCTCAGCAAATAGCTTGGGGTGTCTTCTTTCCAAAATGGGGTCATTTGGGGGGGTTGTGTGCCATTTTGGCATTTTATGGCCTTCAAAACTTTGATAGGTAGTGAGGAGTGAAATCAAAAATTTGCGCCCTTAGAAATGCTGAAGGCGCTGCTTGGTTTTTGGGGCCCCATACGCGGCTAGGCTCCCAAAAAGTCCCACACATGTGGTATCCCCGTACTCAGGAGAAGCAGCAGAAAGTATTTTGGGGTGCAATTCCACATATAACCATGGCATGTGTGAGAAATATATCATTTAGTGACAACTTTGTGGAAAAAAAATCAGTTTGTCATGTTCCCGCAACTTGTGTCAAAATAAAAAATATTCCATGGACTCGACATGCCTCTCAGCAAATAGCTTGGGGTGTCTACTTTCCAAAATAGGGTCATTTGTGGGGTTTTTGTGCTATTTTGGCATTTTATGGCCTTCAAAACTGTGATAGGTAGTGAGGAGTGAAATCAAAAATTTGCGCCCTTAGAAATGCTGAAGGCGGTGCTTGGTTTTTGGGGCCCCGTACACGGCTAGGCTCCCAAAAAGTCCCAAACATGTGGTATCCCCGTACTCAGGAGAAGCAGCAAAATTTATTTTAGGGTGCAACTCCACATATAACCATGGCATGTGTAAGCAATACATCATTTAGTGACAACTTTTTGTAATTTTTATTTTTTATTTAAATTTTTTTGTCATTATTCAATCACTTTGGACAAAAAAAAAAAAATTTATGGACTCAACATGCCTCTCAGAAGTTTCCTTGGGGTGTCTACTTTCCAAAATGGGGTCATTTGGGGGGGTTTTGTGCTATTTTTGCATTTTATGGCCTTCGAAACTGTGATAGATAGTGAGGAGTGAAATCAAAAATTTACACCCTTAGAAAGCCTGAAGGCGGTGATTGGTTTTTGGGGTCCCACACGCGGCTAGGCTCCCAAATGTGGTATCCCCTTACTCAGGAGAAGCAGAAGAATGTATTTTGGGGTGTAATTTCTCATATGGATTGATCGGTGGGTATGCCCACCATTAGAATACCTCCCTTCATCCACCCACTTCTAATGATGGGCATACATGCACCATTTATATATGCCGAAGCATAGGGGCATCCTCCCGCAAAAAAGTTATGCCGCGTACACACGGTCGGACTTTTCTATGCCGCGTACACACGGTCTGACTTTTCTATGCCGCGTACACACGGTCAGACTTTGTAGGAATGTCAACCGTATGTACGCGGCATTAGGAGCAAAATCACTCCTCCGCCCCTAATGCCCCCATGCTTCGGCATATATGCTCTTTTTTTTTAACTGTGGGGGTGAAATCACCTCCTACAGCACTGGAGTCACGGCTTTATATATCGTGGGAGCAAACGCTGTTGCTGTCACGCTAAATAATTCCGCGCAACAGCTGAATGGCATACCTGAAAACAGTAAAGTAAATTACATACCTGAAAAGCAAGCATGAAAAAAACATAACAATAAAACTGTGAATAGAATATAGTAAAAAAGAGCAGAACAATAGAGAGAGAATAGAGAGGGAGAGAACAATAAAACAACAACTACTTTTTATTTTTCACTTTTTTTTGTAACTGTTGAACTTTTCGGTTCCAGGTTTGGGTCTCTCAAAATGCGATGGCATCTTGGGAGACCCTGTGTACGTGTGCCTAGCCTGTGAAAGTTTTGCCCTACACTAATACTTCACTCGTGTGTGGAAGCGTTCAAAACATTCACCAATACAAAGACCAGGATCGGCAGGACATCGGGGACAAAAATAACGGGTGTCACGCCTCCATCCGCGCTTGGTACAGACACGACATTTTCTTTGGGGGGCTCGTTGGGTAGGGGTACTCTCGAGGGCATATATAAAATGCCTCTCATGCAGTCGGCTTACTGCATTTGGTAGGGGATGGTGAGGTGGAAAACCTCCTGGATACAGGAGTCCGTTGATGATATCCTTCTGGAATTGGAGGAAGGATCCATTCTGTCCTGAAGTTTTGCCTAAGACAAAAGCATTCAGCAAAGTCAATTGGAATAAATGTAGAGACACTTTTTTGTACCAGCGTCTCGCCTTACGGGCAATATGATACGGCGCCATCAACTGGTCGTTGAGGTCCACCCCTCCCATGTTTTGGTTATATTCGTGGACACAGAGGGGTTTCTCCACAACACCAGTCGCCGTACGAATTTGTACTGTCGTGTCTGCGTGAAGGGTGGTAAGAAGGAAAACATTCTTATTGTCCCGCCACTTCACAGCGAGCAAATTCTTACATCTGCAGCAGGCTCTCGCCCCCACCTTAATACGGGCATCTACAAGCCGCTGGGGAAAGCCCCGGCGATTAGGTCGCACGGTGCCACATGCTCCAATCTGTTGATCAAACAAGTGACTAAAAAGTGGCACGCTGCTGTAAAAATTGTCCACATACAAGTGGTACCCCTTTCCGAATAAGGGTGACACCAAGTCCCAAACGATCTTGCCAGCGCTCCCCATGTAATCTGGGCATCCTTCCGGCTCTACCTGACTATCTTTGCCCTCATAAACCCTAAAGCTCCATGTGTAGCCTGTTGCCCTGTCACAAAGCTTATAGAGCTTGACCCCGTATCTGGCACGCTTGCTGGGAAGGAACTGCTTGAAAGACAAGCGGCCAGCAAATTTAACCAGGGACTCGTCAACGCAGACAACTTGCTGGGGATTAAACAAGGCTGCATAACGTTCGTTGAAATGGTTTATGAGGGGCCGAATTTTGTAGAGCCGGTCAAATTCAGGGTCTCCACGTGGACGACAGAGTGCATTGTCGCTGAAATGCAGGAACCGCAGGATCGCCTCGTATCGTTTCCTGGCCATGTGAGCAGAGAATATGGGCATTTGGTCAATTGGCTCTGTGGACCAATACATGCGCAATTGAGGAAATGTGTGTATGCCCATATTGAGGGTAAGGCCCAGAAAGGTCTTAAATTCGGAAACCGTAAGAGGTCTCCAATTTTTGGCAAGGAGGGTCTGGGGATTAGCGGCGATGTAGGCACCAGCATATAAATTAGTCTGGTCCACAATAGATCTATAGAGATCTTCCGTGAAATACAGCGAATAAAAATCAAGTGGCATAAAATTCGCTGTATCCACCTGAATACCGGGTTGGCCAGTGAATGGGGGAAGTACAGGTGCTGCAGAAGTGGTGGGGACCCAATCAGGATAGGCGAGATCTGCAGGAAGGGCACTATGGGCACGACGGGCCTGTCTTTTTCTTCTTCTTCTTGGTGGAAGCGGGCCACTACTTGTGCTTGCCACCTCGCCAGCTTGAACTGCACTTATGGGACTCGCCACGTCACCAAGTGTTACTGCAGTGCTGGATGAACGACCAGGGTGTACTAGGCCGCTGGTGCTTGCCAATCCACCAGAAGGAATAGCGGCGCTAGTACTGGCTCTCTGCTCCATACAAGGGTCCTGCGGTTCTTGCTCCTCAACAACCTCAGAATGGGGTCGGGTACGCCTGGCCTTAGCAGGGACCACACCTCCGTCGTCAGAGCTATCTGACATGGAGCCACTGTCGTAAACAGGATCATATTCTGAGCCCGAATCTGTCAGATGCGTGACCTCCTCATCATCATCTGACGACATGCACATGATCCTAACAGCCTCTTCACCAGTGTACATCCGCTTTGCCATTTTGGGCTCTAAATTTAGTCGTAGACTGGTGATGATTCACGGGTAAAAAAAAGCACCTGACTATAGAAAAGCAAATGTAGAAAACGCTTCAAAAAAACTGTTAGCGATCGCAGGGATCAGGCCTGTCTCTGCGAACGCTGCAGTTGTGTGTGATGTGTTTTTGAAGTGACAGTGATCGATCGATACTGCACTTAAGTGGGTTGGGCTGGGCTGGGCGGCAAAACGCAGGTGCTAGCGGGTATCTGGGCTGATTCCGCTAACAATGCGTTTTTGGGTACCCTAAACTGCTGGGTACGCTAGTATAGATCTGATCAGATCAGATCAGGTATCGATCCGTTCAGATACTATACCACTAAGGGGGGGGTGTATGCTTTGCGAGTGGGTGTAAGCGTTACTGGCACTAACCTAACGCTGCCTGGGGCGACGCTGACCCCTAACTGGCGCTAACATTTTATTTATATCACCCGCCGGGCGATCAGGGGGTTAAACCTTTATTGGGTAATATACAGCGGGTGCGCTGATGCTATAAACAGCAAACTAACTAACCAGCGTCAACCGTAACACTTATACGGTGATCACTGGTGAAAGGGTTAACTAGGGGGCAATCAAGGGTTAAAACTTTTATTTATGGGGGTACCTAACGCTATAGAACCTGGCGGTGAACCTCAAAAAAACCTAGCTACCTGGCGGCAACAGTGACACTAATACAGTGATCAGAAAACCGATCGCTTAGTGACACTGGCAATAGGGGGTGAAAGGGTTAACTAGGGGCAATCAAGGGTTAAAACTTCTATTTATGGGGGTACCTAACGCTATAGGACCTGGCGGTGAACCTCAAAAAAACCTAGCTACCTGGCGGCAACAGTGACACTAATACAGTGATCAGAAAACCGATCGCTTAGTGACACTGGCAATAGGGGGTGAAAGGGTTAACTAGGGGCAATCAAGGGTTAAAACTTCTATGTATGGGGGTACCTAACACTATAGAACCTGGCGGTGAACCTCAAAAAAACCTAGCTACCTGGCGGCAACAGTGACACTAATACAGCGATCAGAAAACCGATCGCTTAGTGACACTGGCAATAGGGGGTGAAAGGGTTAACTAGGGGCAATCAAGGGTTAAAACTTCTATTTATGGGGGTACCTAACGCTATAGAACCTGGCGGTGAACCTCAAAAAAACCTAGCTACCTGGCGGCAACAGTGACACTAATACAGCGATCAGAAAACCGATCGCTTAGTGACACTGGCAATAGGGGGTGAAAGGGTTAACTAGGGCGGTGATCAAGGGGTTAAACCTTTATTGGGGGGGGGGTAGGGGGCTACCCTGGACCTAAAGGGACCTAAAACTAACTGCCCTGCAGCTTTTTTTCTGTAACAATGACACTAAATGCAGTGATAAGTAAATATAAAATCACTGCATTCAGTGACACTGTGACAGGGGAGGGGGGGGGTGATCAGCGGTGACTGGGGGGGGTTTGTGTGCCTATGTGTAACGTGTCAGTGTACTGTTTGGTGCAACTCACGTTACTGATGTCCTCTCTCCTCGGTATCCGGTCAGAAAGACCAGACATGAGGAGGAATACAGCACTTCCCTCTTCCTGTGTTTACAGTTAGCACAGGAAGAGGCGGGAGGCGGACTCTCATTGGCTGGGAGCGATCGCGAGGGGGTGGCTGGAAACGAATGGCCGCCCCCTCATCCCGGATCGCTCCCTAACACTTACCGACCACCGCACGGAGCGGGGGGGGTCCCGATCGGACCCCCGACCCACACTAAGGCGAGGACGTAAATTTACGCCCTTGTGCCTGTACGTGCCATGTTGTGGACGTACATAATCGTGCGGGGGTCCTTAAGTGGTTAAGCATCCAAAACACAGTTGGTTATCAAGTACAAATTTTTTCTTTTCATTTGAGGACTTCTCTTTCAATTGTTGGTACTTGTGTATGGAGTGGTTCTCTCCATAGAACATGCACTTAGGCCTCGTACACACGAGGCAATAGATTTGTTCAAATCGGTCGGACCGACCGATTTGAACAAATCTGTCTGATAGGATTTTGGTTTGCTCGCGTGTACACACAAGCAAACCAAAATCGCCACCAGCAGACGGCGCGCTGACGTGTCGGTGACGTGGCGGTGACGTTGACGCCGCCATGTCACCGCACCAGGAAAGTAAAACACTTGCGCGCATGCGCCGAATCCATTCGGCGGCGGTGCGGGACGACATGTCTGCTGGTAAGTGTACTAACCAGCAGACCGTTTCCAGCGGACAGATTTGATCGTGTGTACGAGGCCTTAAAAGGTAGTCTGAGGATTTGTCGGTTCTGTCTCTTTACTGAACCCAGTAGTGACTTTAAGCTTGCTTTCACAGGTATCTAGACCTTTAGCTGCCGAGTTGATTGCAAAGCTAGTTGCTCTTGCATGTCTTGTATCCCTTGCAGGCCTTTCTTCTAAGGATTTTAAGGCGTAAGATGCTGTTACTGGATTACATGCTATTCGTGCTTCCCTATTAACGAACTCAGAGAACTTTTCAAAACTTGGGAAGTCCTTATTTAGATATGACTGTTCAGTCACATAGCGATTTCATCTAGAAGCCACTTCTTCAGGTAGCTTGGCTAGCATCCTGTGATTTTCTAGATGGTCGTTCAATACTTCTAGTCCTCGTACATGTGGGATGGCATTGCTGCATGCTTGCAGGAAATCACCATACTCTTGGAGTTTGAAGTGTTCCTTGGGACCTATTTTAGGCCAGTTATTCAATTTCTCTTTGTACTAAGAAAGGATGACATGCATTTAACTTTTCCCAGGCTTGCTTATAGGCTTCTTCGTCTGTTCTATAGAAGTTGCCTTCAAGGGCTTTCTTTGCTTCTCCACCAACATATCTCTGAAGGTAGAATAACTTGTCAACTGGTCTGGAACAATGATGCTCAATGATCATTTCAAAACTTGCCTTCCACTCTATGAAATTCAGTATGTCTCCTGAAAATACAGTAGGTTCTGGAATGGGAAGTCTCGCTGGGACTGTTCTCTGCCATCCTGCTGGGACAATAGTCGCAACATTCTCCTGATCATTGTAGTGACATCTAGGAGTAGAATTATCCTGTTTTATTTTTTCACTTAGTTGTAAATTAAGTGAGTCTTTCTTTTCATCTTTCTGAGCAGGGATGGAATGGCAATGACTTTTTTCTTCACTACATACTAGAGTTGTCCCGATACCACTTCTTTTAGGACCAAGTACAAGTACCGATACTTTTTTTAAATGTGTCCCCAAATGTAGCCATGTCCCCCACATATGCAGCCATGTCCCCCCAGCTATGTCCCCCACATATGCAGCCATGTCCCTCCAGCCATGTCCCTCACATATGCAGCCATGTCCCTCACATATGCAGCCATGTCCCTCTAGCCATGTTCCTCACATATGCAGCCATGTCCCTCACATATGCAGCCATGTCCCTCTAGCCATGTCCCTCACATATGCAGCCATGTCCCTCACATATGCAGCCATGTCCCTCTAGCCATGTCCCTCACATATGCAGCCATGTCCCTCACATATGCAGCCATGTCCCTCTAGCCATGTCCCTCACATATGCAGCCATGTCCCTCTAGCCATGTCCCTCACATATGCAGCCATGTCCCTCACATATGCAGCCATGTCCCTCTAGCCATACCTTTGCCGCCGAAAGCCGCCGCCGCATGGAGAAAATCACAGCATGCATTTGAATAGCTATTTTGCCCGTGCATATATAGACACTCCCCCTTGCTCGGGATAGGACAGATCACGATCACCCATCCAATCTCGAGCAAGGGGGAGTGTCTATACGTGCGGGAACACTACAACTATTCAAATGAAAGCTGTGATGTTCCCGCACACCGTTTAACCCATGCGGTGGGTTTCGATGCAGCGGCGAGGGGGGGGGGAGTATTCTATTTAGGTATCGGGGGTATTTGCGCGAGTACAAGTACTCCCGCAAATACTCGGTATCGGTCCCGATACTGGTATTGGTATCGGGACAACCCTACTACATACTGAAGGTTTCCCTTTCATTATCCTGGATGTATGGAGGTGAGTAGGAGTCTGCTTCATCACTTAGTACAGATTTGGACCTATGACTACCATTCATGTCCTCTTCTTAGTCTGGCTTCTATAATCTTAACTTCTTTCAGTCTTTCCAGACCTTCCATTTGATGGCGCTATGCCTCTATTTGAGCTTCCATTTGATGGCACTGTGCCTCCATTTGAGCTTCCATTTGATGGCACTGTGCCTCCCTTTTGGCTATTTGTAGACGCTGCGCTTCAATGGCAGGTTCCATCTCGATTTCTGCTTTGACAGCAAGTTGTTCAACAAGTTCCTTTCTTTTGGTTAGAGTACTTGAGGACTCTGATGTGTGACTGGCGCTTCTGCTAGTGAAGGAAATCCCACTTGAGATTGTGGTTCCCCCTAAGGACCTAGCATAGTCTCTCGTGAAGAGCATGTTCATTCTCTTTCTCGTCTGAACTTCATCATAGTTAGCTTCAGATGATAATTCCCATGTGAGCTTTACTAAATCTTTAGTGACTGCAGTACACGTGTCCGTGTTCCTCACAATATCCTGGGAAGGTGTCGTGGATGAACGCAGATTGACATACACTGCCATAAGCTCCGATTCTCACTCTATCGTCTCTACCAGATCACTCAAGTTTTCTTTTATACTAACTTGCTTTAGCTTTCTACGAGCATCTGTAATGTAGAATTTCCACCTATCATATATTCTGGTGAACCTTTTTCCTTTTATTGCTGCTTCTTGCTCCAAATTTTCCTATATTTTTGGGGTCGGTTTTCTGATAGCGTCTTAGCTCACTTGTTTGGGGCAAGGCTAATGCTGCATCAGACTCTTCTACCTCAGACAGGTTCACTTGCTCTTCACCCTCTATCCTATCTATCTTTGTATCCTCTAACAGTGGCATAGTAATACTAGGCTTAGACATTTTACTTTAAATGCTATAACAATATGCAGGCAATCAATGACTTTCACTTTAAATGCAATAGCAAAAGATGCAGGCAATAGATGACTCACTTTAAATACTTTAGAGTCCGTATACTACAAGCTGTCCTTTCGTTTTACTTTACAGTCTTTTATTCCTGAACACTTATGCCAAAGACCATGTGCAATGATAAGTAATACAAGGAAAGCTCTGACCTTATTTCTGAAGAGCAGGATACTGTGATCTGTAGGTTGCTGGAACAAATGTCAGTCTTAGAGGAGACTTGACTTTTCTTGATGAGAAGCGTGAGCTGACTTGCGATGCTCTGATAAGTCGCGATGCTTTGCGATGAGTTACGATGATTGCGATGCACTGCTGCAGGCTTTGGGCCTAGTGGCGGGAAACTAGCTGGCTGCAGTACATGGTCTCTTCGTGGGTGGCTGTGCAGGCCCTCTAGGTCTGGACTTTGGTCTCCCACCATGCGTCTTTTTCTCTCTCTAGGGGTTGCAGGGGGGTTGGTGCTTTTCCGTGACTATCTTGCCTTTGCCGTTCTGTCACTTTAAGAGTCGGCTGCAGTTTGAGTAAACACGCTTCTATGGCCTCTATGGTAGCTCCGCTAAGGTGTCTTTACTTGCTCACTCAGGGATCGGTTGCTGCGCGGCGGTATATGCTGGCGCTCTGCTGCTCAAATGCTCTTTACTGTACAAGTTGAGGAGCGCTATCGCTTTTCCCTCAAAGGGAATAATAGTTCCTCTGTGGCAGGCACAGCACTATGAAGTGCCTCATGCGCTGTGGCATTCGAAGAATTGTGATATCTCGGACTTTTTTAGTCCAACAAGACTGTCTATTACTCTGAAATTCCTCTATTGACGTTCTATGGAAGCAGTAGGTTTAAAGAGCACACCAAATGCTTAAAATAACTTCTTTAATAACTTCACTTTTCTTCATATAAAATACTGCTGCTTTGCAGCCGACAGTCCATGTACAAAAACACGTGATGAATAAGTATGAGAAACAGAAAAATGGTGGTTCAAATATTCAATCTGGTCATTTAACATAAAATGGTGGATATATTTCTATTTCTTTCTTCAGTATTTATACTCTCTCTCTGTAAGTTATCAAATCATTCTCGGATTTCTCTGAAAGGTATAACTGTGGTTTGTAACTTGGTTTGCAGGGTTAGCTTAGTTTGGTTTGAAGGTTTGTGAATTAGTTTGGTGACTTAGTTGTTTGGTTAGGAGGTATGAAGGTATGGTATGATGAGTGGTTCGGTATGGTGGAACTACAAGTGAACACACAGCTAGATCAGTATTCAGTTCTAATCGCACCAATTACAACAAGAACATATATAACACTATAAATACCTATTTTTCCCTTTGCTTCCATAAAACTGATCTCTGTATGTCTGTTCTGCATTGCTCTGTCTCCATGTGGCTCTGTCTCTGTGTGGAATAATCTAGCACATGTGCCGAGGAACCTCCTAGACAGCATGGATGTAAAGGTGGCTGTGATTGGTCAAAACTCTGCTCAATGTGAGATTGGCTGTGATTGGGCCAAGGCTTCTGATGAGTCACAAAAGCTTAACTCTATGCTTTCTGGCATGAATTCAACTGTCATTGCCTACCTACTGCTGCCATACAAACAAATGATTCTTAAAGGCATATTTTTTCTTTTGCTTCTGTAAACACAACATACAACTGTTATACAACATACAACTGTTATACAACATCCAAACACAAAATCACAGTAAATAACTCTGCCTTTGTCTCTCACATATAAACATGTGCTCTACATTAGGTTCTTAGCAGGTTTAGCTGTATATACATGTAGGGTATATTAGCTACCTAGGACAGGTTCTAGCTGGCCAGCTACAGGCATAGGCAGCGGGGCTTGCATGATCTCTTCACCTATACAAAATTAAGATATACTACTACCGTTACCAAGGCCCTCTGCACCAGCGCAGGAGAATGTTTTCTGTAGGCTCCCCAGCCTAAGGCCCCTTTCACACTGGGGCGGGAGCCGTGATGGCGGTATAGCAGTTTCCCATTGTTTTAAATAGGAAGGAGCGGTATACACGCCGCTCCTTTTACCGCTCCAAAGATGCTGCTGGCAGAAGATTTTTTTCTCTCCCGCCAGTGCATCGCTTTAGTGTGAAAGCCCTCGGGCTTTCACATTGAGTATGCAGTGCAGGAGTTTTTCAGGCAGTATAGCAGTGCTATTTTTAGCGCTGTACCACCTGAAAAACTCCTCAGTGTGAAAGGGGTCTTAGAGACTGGTGTCTGTGGTCAGCACTATCCAAGACACCGGGAGGAAGATTCTTCCCATTCGTAGGTCCTGATCTTGCAACTACAAGCTTAGGCGTGCCTGGGGAGATGAGGGGTAATCCAGGGCTGGAAGCCGATAAGCTGTCTTGTTGTATAGACCTGGAATAAAACTGGGCATAGGGAACTGCCTCGAAGGTGGACACCATCCTTCCCAGAAGACTCATACAGAGACAAATGGAGGGTTGCCTAGTGCTTCTTACCCAACGCACCTGATCCTTCAGAGCACATTTTACAGGATGGCAAAAATACACTTGCCTGGACCGCATCTAGGATCAGACCTCAGGGTTGATTTTTCAATATCCATGACCCAACCCAGGTTTTCTAAATACCACACTGTGCAGGCTATACACGATGTTCTAGGGCCTACAGTGAGTGATCTTTGAGCAGGAGGTCATCCAAGTCTCCAAGCACCAAGAGTCCCTCGGCTGGTGCTAGGACCTTTGTAAACACACAGGGTGCTGTGGCAAGTCTGAAGGGCAGAGCCACAAACCGGAAAAGAAACGCATGGAACTTCTGATAAGGTTACATAGTTAGGTTAAAAAAAGACAAAGTCCATCCAAGTTCAACCATAAGAAATAAAATAATAATAATATCATACAATCACATATACCCAATTCTATACCCACAGTTGATCCAGAGGAAGGCAAAAAAACAGCAAAGCATGATCCAATTTGCTACAGCAGGGGAAAAAAAAATCCTTCCTGATCCTCCATGAGGCAATCGTATATTCCCCGGATCAACTTTACCTATAAATGTTAGTACCCCAGTTATATTATGTACATTTAGGAAAGTATCCAGGCCTTTCTTAAAGCACTTTACTGAGCTGGCCAGAACCACCTCTGCAGGGAGTCTATTCCACATCTCTTACTGTGAAGAAACCTTTCCGAATTTGGAGGTGAAATCTCTTTTCCTCTAGACGTAAAGAGTGTCCCCTTGTCCTCAGTGTTGATCGTAAAGTGAATGACGCAACACCAAGTTTACTATATGGACCCCTTATATATTTGTACATGTTGATTAAATCCCCCCTTAATCCCTTCTTCTCAAGAGTGAATAAATTCAGTTCCTCTAATCTTTTCTCATAGCTGAGCTCCTCCATGCCTCTTATCAGTTTGGTTGCCCTTCTCTGCACTTTCCCCAGTTCCCCAATATCCTTCTTGAGAACTGGAGCCCAAAACTGAACTGAATATTCCAGATGAGGTCTTACTAATGATTTGTACAGGGGCAAAATTATCTCTCTCTCTCTCTGGAGTCCATACCTCTCAATACAAGAAAGGACTTTGCTCGCTTTGGAAACCGCAGCTTTGCATTGCTTGCCATTATTGAGTTTATGTTCTACCAAAACCCCCAGACCCTTCTTCACTACGGATCCCTCCAGTTGTACCCCGCCTAGTATGTATGATGCATGCATCTTCTTCGCCCCCAAGTGCATAACTTTACATTTATCAACACTAAACCTCATCTGCCACTTAGTCGCCTAATTAGACAGAGCACTGAGGTCGGCTTGTAAATTGGCGACATCCTGTAAAGACAGAAATTTTATTTGTGATCTCAGACCCAATATCGGGGCAGATTCACAAAGTTATTACGCTGGCGTATCTCCAGATACACCGCCGTAATTTTAAATGTGCGCCGTTGCATCTTTGCGCCGAGTCACAAAGCAAGATACGCCGAAAAACATGGCTTCAGTCGTCCAGCCTACGATATTGCCTACGTCGGCGTATCGTGGGCGCATAGTTACGCTGGTCGCATTCGGCGTTCCCATTAAAAATATGCAAATTAGTAAGCTAGGCGATTTCACAAACGTAGATGTGCCCGGCCGCTTCATATACGCGATTTGTGTAAGGCTTACGTCCGGTGTAAAGTTACCTCTGGTATATGAGGCGCAGCTGATGCTAAGGTATAAGTCAGGGAACGATGCCGTCAAATTTTACGTTGTTTACGTAGTACGTGAATAGGGTTGGGCGTAGGTTACGTTCACACGTCGTAAACATTGCGCGCCGACGTCACTTAGGGAGTAAATGCAACGTGATTCTGAGCATGCGTGCGCATGCCTAGTTTGGCCGGCCATTCATTAGCATGGGGTCGCACTTCATTTAAATAGATGCCACCCAGCTCCTTCCTACTGTAAATTACGGCAGCCCATTTACACTACGCCGCCGTAACTTAGGGAGCAAGTGCTTTGTGAATACAGAACTTGCCTCTCTAAGTTGCGGCGGCGTAGCGTAAACAAGATACGCTACGCCGCTCTAAAGATACGCCTCTGTACGTGAATCTACCCCTATCATTTATAAAGATAATAAAAAAAGTAAGGGTCCCAACCATGGGTGTCTGCTGAAATTTTTTCAGGGGGGGGCACTTTGGCAGCGGCGATACACAGACGCATTTAACCCTTTCTTCGACTTCGACTTTCTTCGACTGCTAGCGGGGGCTAAAAGTGCCCCCCCACCTTAAAATGTAAAAACACCCCACTGTGCCCCCTGCATCTTTCAGTATCTCTTTATCACTACTGTGTACCCCTTCTCCACAACTGCACCTCTGGACCCCTTTACATTACACAGCACCCCACAGCTCTGGACCCCTTTACATTACGCAGCACCCTGCATCACTGGACCCCTTTACATTACACAGCACCCTGCATCACTGGACCCCTTTACATTACACAGCACCCTACATCACTGGAACCCTTTACATTACACAGCACCCTGCACCCCTTTACATTACACAACACCCCTTACATTACACAGCACCCTGGATCACTGGACCCATTTTTATTACACAGCACCCTGTGTTACTGGACCCCTTACATTATGCAGCACCCTGCACCACTGGACCTCTTACATTACACAGCACCCTGCAGGACATTAATACATGAGTTACCATGACCAGTGGAGGACATTTACCCCCCCCCCCCTTCCCCGCCATGCTGCATATTTAAAAAAAAAAATCAGTCATCACAGTTAATCTTCAGGGGGGTAAATGTCCTGAACTGACATTAATACATGAGTTACTATGACCACTGCACCCTCCTGGCATTTTAAGGGTATATATATATATATATATATATATATATATATATATATATATATATATATATATATATATATATATATATATGGAAATGGTGAAAAAATACTGCGCAGGTCTAAAGTGGACCAAAAAATTTGGTCGGTAACAAGACCGAACAAACTTATGGGATAAAAAATAAAAAAATGTAAGGGTGCTGCTGCAGCAAAAATGTTAGATAAACACAAGTATAGCAATAAATATGGTATGCTGCGCTGCTACAAGTTAATACATCAATAATTCATAAGTGATATGCATGATGAACAATACACATTAATACAAAGTATATTGATAAAGAAAAAAACTAACACCAAGTGATCCAGTGAATATCGTTAAGACGTAGGAATAAAACAAAATAATGAATAACTGTGTTAATAAAGTTCATGTGATATCAGTAATTAAACTCCAGAGAGGATTCCAATGAAAGTTCCAACTTCAGTGAGTTTAAGGAGAGAAAAAATCCCAGATGAGAAATTGTGTTTCCACAGGACAGAAGAGAGCCTCCACCTCCACCTCTTATAATAAATCTGCTTACCAGATAGAATAAAATCATGAGCATTAAACAGCACGTCTGGCTATGTTGCTTGTGCAGATGATCAAGTGGATTCCTGTGTGAACCTCCAGTTTCAGTCTCAAATCAGCTGTATCTCAGGTAACAATGACTCCCAATAAGCAGCCCAGGGATAAAGAAAAGAGGGGATACCAACATAGAGTAGTAACGTTCTATGTAGATTTTAATAAAAAAATTTGTTTACACTTACAAAAATGTCGAATCAATAGGCGCATATAAATAGTTTAGCCGGCCGGCTCTCACAATCCGCCCGTCCTTCCGGATGGTAGTGAGGGTAAAAGCAATAGTGACGTCAGCACGCCGTTCCTCCCTACGTCGTTTCGTCCAATAGCAGACTTCCTCCTGGGGCACGAGCGGCGTGCTGACTCGCCACCTTTTAATTCGTTGACAACACATTAGGTCCGCCCTTCTCCGATGTCTGGGGATCTCGAATAGCAATCCGCCATTTTAACTGAGGGATCGCTTGCCAGTAGTGTATGTTTGCACGTTGGTGCCTTAAAAACACAGATCATCCTTAGTGACAAGGCAATCTCATGCAGCAATCAACCCTCTTGAACAAGGGATTGCTTCAGCAAAAGTGGACTGCTGCAAAAAAAAGATTAATTTATTCCTAAAGAGTCCACCTGAAAATGTAAAGCCAGCGATATGGAAATGAAGGTTGTAAAGCACATACATCGGATGTGACCGACTATTATGCATTACTCCACTGATAGAGGAAAAAATATGTGAAGAAATTAATCTAGACATACAAAAAGCAACAGGATAGAAACGATCATTCCATATATACTGAAAGGAGAACAAGAAAAAAATATAAAAACAATTCATTTAAAAATAAATGGTGTATGTCGGAGAGACATAGCACCACCTCGTGGTGATGTATGAAATGGGTATTTATTTGTGAATGGATAAAACCAATATAGAAAAAAGGAACTAAAACAAAAGACACGTCTGTAACAGCACCTGTTACAGGGCCAGAGATCAGACTGTCATCATGTACATTCTCCTGGATGAGAGATAAAAATATTGAACTAAAATTGAGAAGGTTTCAATAAATTAAAAATATATAAAAAATATATAATATGTATATAGGCCATCAGAGTTGAACAATGTAGCAATATAAATTAAAAAATTGCTACAATGCCTGAAATTGCAGTGATAGGATAAAAAACTGGACTAATTAAGAATCCAAATGGTTATCAGATCTGCCCAGACATCGCAGCAGGTTCACACTATTAAGAAAATGTGAGGAATTGATTAGCTATTATCAATAAACGCATTAACGTCCGTGTCAACGTTCAGCCCATATGGCAAGTATGTCCGGACCCGATAGATCCAGGACATTTCAAGTCTCGAGAGTCCTCTAACTAAGGAGCTACCCCTCCAATGGGGATCAAATTTGTCGATCCCTAAAAATATCGTGCCTTCAGGATTTCGACTATGATGTTGATCATAGTGAGCTGACACTGAATGTTGGGGGAAATCCTATTCTGATATTAGTAATATGTTCCTTCAATCGGACTTGCATTGGACGTTTGGTTCTACCAATATACTGTTTCCCACAGGGACATTGCAGCAAGTATACAACGCCAGTAGAACTACATGTTATAAAAGGTTCGATCTTATGCTCCCTGGATGTACTGGTTGAAAAAAATGAGGTGGTTTTTTTCGTTTTTATTTTATTTAACGTACAAACCTGGCACCTCCGGCATTGGTGGTAACCTACAATACCCCTTTGAAAAAAGGAAACCTTTTTCTCCGGGGGGTCAACCACATTAGGGGCTATTTTGTCCCTCAAAGAGGGTACACCCCTGAAGATCACTTGTGGATTTGGAGGTAGGAATGTTTTTAAAACTCTGTCATTCTCAAGTATATGCCAGTGTTTTTTTATGATTTTCCTGATCTTGTAATGCTGAGTGGAGTATGTAGTGATAAACGGGACTGTAGGTCCTGCTTTATTTTTCTTATCACTACTAACCAACAGTTGAGAGCGGTCAAGTTCCCCTACTTCTATTAGAGTGGTTTCTAGCATTCTTTGGTCGTATCCCTTTTCCAACAGTCTATTAACAAGAATGCCAGCTTGGGCCTCATAGTCATCTAGAGTGGTACAGTTCCTTCTCATTCTAATGAGTTGACTTCTGGGGACAGATTTCAACCAGTTGTTATGACAGCTTCCTATTGGTATATAGGAATTCCTGTCTGTCTTTTTGAAATAGGTTTTTGTTGTGAACGTTCCCCCCTTCTTTGAGACAGTGAGGTCTAGAAAGTTGATCGAATCTTGGCTGGCTTCAAACGTTAAAATAATGCCTCTGTTATTATTCAGAAATGAAAAAAATTCATCCAGTTGGGGTCTGGTACCAATCCAAAGGAGAAGGATGTCGTCAATGTACCTGGCCCATAATTTGATATATGGGCTCAGGTTACTGTAGACGACATCCTCCTCCCACTTGGCCATAAAAAGATTGGCTAAACTTGGTGCATATTTAGCACCCATAGCGACCCCTCTTATTTGTCGATAGAAATTGTCACCAAACCAGAAATAATTGTGACTGGCCGCATATTCAAGGAGCTCAACCAGATAATCCTTTTGTAAATCTGACAGATCCGAAAGTGCATCAAGATAGTATTTCACAGCGGATATCCCTAAGTGATGTGGGATGATAGTATAGAGTGAACTTACATCAGCTGTCACTAGCCACATACTTTCGTCTGGCTGAATTTGGGACAATAAGTTGATGGCATGTTTCGTATCTTTTAAATAGGACGGCATTTGCTGCACAAGAGGTTGCAGAAAATGGTCTATGTACTTGGCCACCCTGGACGTAATAGAATCAATCCCACTGATAATGGGACATCCAGGGGGGCAAGTAAGGCTCTTATGGATTTTTGGGAGGCAATACAGCACCGGGAGTCTTGGTGCTCGCGGAACCAGAAACGTCTGTTCTTTTTCATTTAAAATTCCTTGATCAGCACCTTTTTTGATCAAGGTCTCAAGGGAACATTTGTATTGAATAACAGGGTTTCCTGATAGTAGTGTGTAGGTCACCTGGTCGTCCACATTTTTTTTTGTTTCAGTAATGTACATAGACCTATCCATAACTACTATACCTCCACCTTTATCTGATGGACGAATGACAAGCTCATTGTTGTTACATAGAGAGTCAAGACCCTTGATGAGTTCCTGGTCCATTGAGAGATTAGAGACTTTGACAGCCTCCAAATCCCTTAATACAACATCCCTAAATACTTTTACTGCAGGTGCCAAGGCACCAGGAGGGTTCCAAGTAGAGGCATTTGTCAATCCAGAATGTTTGGAAGTTTGTGGGACTGATGGTGGTTCTGTAGATGGTAAACCTGCAAAATACCGTTTGATATTCACCCTACGTATATTATATATTTTTTATATATTTTTAATTTATTGAAACCTTATGTCAATCTTAGTTCAATATTTTTATCTCTCATCCAGGAGAATGTACATGATGACAGTCTGATCTCTGGCCCTGTAACAGGTGCTGTTACAGACGTGTCTTTTGTTTTAGTTCCTTTTTTCTATATTGGTTTTATCCATTCACAAATAAATACCCATTTCATACATCACCACAAGGTGGTGCTATGTCTCTCCGACATACACCATTTATTTTTAAATGAATTGTTTTTATATTTTTTTTCTTGTTCTCTTTTCAGTATATATGGAATGATTGTTTCTATCCTGTTGCTTTTTGTATGTCTAGATTAATTTCTTCACATATTCTTTCCTCTATCAGTGGAGTAATGCATAATAGTCGGTCACATCCGATGTATGTGCTTTACAACCTTCATTTCCATATCGCTGGCTTTACATTTTCAGGTGGACTCTTTAGGAATAAATTAATCTTTTTTTTGCAGCAGTCCACTTTTGCTGAAGCAATCCCTTGTTCAAGAGGGTTGATTGCTGCATGAGATTGCCTTGTCACTAAGGATGATCTGTGTTTTTAAGGCACCAACGTGCAAACATACACTACTGGCAAGCGATCCCTCAGTTAAAATGGCGGATTGCTATTCGAGATCCCCAGACATCGGAGAAGGGCGGACCTAATGTGTTGTCAACGAATTAAAAGGTGGCGAGTCAGCACGCCGCTCGTGCCCCAGGAGGAAGTCTATTGGACGAAACGACGTAGGGAGGAACGGCGTGCTGACGTCACTATTGCTTTAACCCTCACTACCATCCGGAAGGACGGGCGGATTGTGAGAGCCGGCCGGCTAAACTAGTTATATGCGCCTATTGATTCGACATTTTTGTAAGTGTAAACGAATTTTTTTATTAAAATCTACATAGAACGTTACTACTCTATGTTGGTATCCCCTCTTTTCTTTATCCCTGGGCTGCTTATTGAGAGTCATTGTTACCTGAGATACAGCTGATTTGAGACTGACACTGGAGGTTCACACAGGAATCCACTTGATCATCTGCACAAGCAACATAGCCAGACGTGCTGTTTAATGCTCATCATTTTATTCTATCTGGTAAGCAGATTTATTATAAGAGGTGGAGGTGGAGGCTCTCTTCTGTCCTGTGGAAACACAATTTCTCATCTGGGATTTTTTCTCTCCTTAAACTCACTGAAGTTGGAACTTTCATTGGAATCCTCTCTGGAGTTTAATTACTGATATCACATGAACTTTATTAACACAGTTATTCATTATTTTGTTTTATTCCTACGTCTTAACGATATTCACTGGATCACTTGGTGTTAGTTTTTTTTCTTTATCAATATACTTTGTATTAATGTGTATTGTTCATCATGCATATCACTTATGAATTATTGATGTATTAACTTGTAGCAGCGCAGCATATATATATATATATATATTATATATATATAGGGAAGTCTGAGCAACACACATTGGCGCACTCTGCATGTATTAATGTTTGCACTAACATTTTTTTATTTTTATTCAAGCCTTTATTATCGTGCAAAATACAGTTGACAATCACCACAAATAGTAGGTGTACATCGCAAAGAACAGATAACAAATACATATGGTCAAAAATGAAAAATGATTACAACAGAGAGGGAACAGATGTAAATAGGCCGGTCTAGCACAACGAAAAGGCATACGCTCACGGGGCTCAGGGCCCAGATAATGGCAAAGTGCACAGCTGTATAATTATTCCAACCATGATACATATGACCTTGAGCTAACTGCAGTGTGTAAAATTCTACACAAACGACAATAATTAAATATTTTAATGGCTGCATGGGAAGCAAAGCAACCCATTAGTGGAGAGGGTCCAAACACGGGGGCATCAGAGAGTAGTGCGCAACAGGATATGCTCAGCATCTGACTAAACCGCCCATGTTTGGACAAGAGTGGCGGAGATGAGGAGGAGGAGGAGAAACAGGGGAAAAATAGGGGGGGGGGTCAAGTGCCTAGGAAAGAAGGATGAGGGGGGGGGAAACAGAGGAGTAAAAACAGCAGGATCAAAGCAGGATAGAACAGGACACTCCAACCGGGAGACATCTACCTTGGTAAGACAGACTGCGCCACCTCCTGGAGGTACGCGTCCGTATACATAAAGTGATGCCATGGTCTTCAGATCTCCCGAAAGGCCTCCTCCCTTACAGGGTGGCAGTGAGATCTTCCATAGTTCTGAGTTCGTTAACTTTTGCATACCACAGGGACTTAGCCGGCGGATTCTCCGATCTCCAACAGAGGGGAATACACGCCTTAGCTGCATTCAAGAGCTGAATAGTGAGAGAGGTTTTATACTTAATTAACAGGTCGCTCCGATAGATGAAGCAGACAGGCCGCTGGGTTCCCCCCCAAGGAAGCACCAGTCAAGTGTTCAATCGTACGGGTCACCTCAAGCCAGAAAGGGGAAAGCTTGGGACATGCCCAAAAGATGTGCATCATCGTCCCCTCCACCTCACCGCAGCGCCAGCACAGGTTGGAAACCTGTGTGAAAAAATGATGCAGGGCAGTGGGCACTCTGTATCATCTGGTCGTGATTTTATAACATTTCTCCTGAACTCTGCTAGCTATGGAGGATTTCTGAGCAAAATGTAGAATCCTCTCCCTCTGGGCGTCAGTGAAGGTAGACCCTAGCTCCTCTTCCCATTTAGAGAGGAAGGGAGGAATGAACCCATCCTCTGGTCGGATCAGGGAAGAGTAAACAAGCGAAAGGCAATGCCGCACCGGTTCTCTACAGCAGGAGTCTCCAAACTACGGCCCTCTAGGTGTTCAGGAACTACAATTCCCATCATGCCTAGTCATGTCTACGAATGTCAGAGTTTTACAATGCCTCATGGGAAGTGTAGTTCCACAGCAGCTGGAGGGCCGTAGTTTGGAGATCCCTGCTCTACAGGAACAAATACATTCCAAATCTGTAAGGGGACGAGAGATACCCTGCTGGCGCAGGCAGCCCCGCAAAAAGCTGTAGGCCGCTCCAAAAGTTCAGCGGCGGCTCCGTAAAACACACCCCAGCCTCGGGCGAGAGATGACCGTTAGGTCCCAGAAAGTCGCACAGATGAAGCCTACATCCAGCTAATAGACGCCTGAAATGGGGATTCCGGAGGCCAGGTGGGAATTCTGGATTTCCCAAAACCGGGACCATTGGGGAGGGCAAGGGGGACACCAAGGAGTGCCAAAAAGCCTCCCTGATCACGAATGCGTGCTGTCCAGGGTAGGATGGGCCACAAAATTCTTTGGCAAAGACGTAGCGATCCAGGTCCAACTCCTAGCCGTGTCACCGGAGTCCTCCATCTCCATCGCTACCCAGTGCTTCGCTTCCGCATGGCAGTGCCAATCCACCAACCTAGTGAGATGGACTGCCCTGTAATAAGCTCTCATGTCTGGCAGGCCAACCCCCCCCTGTCCTTTGCCAGGTGGAGAAGTTGGAGTTTAATGCGGGGCTTACGGAAAGACCAGACAAACTCCCGAAACATGGAGTCAATACACTTAAAACACACCGGGGGAGGCGGATAGAAAGTGCCTGCAGCAGGTACAAGACTCTTGGTAGGAGAGTCATCTTGAGGGCACTGCAACTGCCAAACCATGTCAACATGAGAGAGTGCCAACGAAGGAAATGCACCTTCAATCGAAGAAGCAAAATTTGTTAAAAACAGGTCGGCGGGGTCAGGGGTGATAGACTCCCAAATATCGAATGGAACTTGATGCCCACCGTAGAGGAAAGGTCGAACGTATTCACTGAGCAATGTCCCTCCTACTGTTACATTGAGTATTGAATATTTAGATCAGGTTAATTTGGAAGAGGGAGAGGGCCCCGTATTCCTGAAGAGAGCGGAGCAGATTCGGGAGGGAGGCAAGCGGTTCCGTCAGAAAAAAAGATCAGGTCATCCGCAAAAGCGGCCACCTTGTGGACTCCCGAAGATTTCTGGTACCCAAGTATGCCTGAATCCGCCCTTATTCTGCACAGAAGGGGCTCCAGCGTGAGAATAAAAATCAGGGGGGAAAGCGGACAACCCTGCCGCGTGCCATTTCGAATGTCAAAGAAAGTAGACCTTGTTTCATTTACCTTAACCGCTGCAGAGGGGTGGGAGTAAAGGGAAAGTATCCATCCCAACATAGAGGACCGGAGGCCAATATGCTCCAGGGTAGCACGAAGAAAAGACCAGTTCAACGTGGTCGAAGGCCTTTTCTGCATCAGTAGATAACAGGAGCAGGGCCCGGTTAGAAGTCCTGGCCACGTGGACCAAATTCACCACCCGGATTGGTGTTGTCTCGTGCCTCCCTCAGTGGCACAAAGCCCGTCTGAGCTCTGTGTATAAGGCTCAGTATATACTATTTCTCTTAACTTCAATATCTATGATTTTACTATATTGCTATTTCACACTCCTACATATTAGATGTTTATGGGAGGCCGTTATGTATGTCTGCCCTTATCATCAACCATTTAATTCTGTTACAATATACTATTGATTATTTATTCTACTACTAGTCGCCAGCAACCTTCTATATGTCTAAATACTTATACCTATTTTCTCAGCACCACATGCTGCCAATATTATGATCTCATATATGACAATTTTTGGGCATCTATTACAGGCATCCACTTCCCTGTTCCTCGGAGGGTGTGTACTTTTTGGCTCCTTGTAAGCCTCCTTGGGCGAATCACCCCCCCCCCCTCCTTATGGCGTTGGTGCGATGACCACGAGGTCCCACTTTGGATTGTTTTTATGGTTTACTTCATCCCTGATCACACTATTATCCATCCGCGATTTTTACGGTAAATGTTCCTTGTGTTTGGTACATTTATGTTTCACCTAATAATATGTTGAATTCTAAAGCATGTATTGTATATATTTTTTAGAATGCATTATCCACCTGAAGAGACCTATAACAGGTCGAAACGCGTCGGGTAACCCAGATCGTGTTGAATCATTGTGCAACGTAACAATATCATGTACCCTGTTTATATGCTTTCATCCATTGTGGAATCTTTTTGTGTGATCAGCAATGTTGTTCCAACTTCTATTGTATGATTTTAATAACCATGTGACTTTTGTCAACTGTCGATTAAATGATGTTTTACAGTATCACTGTTCTATTCATGTTTTGACCTCTACCATTATGCTGTTAAAAGCCCCATGGGGAAACCCTCTTTCTAACTTTACACTCGGGGTTTGCAGCGCCAAGGTCCCCCATGCATGTGTCTTTTTCTTTTTCCAGTATATGAGAGAGCAACCTGTTTGCGAAGATTTTGGCAAACAGTTTCAAGTCGGCATTCAGGAGTGCTATCGGGCGATAATTCCCACACCGAGACAGATCCTTCCCCTCTTTCGGAATAAGGGAAATGTAAGCGCTCAGGGCAACCACCGGGAAAGTGTTGCCCTCTGAGATAGAATTGAGAGCAGGAGGGGCGTGGCTTGGACATGGCCGAGTGAGGCAGCTTTCTTTCAGAGCTCCCGGCCCCGCCGTCCAATACCCCGCAAAACTTCAACTATAACCGGTATGCAATCCGCAAAAAAACACAGAACCAGAGCAGCAACCCGAGGCACCCCCCCTGAACCAGAGGGCTCTCCAGCGCTATTTTCGGCATTTGCAGGAGGCTTCCCCCGGCGCCAAGGCCGCAGCACCACGGAGTTCCCCACGTGCAACGCAGAGGGCCTAAACACCAGAAAACGGCGACCCCCTCCCCGAGGACCACCTAGCCTGGGAAGACATTCCGGGAGATACCCCACAAAACCCAGATCCGGACAACATGTCGTCCTCACAGGATCAAGACATCCGGGCCCTGTTACAGGCCTTACCTACCAGGACGGACATTGAAGCGCTGAACCTTCGCCTGGAGGAGACACACAGAAGAGACATACAGGAGGTAAGAGGCGAAGTCTCCGGCCTAGCTGACAGGGTTATTTCGGGCGAGGAAGCAGTCACCACCATGGAACAACGGGTGTCGGCACTCGAGCACTCCCGAGATCAACATAGGGACACCGCCATTGCCCTGCAACTGCACTTAGAGGACATTGAAGACAGGAGCCGCAGGCAGAACCTGCGGCTTCGTGGACTCCCCGAGGACACAGAGACGGAGGCGCTAGGGGACGTGGTCCGCGAGATATTCCACACGGTGTTGGAGGACGGGGACGCGGACATCCTGCTTGACAGAGTCCACAGGGCATTGGGACCGCGCTCAGAGGATCCAGACAGACCTCGGGACGTCGTAGTTAGGTTTCACCGCTACGTACAGAAAGAGAATGTTCTTCGCCGAGCATGGGACCATGGAGACGTGGCGTTTGCGGGGACGACCGTGCGGATCCTCCCGGACCAGTAGAGGGCAACGCTGCGACGGAGGGCAATGCTGAGACCGGTGCTGGACCTCGCCAAGCAACAGGGACTCACATACCGATGGGGTTATCCACTCGCGGTTACATTCCGCAGAGACGCCGAAGCTTTCACCCTCCAGACCGCCAACGACCCGCCAGCCCTTTACCGCTTTCTGGGGGTCCCCCCGATACAGGTACCGGACTGGTTGCAAATCCTGCCGCTCCAGATGGGGCGCTCGGGACGAGCCACCCTGCGGGCCCCCGCCACGCCAACAGAGAGGCAGATGGAGACGCAGGGTCACTTCCAGAGGAGAACACCGCTCTCTCAGACATTCACACACTACCACGTACACCCTGGAGACTGAACGAAAGCCTGTTAGGAGACCCAGAGGTCCTGGCGGACAGAACTAGGACACTATTTCACCTCCAACAGCACTCCCGACAGCGATCCTGGCACAGTGTGGGAGGCTCATAAAGCAGTGGGTACTAATCAAACACGGTTCGAAGTTGAAAAAACTTAGGACTGAAAGATTAAATCTCTGCCTACAGAAGTTGCAGACGCTGGAAGCAGCCCACAAATTGTCACCCACTAGGCAGATAGGGATAGAACTCGAGGAGACCCGGGTTCGCGTGACGGAACTCATGCAATTCAAAGCCAAGGCGGCCTTACAAATATGTTGCAGAAAAATGTATGAATCTGGGACCGGACGGGCTCACCATCCTTTATTATAGGACTCTACTACCGAATCTGGGCAGCCACATGGCCAACCTATACAACAACCTTAGCACAGGGAAAACTTTTCACCCCGCCACCACACAGGCCCACATTTCGGTAATCCCAAAGACAGACAAAGACCCCTTCCAGTGTGGAAGCTACCGCCCTATTTCCCTCCTAAATGTTGACCTGAAAATCTTCACCAAAATAATAGCCACGAGACTGCAAACACACATGACACACCTGGTTCACTGGGACCAGGTGGGATTTGTCCCAACCAGGGAGGCTAGGGACAACACCATTAAGGTGTTGAACCTACTCCATGTGGTTAATAATGAACGTAGGCCATGCGTATTCCTCGGGACCGACGCTGAGAAAGCGTTCGACCGTGTGAGCTGGAAATTTATGTACGCCACCCTAAACTACATAGGGGTGGGTCGCAACATGCTCCATTGGTTCTCGGCGGCATACCATGCCCCCCCGGCGAGAGTCAGGGCGAACGGGGTGTTTTCCGATCCGTTTCAGATATCCAACGGCACCAGACAGGGCTGCCCACTGTCGCCTTTACTCTTTGCCATCTCCCTGGAACCCTTCTTGTGCCATGTCAGGCAAAACCCAGATATCGCCGGATTGCGGATCGGTGGCTCACAACACAAGGTGTCTGCATACGCAGATGACCTTCTATTCTCTCTCACCAACTCCACAGTGTCACTCCCTAACCTGATGCGAGAATTTGAAAAATATGGGCAACTGTCCAACCTTAAAATAAATTTCAATAAATCCGTGGCCAAGGGGGGTGAACATCCCACAGCCACGGCTCACCCATCTCCGGGACAGTTTTAACTTAAAATGGACCGACACGGCTTTGAAATACCTCGGCACAATGATCCCTCCCAAATTTACACATATTTACCAACTTAATTTCCCCCCCCTGCTGAAGCAGGTACAAAAACTCCTAGACCACTGGGGCAGAGGACTCCATTCGTGGTTCGGCCGCTGCAACATACTCAAAATGTCAGTGTTGCCCAAATTCCTCTACCTACTCCAGGCCCTCCCAGTACAGATCCCGTCGGACTACTTTAAACAAATCCATGCGACCTTCATAAAATTCCTCTGGGCGGGGAAAAGACTTTGCATACAAAGAAAAATTCTCACTCCCCAAACGTTACGGGGTCTGGCAATGCCAGACATCCATTCCTATTACTATTCGGTACACATCAACAGACTCTTGGACTGGTGTAGGCACAAGGACACCAAGCTCTGGCCGAACCTAGAACAAGATCAGACTGGAGTACTACTTCAAGGGACTCCATGGTGCTATGCGGACCTCCCCCCGGACCTAAAACGACACCCCCTGATAGGGACGACTGCTAGGACCTGTGCACAATTGACATCTAAGGCCCCCTCTTCTCCCGACACTCGGGTCTACGTCCCATATTGGGAAACCCTTGTTTCGGCCCGGGCATTAGCGACAAACGATTTCAGACACTCAGGGAGAAGGGAATATGTCAGGCCATTCACTTCAGCAGTGGGAGAGGGTGGAGAACGAATGACGAACTGCTAGACCCCGACGGACTATACCAACTGGACTTTTTAAGGACATCACAACTGAGACACTATCTCACACAACAGACTCCCCCGGCCCCGGACTCCAGCCTCACAACGCCGCTTGAAACACTATGCACAGACACCGACCGAGGACTTCCACCCCCCAAACTTTGTTAAATGGGAAAGAGACCTGGACTGCCACCTCAATGCCAGCCAACGCCAATCTATCATCACGTTTATGCACAAATCGTCCTTGTGCTCCAAAATACAGGAAACTAATTACAAAATTCTTATGCGCTGGTACAGGACTCCGGCCCTCCTGCATAAATTTTTCCCCGACACTACGGACACCTGCTGGAGGTGCCAAAAAGAGAAAGGCACACTACTTCATATTTTCTGGACTTGCCCGGAATTGCAGAAGTTCTGGAGAGAGGTCTGAGACATAGTGCAGAAATTTACGGATCGCCAAGTACCTGATAAGCCAGAATATTTTCTACTACACGCCACTCCCGACACGAGCATACAAAAAAAATCGGTCATCAGACACCTACTGGACGCAGCCAAGGCCTGCATTCCGCTTCTGTGGAAATCCCAGCAACCCCCGACCGCTGCCATGTGGCTAAAGAAGGTCGAGGAAATTAATCTAATGGAAGACCTTGTCCTCTCGAGCCAAGACAGGAATGAGGCCTACACAGAGACGTGGCAACTCTGGAACCACTTTAAATACTCACCAGAAGGACAAAGCCCTCAGAGGGGAAGCCTAACCACGTCGCACGACCTCAGCAGGTGGGGAGTTGGGGATGTCCTTGACACCCCCCCTCCCCGATCAGGCATGATTCATTATTGAACAAATGGAGGCTTTGACATGGTAGCGAGTCCCTTCCCCCCCCCCTCTCACCCTCAGCACACCCTGCTCGAACCCCACCTCTTACCTCTTTCCCCCTCCTGGAGACCTAGCTCTGGATTCCCTACCTAATATCCCTCATCTCTAATGGGGATACTTTCCCTCTCTCTATCCTATCTCTCCACCTAGTACCTAATCTCTATTTCTTATATAAAGAAGAAAACATGGGACGTCGAGCCCACACAGCCATCGCAACCCCGATCCCTCGGATGGGGCGGCACAGGCCCCTCCGGTTTTGCCAATCATAGGAGTGAAACACCAAGATGTGGGAGATGAGACATGTTATTCTGCTTATCACTGGGCCGCACGCCCACAGTTGAGTACACTCTGAAACGTTATTCGGTAACAGTAACTCAGTGTTTCCTGTATTTCATGATTATGTGCCCTGCATGGTACGACACAGTGATGTTTTGTTACCCTGTTTTTGGTTCGTTGGGACCGGTTTCCTGATATAAACAATTAAAAAAAGAATTGAGAGCAGAGACCAGCAGCTGTGATAGAAAGTCAAAAAAGGTTTTATAATATGTTGGAGTCAAACCATCAGGGCCTGGGGCCTTCCAGGGGTTTCGAGCCGGCCAAAGCCACACCTAGTTCAGCCACCGTGATAGGCTCTTCTAGTTCTTCTTGTACCGAACTGGGATATGTCAGCATGCCAGAGACGGCTAGGTACGATCGTGGAGTGGAACTACCCATAGTCAAGGAGTCGGAGGGCCTATCCAAGTTATAAAGACCCTTAAAGAAGGAACAAAAACTCTGCCGCAATATCCGCTGACGTATTCAGCTTCTGCCCAGAAGGGGCAACGATGTGGGGGGATATACGTTTTGGTGCGAGGACCCCGCAAAGCCCTGGCCAATAATGATCCGGGCTTATTGTAGAATTCGTACATGGTGCGATATGCCCAAGCCAGTTTCTGTTTCGCCTTATGAAATAGCAGTGAGTGGAGTTCCTTGCGCGCTCTAAGAAGGTCCTGAAAGGTAGCACTCGCTAGACTGGCCTTGTGGAGCACTCCAGACTACGTATCAATGCAAGGAGTTCCTCCACATTCTGGCCTCTCTCCTGCTTCAGACGGGCTCCTAGTCTGATCAACGTGCCCCTGACAACCGGCTTGTGGGCTTCCCAAACCACTAGAGGTTTGGCAACAGAGCCCCCATTGATAGAGAAATACTCCCGCAAAGAGCTCAGTATCTCCGAACGGGTCTCCTCCGATTGAAGCAGGGCCTCATTCAATCTCCAAGACGGAGGGGATCGGGATATTGGCCCCAAGTGGAGGGTCACATGAACCGACGCATGATCTGAGGAGGACATGACATCAATGGAGGCGGACACAACCCTGGACAAGTCTTTGTGGAATACTAGCAGGTATTCAAGCCGCGAGTAGGTAAGATGCACCTGGGAAAAATAGGTATAATCCCGATTCCCGACCCTGCGGATTAAGCAGTCTAGAGTCTAGTCTAGAGCCTGTAGGTCTGCCTTCAGCCACCTCAGTCGCGAATAGGAAAGATGAGAAGCACCTCGCAAAACGTCCAGAGATTGATCCATGGCAAAGTAGAGGTTTCCGCCGAAAACCCTCCGCGAATTTCAGAAGCTCAGGGAGAAGTCACTAACTTTTTTTTAATGGCTCCCCAATGCACTAAAGGAACACACCTGTTACAACACAATGCATGGTAATACACAACAGGGTGTTGTGGTGCACTGATTCAGAAAACATAGTGCAGGTGCATTTTCTGGTCCAATGTGGTGCATTGCCATCAAAATCTAATGCATCAACTACCTTAAAGCTGTGCATGTTAAGATGTTTGCAATTCTGCAATAGACTAGAAAAGTCTAAATGGGGCCCTAGGTATTGACCCAGAACAAACGTTCAGAAAATTAAGACAGTGAAGTGAAAACTTACATCTCCATACTCATTTAGGGTCAGAAACTAGGAAGTATCTGAAGTTTTCGACTTGGCATGACAGCAAAATAGTTGGCATTTTCAGAAGGAGAGAGGCTCAACAATAGAAGCCTAAAAACATTTACAGAACAGGTTTCCAATAAGTGAAATGGCAAACATCTGTGTACCCTCCTACATCCTAAAAGTTTGAAGTTTTATGCACCAACGCTAACTCCCAATGGACCTAGTACATGATTGGTATAGGCTCAATTAGATTTTTACTTTGTGAAATTGTGATTGGTATTCCAGCCATTTTACAAGTGTGTTAAACTTGCATAAACGGTGGCACTGGCTCCGCTTGGTACAGCAGGGCAGCTCTCTACGCTTCTCCCATCAGTCCCATGATAATCCTCTCCCGGCGTGAGTGACATCACACCGACAGGACGGGCACCGGGCGGGGCTGTAAACTTAGGGGGAACGATCATCTATTGGCTGGTGGCAAACAGGGGTGGGAGCGGAGCAGAGCAGACATGACAATAGGCCCTGGCCCACCGATGTGCAAGAGGCGGCCGCGGCTAAATGTGGTGTCTTACTCTTGAATGCCCTCCCCTGCCCTATGGAGCGGATGACCATGGTCCCAACACTGACCATTCAGAGTAAGAATCATTAACCACTATGCTCTGAATTCTGTCTTTTAACCAGTTTTCTATCCATTTACAAACTAATATTTCCAATCCTGTAGACACACATGACCTGTGTGTGGGGAACTGTATCGAACACTTTTGCAAAATCCAGGTATACCACATCCACCGCCACGCCTCTGTCCAAGGTTATAATTACCTCTTCATAAAAAGAAATCAGGTTTGTCTGACAACTTCTGGTCTTTCATGAATCCATGCTGTCTGTTGCTTTAATAGTTTTTTTTCAGCAAGAACACCTCTATGTGGTCTTTTATTAATCTCTCCAGTATCTTCCCAGCTATAGAAGTTAAACTAACAGGTCTATAGTTACTTGGTAAAGACTTTGTTCCCTTTTTAACTATGGGCACTACATTGGCCCTGCGCCAATCTGGTGGTATTATTCCTGTCATTAATGAGTCCCTAAAATTAGATACAATGGCTTTAAAATTAAAGAGCTCAATTCTTTTAGGATCCATGGGTGGCCCAGGTGCTTTATCCACCGTTAGCCTGTCTAAATATTTCTGGACCATATCACTTTTGAGCCATTGTGTATCATTTGTGGCTTTGTCACTACCACCCCCATTATGGACATGAGCCCCCATGCTCCTTTGAGCTGAAGAAAATATTTAATAAATTAGCCTTCTCTTCGGCCCCAGTCACCCACTCTAGATTATTTTGTAAAGGGCCTACATGCTCAGACCTTGACCTTGAATTTGAAGATTTTCTTGGGGTTTGTCCTACTCTCTTTTGCAATCTGTCGTTCATTTTGAGTTTTTGCATCCTTGATTTCCTTTTTACATATCCTGTTATATTCTTTGTAACATTCAAACAATACTAGTGTTCCTTGAAAGATAGGTACATGTAAATACCTGTCCCTGATATCGATGGAGGCTAGAAAGTCTCCTATATGGAGCGAGGCTACTACCAAGCGGACTGACACCATCAGAAAGGACTGGATTGAGGGGCGTGACCGGATGGAGGTGTGAGGTGAAGCAGGTGTATGTCCTCTCCACCCGCCAGCAGTAGCTATGCCCCGAGGGTTATCACCGATCTGATGCCCTGAAAACCCTACTTCAGCTTACCCGGTCCTGGATTGCAGTGCTACGGTGCCGCACACTGTGTCCGCTCATCATCCCCTCAGCTGCCAGGTTATCGCTGGATTTCCCCTGCTGTCTGCGAGGTAGCGGCGTGCATCTGCATCAGCATCCCAACCCTCTGCATGCTCTCTGGGACCCTGGCTTGTACCAGCCAGAGGGCTGTGGACGCGGTCGCTGGCTCATGCCTACCTACTTGAGGGCTATCCTGAACACACGGAAGGAGAGCTGCGAGGTGACACAGGGGAGCGGTGAGCTGCCACTTCATGTGTGATACGCTATTCCTGGTGCTTTGGGCTGCCTCGGAGTGAGACAGGAGGCTGACGGTGGGTAGCTCTGTGTGGAAGCACCCCTTGAAAGGAAGACAGGGAGCTGAACGGCGCATGGTGCACTGGAAGAGCCTAAGAGTGGGGAGCAGCAGTACAAAATGCAGATGTAAAGCAAGTCCTGGAAGAGGGGCATATTGACATTTAAAAAATACCGTGATGAGTCCAAACCAAAGCAACTGGTGACCTGAGAGTTCTCCTATGTCTAGGGTCACCTTATGTCCACTAGGGCCATAGGGTGACAAAGAAATTAATTCATATATATTACATAAAATGGGACATTAATAATAATACATGTTTGCAAGATGTCTTGAGATATTAAGGTGTTCCTACTTGACATCTGTTACACAGGAGAGGGACATTACAAGCTTATTCAATGCAAAGACATCTGCTTTTTAAATGCTAAGTGACCCGGCTTATGAAAGACATTTCATTCTGTTGAAAGGTGTTAATTGCATCTACTCCTAGACAATACATTGTCTATGGTACAAAGGTGTCAGAGACAGTACGTCTGTCTAGATATGTGGTTTGAGGTCAAGGCATTGTGTAAATGCCTTTTAGAATGTGATTGAGGTTCCTTATATGGGTGTGAAGATTATCTGTGATTGTGTATTATTCAAAAGGGAAAATCATTGTGTGACAGTATTTTGTTTTATAGTCATTATCTACAGGAATGTCATTCTCTCTGAGTTAAGTCCATTGATGATGCAGTGCCTACATGTCTAGCTACGATTAGATAATTAGCCTCAGTGAGTGAATAGGGGGGTGGAGATGGCATTGTCCCTTTGATTACTGTCACATGCTTGTAACTGTATAAAAAGGGTAAGAAGAAACCAATAAAGTGTTCATACCTTTGGAAGCAAGTACAGAGCAGTAGTCTCGTCTTGATTATGGGAATTGATATGGATCGTGTATGTAGTATTGTCGGAGTGTGTCGGATAAGCTTGTCGTGGCTGGATGGAAGGTCGTAAACGGTGGTGACCGTTACAAGCCATAAGATCTATAGACATATGTGCAGTGTGGTAGAAGATAAAGCAGTCTGCCAAACTAAGTAATCACAGCATACGTAACATTTGTAGCACTTAGAGTATCTGAAGTACCCTACTTAGCAGAGTCCAGCCTAGTGCAATAAATTACAGTAAGAGTGACCCCTTTTTTTTTGGACTGCTCTCTGGCTCACTGGAGCCTGCCAAGCCAGAAAGCCAGAAAGCTTGAAAGGTCACGATGTCGGGTCCACAAGCTCTTCGGTCAGCTAAGGATAACGAGAAGGGGAGTCAAGCCACTACAGCAGCTGCCAAACTGGAGAAGTATGCTCATACAGCAGACCATACGCCAGCTAAGGGGGGGGGGCATCATCTGCCCTGATAACAGATAGGAAGAGTCAAGGACAAACAGTGACTATTATAACCAAAAACACAAGTGGCAAAAGCACTGAGAGTACCCCCACACTAAGCGATGTGTTCCTTGTGGTTAATGCATGTAAACAGACATTGGGGGAACTGAGTGAGCAAATAAGGGGTATCAAAGAAGAGTTGATTGCAGTGCGACAGGAGCTTCAAAGAACAAATGAGAGGGTAACGGAGGCAGAGGGAAGGATATCCCAAATAGGAGGACGAATTATACCCTGTAAAACAAGAGGCCAAAATAATGAAAGAACAAATGAGTAAATTTGAAGAAAAAATGGATGAAATAGAAAACAGGCTTCGCAGGGATACCGTGCGACTGGTGGGACTACCGAAAAAATGTGAAGGGACTAATAAAAACAGAGTTCCTGGAAAATTGGTTCATAAAATTATTTGGAAGAGAATGCTTCACACAACAGTTTGATAAAAAGAGCACACAGAGTTACGGCTAAACCCCCCCTCGGGCGGACACCCACGATCAATGTTAATGAAATTCTTGAATTACAGGGAAAAAGTAACACTATTGAGAAAGAGTAGAGAAGTGGGGAATATCTTTTATGAAGCATTTAAGGTCTCATTATACCCCGACTTCTCAACCTCTCTACAGAAGCGGAGGGCAAGCTTTATAGATGTCAAACGTAAAATGCAGAAATTTGAACTTATGTATGCCCCGTTATATCCAGCGTGGCTACGAGTAGCAGCACTGGATAGGACTTTTTTCTTTGATACCCCAGAAGGTGCAACGGCATGGCTGGAGGACAAAAAAGATCAACTCTCAACAAAATGAAGGGACATTTAAAGGGGTTGTAAAGACAAAAAAAAATTCCACTTAAATTAAAGTCTGACGCTGGGGCGTGGCCGGATGTGAACGAGGCAGCAAGTGTTTCTCAGGAGCTCCGTGCTAATCCTGATTTCTATCCGATATTTGGACGACTTATTGCCTTTTTTCAGGCTCTGTGAGGCTGGGCAGTGCTGGGGACATCCTGGTCATGAGAAGGAGTGGGCACAAGCAGGGGAGGACACGGCAGAACACACAGCGCCAGACCCGCTCTGCACGTGGCATTGAGCAGGGAGCAGCCGCGGCCATCTTGCCTCCCACTATACCTGCCAGGAACCTGGGGAAGAAGGACAGGCGTATGGAAGTACCGGCGGTGAATGGCGGTCACGGTCCAGAGGACCCCCTGCCTGATGCCCAGGATCGTGGAGCGACTCCGGAGGATATCACCGGACCCATCCTGGAGGCTATTGAGGCCAGCAAGGCGGCGGTGATGGTAAAGATCGATCATGTAGCCACTGAGTGCACTGACTCTCATCCGGCATGAACTCGATAAGTTCAAGGGCCGGCTTACTGAAGCTGAAGGGCGGATATCTGAGGTGGAAGACGTAGCTCACTCACATGGAGCGCAGCTGTTGGAATTGAGGGACCAGGTGAACGCCCTTCAACGTAGAGCAGACGACGCGGAAGACCGCCAAAGGAGGAATAATGTGCGGGTGGTTGGGCTACCTGAAGGGGCCGAAGGGACTGCGGCTGTTACCTTTGCAGAACGTTTCTTTAAACAGATCCTGCAATTGGGGGATCTCCCCCCCACATACGTGGCGGAAAGAGCGCATAGGGTGCCCACGGGAGTGCGCCCTCCGGGGGCATTCCCGCGCCCTTTTCTCGTCCGGTTCCTTAACTATAGAGATCGTGACATGATCTTGCGTGAGTCCCGGAAGCACCAGGAGCTGCGCTTTGAAAACACCAGAGTGGTGCTATTCCCGGATTTTTCGGCGGAAACCCAGCGCAAGCGGCGTTCCTTCAATGACATCCGCAAAAGGCTGAGGGAAAAAGGTATCCAATACAGTATGCTGTACCCCAATAGGCTCCGGGTTCAACATGGTGGATCTGTTAAGTTCTTCGACTCCCCCGGGGAGGCGTGCGACTGGCTGGACCGTAACCCGTGATCCTGGCGACGACTGAATGTGTGGCGTTCGTTCTGGAGCTATCATTTAGTTGGGGGGCCTGAAGTATCCCACCTTTGTCTGGAGTGGCTGTGACGGTGACTGACCTGCATTCTCTGGACTTCAGTGAGGTACTTTTCTTTATGATCTGAATACGTCTGGGGCCCCCCCCCCCATCCCCATCCTTATTTTTGTGCTCTACTCTTTTATGTTTATTTTTTGTTCCTTCATCCTGCCCTATATCTCTGTCCCTGAACTAACGTTCCACACATTGTTTTCTGTGCCCAAATTTCCCTGGCAGTGGCTACTAAGTGGCCGCTAGGTGGTGCTCTTGGACTGCAGATCTGTTTTACACAGCCTGGCCAATGAACAGAACTTACTCATGTTTCTCAATTGTCCATACTTCATTGCGTGGAGCTCCATGGAGAACCAAAGGATTTTTGTTTATTTTTTCTCTTTTCTTTTTCACTTTGCTGAACTTTTCGTTACAAGGTCAAGGATTCTCCACTGTATTTTTGTTCTCTCCCATTTTTTATTGGGAGGTTGGGATTAAGCTGCGTACCAAGTTGTTAGTTATTGTTTTACTGTTGGGTGTTGGTATGATAGCAGGGGGGGGAAGTTCTAGTTCTAACTCAGTTCACCACCTACTGCAAAATGCGTGCGTTGCACGGCCATGGCGAGGGGATGAGGTACCTGACAGCTCTGGTTGTATTTTTCAATTGTCGCACCTTGATCGAGGGCAGTATATATCCTATGTGCCTAGTTTTCCATTTTATTTATACATTATTATTATTTTCAAGTTGATAAATGGCGGATAAGGTTAATATAGTGTCATGGAATGTCCGGGGGCTGAACAACAAGTTTAAGAGGGCCTCAGTGTTTCAAATGCTTAAACAGTGCAAACCACATATCGCCCTTCTGCAGGAGACGCACCTGGACGGCAGTAGGGTCCTGGCTCTGCGAAGGGCCTGGGTCCAGAGATCCTTCCATGCTACCTACTCCACCTTTGCAAGGGGGATGACTATCCTGATTAGTAAAGCCCTGCCGTGCACTATACATCAGGTGTTTACCGACCCGGGGGGGCGATATGTGGCGATCCTTTTAGATATATTTCAATACAAAATGTTGTTGGTAAATGTTTATCTGCCCCCGCCTGGCAAACATGTCATACAAGTGTTGTATGACATGTTTGCCCGGCTGGCTCCCTTTGCTCACCTTCCTCAGGTGGTGATGGGCGACTTCAACGCCATCCTAGATGCGTTGGACTCGTCCAACCCTGGGAGGCAGGGGTCAGCTGACCTACTTGCATGGGTATCAGTGGCTGGGCTGACGGAGGTGTGGCGGGCTCGGAACCCTCTTCAAAGGACCTACTCCCACATCTCTGCAGTTCACCACTCCTCGGCCAGAATAGATTTGGCGTTTGGCAACTCGGCACTGTTGCCGCTGGTGCAGGACGTCACATACCTGGCCGGGGGAGTGTCCGATCACTGCCCCCTGTCTCTCACTCTCGGTCTATCCGCTGGGAGGGGGAGGGGAGGGTGGCGGTTGTCACCAGGGTGGCTGCAAAATGACCAAGTGGTGGATCACCTAAGAGAGGCGGCTGCCTCCTACTGGCCAGTCAATGTGGATACGGCGGATCCACCGGTGGTGTGGGACTCCTTTAAGGCAGTAATGAGGGGTGAATGTGTATCTGCCATTAAGGCGGAGAGGGTGACTCACAATGAAGAATTACATAGGTTGCGGGAGGTTGAACGGGAGTGGACGGAGAAGCATGCCAACTGCCCCTCTGATGCCTCGTATGTATCCCTGATGGACGCCAGGCGATCTCTTTCCCTGCACTTCTCAGATCTAGCACACACGGAGATAAGACATAGGACTGAACGGGTTTTCGCGGAGGGTGACAAGAATGGGAAATTGCTAGCAAGGCTAGTGGCGACAGACAATCAGGTTACTAATGTCCCCGTAATCAAGAACAAGGATGGGACCCTGGTTAGTGACCCCTCTGAGGTGCTAAAGGTGTTCCAGGATTATTTTTCTGAACTCTATGCGCCGATCCCAAGCTATGATACCACCGACTTGGATACCCTCTTGGGGGGCTTGGCCCTCCCGGGGTTATCTGACGAGGACCGGGAGTCTCTGAATGCTCCCATCACTAACAAAGAAATAATGACGGCAATTTTCGCCTTTCCCCCTCACAAGGCCCCGGGACCGGACGGTTTCCCGGCGGACTTTTATAAATGTTTTGCTGATGAGTTAGCCCCTAGATTAAATGCCCTATTTGCTCAATACCTAAAGTTGAACAGGCTCCCGGCCTCCATGTTAGACGCATACATGGTATTATTGCCCAAGCCTGGCAAGGACCTGTTGGTCTGCTCTGCCTACAGGCCAATTGCCCTTCTAAATGCAGATTTTAAAATCCTGACAAAGGTCCTGGCCACGCGGCTTGTGGGGGTGATTTCCTCCCTGGTCGATATTGACAAGACGGGGTTCATGCCCGGAAAGTCTACTGACACGAATTTGAGGCGACTGTTCACGCATCTGCAACTCCCCGGGCCAGTGGGGGGTACCAGGATTATAGTATCGATTGACATCGAAAAGGCATTCGATTCAATTGACTGGAAGTATATGCACCGGGTTCTGGAGAAGATGGGTTTTGGGCCAGTCTTTAGGCACTGGATAACATTAATGTATAGTGCTCCTAGAGCCGCCATTAGACTGGGTCACTCGGTCTCCCCCTTTTTCCCGGTGGGTAGGGGAACCAGGCAGGGGTGTCCATTGTCCCCTTTTCTTTTTGCCCTTACCATGGAGCCCCTGGCTGTAGCGCTTAGGAAATCTACTGAGGTGGGAGCTATTAGAGTGGGCGCTATACGGGAATGTCTGGCATTATATGCTGATGACATGCTTTTGTTTCTCGAGGACCCTGGTCCCTCGCTTCGGGCAGCTCTGAGGATTCTGAATGATTTTACTATTTTTTCTGGCCTGAAGGTAAACTGGGGCAAGTCCTCGATTTTACCATTGGACGAAGGAGCCAGGGGGGGAGCAGATCCAAATTTGCCTCTACAGTGGGTTTCGTCCTTCACTTACCTAGGGGTCAGAATCACGGCGAACAGCGCTGATTATTTGTCCCTTAACTTGGTCCCCCTATTATCCTTTTTTAAGCAGAAGGCCCTGGCATGGCAGAAACTCCCACTCTCACTGATAGGAAGAATAAACCTTCTTAAGATGAAAATCCTCCCGGTAATCCTATACTTCCTACGGCATGCTCCAGTGCGCATCCCCAAGTCCTTTTTTTAAACAGCTGGATGGCATCACTAGTTCCTTTCTATGGGCCCCCAAAATGCCGCGTATAGGGCTCAAGACGCTTCAGGAACCCTGGGGTCAAGGGGGGCTAGCTCTGCCAGACTGGAGGAAGTACTACCTCGCAGGCCAAATGGTTTTCATCCACAGATGGCTCACCTCTGATGATGGGGACTCTGCCACGGTACTAGAGGCAGCTCACCTGGGGTCTTTCGAGACTTTGAGACTGGCTATACATAGGGGAGTGGGGTCTGACCTGCCGCTGACGTCGGCCATGCGGGCGACTGTCAGAGCGTGGGGCGATGCGGTGGCTCTGGCCTGCCCCAGCTATTTGGGATTCTCGCCGCAGACTCCGCTGTGGGGGAATCCCCCACGGGACAGGCTGATACATTTTAAATTTTTACACAAAATCTATTTCACCCCAGCGAGACTCTCAGTTTTGTTTCCCTCAGTCGCCCCGGAGTGCTGGAGGTGCTCCTTTTCGCCGGCCGATGCCAACCATATCTTCTGGGAGTGCCCGCAAATTAAGGTATTCTGGGAAGGGGTGGTTACTTGCCTAAAAGATATTCTGCATGTGCCTGTTCCGTTGTCAGTGCAGGTTTGTCTTCTGGGCCTAGTGGATGAGGTGGTCCCCTCTAGGGCCCTGAGAACACTACTGAACATAGTACTGTTTTATGGGAGGAAGGCCATATTACTTAAATGGAAGTCGCCCGCCCCGCCGGATCTAGCCTTCTGGAAGGGCCTGGTAAACTCAATGATGCCCCTATATAAGGCGACCTATATCTCTAGGGGGTGCGGGAAGAAGTTTGACAAGGTCTGGCGGGCCTGGTTCAATGCTGACGTCACTGCAGGATAAAGTGGAAGGCTGTCCGGGGGTTTCAATCCTGAACTACTCAATTTACGTGTGACACAGGTGGGGGTTCCTATCCTATACTGTAGCGAAGAAGGGGAGGCCGAGTTGGTTTCTTCTTCGGATCTCACGCATGGTGGGAGCATGGTCTAAGTACTGAGTTGCCTGTCTTAGACAGGAGCTCATAACTGTTTGTCTTGCCTAATTTCAAGGGTGTGACTTTCCTATTGCATGCACTAACGCCAAATGGTGGTGAACTGAGTTGAGGGGTCATGGGAGGGGGGGGGGTGGGCGGGGGTTTTGTTTGATAGGCAGTCACCTATGTTAGGTGAGTTATTAATGTTGCGACCATGTTGGTCGCGAGAGACATGGTGTTGTGCCATGGACTCTCCCTTTTTTCTTTTTTTGTTTTGTTTGTGTCTGTATGTGTTGTTGAAAAACCTCAATAAAAACAATTTACAAAAAAAAAATTAAAGTCTGACAGTAGCTGATAAAGTAAAAAGCAATGTTTTGCATTATAACTAGTTTGATACCTGTTGAAATCGAGCCGTTTTATTTACCTCCGTCACTCCTAAATAGTTATTCTCACTGACTTCCTGGTTTGTGGTGCTCATTCATTCTTGCTACATCACTACCTAATGGGAACTACAGTTTCCATTAGGCTTAGCCTCCATGCCTGTGAGGATTAAGAGAGCATCTTCACGCAGGGCTGTAGTCAGAGAGGGGGTGAGCACATTCTGCTTTCCACCATGCCAAACGGCTCAGATGCTGGTGGAAAGCAAGAAGAGGAGAGACAGGAAATTACATTTTCAAACCTGGATTACTTTATTTTGGAGGTCAAAAGGAAAAACGAGGTAAGTGATATTTATGGATTTTTGGAAGAGGCATGAAGACACGCCTCCAACTGGGAAAAATTTGGACTTTATAGGCACAGAATTTAAAAAAAATATATATATGTATTTAATAGAAAAAGACACACACAAAAATGCATGCATTTTTTAAACCACTGTTTTGCCTATTACCTAGGCCAATATGTAAATAAAATATTATTTGTGTTTAATTTTATGTATATGTTCTTTGATATTTAGAAGCTCCTGAAGAAACGACGCCAACATAGTCGCGAAACATGTAGAGCAGCTCTTTTATCGTCTAAGAACCAACCAAGGGTCCTCATCTGAAAGCAGTTCTCAACCCAGCGCATATACTGTTTTGAATTACATATAGCCCTGTGGCTAATAAGTGAATGTTTCTTAGAGTGACCTATGCGGTTCTTATTATTTATGTTTTTTTCTTTTTCTTTTTTTCTAATGTATAGTACAGTGTTAATGTTGTGTTGTAATTGCTGTGTCTTTTTCTATTAAATACATATATATATTTTTTTTTAAATTCTGTGCCTATAAAGTCCAAATTTTTCCCAGTTGGAGGCGTGTCTTTATGCCTCTTCCAAAAATCCATATTATCAAGAATGTGGCACATTCTCATTAATGGGTGAACGATTACCACCCCAGGGCAACCATAATCAAATCAACTATATGTAAGTGATATTTAACCACTTCCATACCAGGCACTTACGCACCTTCCCGCCCAAGCCAATTTTCAGCTTTCAGCACTGTCGCACTTTGAATGACAATTGCGCGGTCATGCTACACTGTACCCAAACAAAATTGGTGTCCTTTTTTCCCCACAAATAGAGCTTTCTTTTGGTGGTATTTTGATCACCTCTGCGGTTTTTATTTTTTGCGCAACAACTAATAAAAGGCTGAAAATTTAGAAAAAATAATAATTCTGTTAACTTTTTTGTAAATAAGTATGTTTTCTCTTTCAATTACGGGCACTTATATGGCGGCACCGATGAGGTAGTACTGATGGGCACCGATGAGGTGGCACTGATGGGCACTCATAGGCGGCACTGATGGGCACTCATAGGCGGCACTGATGGGCACTCATAGGCGGCACTGATGGGCACTCATAGACGGCACTGATGGGCACTCATAGGTGGCACAGAATGGCACTCATGGGTGGCACTGATGGGCACTGATAGGTGGGCACTGGGCATGGATTGGCACAGAGGTGTGGCACTGATGTACTTTGAGGGGTGGCACTGATGTATATGTTGCCAGTCAGTGCCCATATGTGGGCACTGACTGGCATCTTTTTTTTTTAACCTGTATTTATTTATTTTTAAATCCTGTGTTTTTCTTTTTTTTACGTTTTTTTTGCCCTACCAGTGTGGGCATCCCTGGTGGTCTAGTGTGGGCATACAAGGGGGGGCTGTGCTGATAAACAATCAGCGTGTACCCCCCATCAGGAGAGCCGCCGATCTGTCAGACGCGAGTGAGGAAGAGCCGTCGACGGCTCTTCCTGTTTACATTGTGATCAGCCGTGATTGGACACGGCTGATCACGAGGTAGCGAGCCTCCGCCGGAGACTCGTTACAGAGATCGGTGATGCAGGGTGTCAGACTGACACCCCCGCATCAGGGATCGCTGCGCGCCCCCACGGGCGCGCGCGGCATGAAATCATGCTGGACGTTTGAGAACGTCTAGTCACGATTTCATAACCACTTCCTGGCCGTAAATCTGCTATTGGCCGGGCGGGAAGTGGTTAAATGCTGAAGCTTACAGCAATCAATTGATCTAATAAAAAACTAACCTTTAGTGTTCCTTTAACCACTTACCCTCCGGACCATATTGCTGGTCAAAGACCAGAGCACTTTTTGTGATTCGGCACTGCTTCGCTTTAACTGATGTGCGATGTGGCTCCCAAACAAAATTGGCGTCCTTTTTTTCCCACAAATAGAGCTTTCTTTTGGTGGTATTTGATCATCTCTGCGGTTTTTATTTTTTGCGCTATAAACAAAAATAGAACGACTATTTTGAAAAAAATTCAATATTTTTTACATTTTGCTATAATAAATATCCCCAAAAAAGATATAAAAATATTTTTTTTTTCCTCAGTTTAGGCCGATACGTATTCTTCTACATATTTTTCGTAAAAAAAAAAAAAAAAAAAAAAACGCAATTAGCGTTTGATTGTTTGCGCAAAATTTATAGCGTTTACAAAAAAGGGGGTAGTTTTATGGCATTTTTATTAATATTTTTTTTTTTACTAGTAATGGCGGCGATCAGCGTTTTTTTTTCGGTACTGCGATATTATGGCGGACACATCAGACACATTTTTGGGACCATTGGCATTTTTATAGCGATCAATGCTATAAAAATGCATTGGATTACTATAAAAATGCCATTGGCAGTGAAGGGGTTAACACTAGGGGGCAGGGAAGGGGTTAAGTGTGTTCCCCTAGCGGCCGCTAAAGCTAGGATGTAGAGCTACGTGCTCTCGCCCAAAAGTGCCACCGTCCCGCCGTATAACTGCGGTGGGCGGTCGGCATGTAGTTAAGGAAGGGATATAGGGAAATTAAAGGGGGAAGGAAAGAAAGCTAATTAAAATAAATAAAGTGTATTATAGAGGTGTCGGGAGAAGGGGGACATGTCTCCCAAGAGCAAGGATGTCTCACAAGAGCACGATAAAATGTATGAGTAAAGTAAGTATTAAAAGTGCGGAAGTCATAGGGCTATACCCTCGGAAAATAAAACAAAAATAGGAGCACACGTGCACAGATTGATTCAAGAATGTTTTTTTTTTCTCCCCCTCTTATTTTATAGGATGTGACACGGTAGTCACGGGTGTTTTTTTCTTTTTTTTTTAGAAAGCCTTAGGCTTTATAAATCTCACGTTTTATTGTTTGTTTTCCCTTAATTTAGATGGTTTTCTATGCAATCTAGAGAATTGAGAATTGGATCCTGGAATGTCTGTGGATTGGGCACTCCAGTTAAGAGAGCTGCAGTATTTGATATGCTGGACGTATATGAGGTAGGACTGATCTGCCTGCAGGAGACACATTATTATACCAATGAAATCAAGAAAAAAGTCCAGAGTAAGAAGTTTCAATATCAATACCACTCAGTACACAGCTCTTATTTTTATTTTTTTTCAACAATAGTTTTTATTGATTTTTCACAAAATATAGAACATACAAATCAAGGTACATACCAGTTCTTCGTCAAAAGTGTGTATGCAATATCCAGAGACAGCAAACATGTTATATCAAGTCGATTCAAATAGGTAGTTTAGGTCAGACAACAAAGCAAGGTAAGCGTACATGGAAAATGTATCGTACAGACACGTTATAATGACAATGAAAACTAGAATCCTGTCAATCCGGGTGCACTCTGCGACCATCGGATTCACAGAAATACTGCTGCGAGCCACACCTTGTGAGCCTCTGCTAGGCAACCTCTACTAGAAGCCAATGTTAGCTCATAGTTATAATGTAGATTAACTAGTTCAATAGTGCTTTCTATCGTCGGGGGTTTGGTAGATTTCCAGAGTCTGGTTATGCTCAGCCGAGCTGCCAGAAGGATGTTGGTGGCTACCAGTCGTGTGCCAACGGGTATCAGGTCTATATTCACATTTAGCAGTGCTAGGGCTGGTGATGGAAGTATAGGACTACCCGTTAGATCTGACAACTTACGGAAAATGGCGGACCAGTATAGGCTAATGGACGGACAGGACCAAAATATGTATAACATATCGCCCTTAGCACCGGCGCATCTCCAGCATGTGTCGGGGCTGTTCGTACCAAATTTAGCTATTTTAGCTGGTGTGAGGTACCAGCATAGGGAGATTTTTAACGTGAGTTCCCACAGCGCCACGTTTTGGGTAGCTTTGTAGATGGATCTGAGTGCAGATTGCCATTGGGCTTCAGTAAGTGTTTGGCCTGTGTCTATGTCCCATTGGAAATGTAGTTTGGCTTTGGAGAAGACCTGTTTTTGGCGAAAAATGTTATAAAAAAGGGAAATGCCTTTCTTTTTCGAGGAGTAGTCGGTCAAAAAAAGACCACACTGTAGGGGGAATAGGGTAGCACGGCCTGCACATCTAAGATATACAGTGTTTAATTCTAATGTAGGTAAAGAGTTCTGATTCGTTCAGGTGAAACTTAGTTTGTATCTGAGGGAACGCAAGTAATGTTTCTCCACAGAATATTACTTAAAATGTAGGATATATCGTTATCATTCCAACATTTTAACTCAAGGTCTTCAGTACAATGTAGAAGGCTGTTCAGTGGAATAGGAGGGTGAAATGGATGAGGCTGAAGTTCACCCTGCTGGACAAGAAATTTCCAAGCTAAGGCTGATGCTCTCATCGTGGGAGGGAGTGAGCTAGAGACCAATGCACCATGTGGGACCCCCAGAATCCAGTCTCGGAGGTTGTTATGTTTAATCAATATGGATTCCACAGTGTAAGGGGGAACGGCTGGAACCAGTCCTTAAGCTGAGTGAGAATTGAAGCCCAGTAATATTCTTTAAAATCTATGGAGCCTGCCCCTCCCGCACATTTATGTTTGGTGAGCAGTTGTTTTGCGCAGCGGGGCTTCTTACCTTGCCACAACAGTTTGTTCATGGTAGTTTTGCAGGGACTGGAAATAGGACGCTGGAATAGGGATGGGGAGTGTCTGAAACAAATACAGTAGCTGCGGCAGGTGCATCATTTTAAATGCTGCAAGTCTGCCGGACCAGGAAAGATCATGCTTGGCTAGACCAATAGTGTCTTTCTGAAGTGTATTGAGGAAGGGCTTAAAGTTACTTTTAAATACATTTTTGGTGGAGCTTGTCAATTGGATTTCCAGGTAGGAAATCTCGAGGTCCGCCCATTTATAGGGAAATTGTCAAAATCAGCGGCGACAACGGGCAGCCTTGTCTGGTACCGTTTGTTATGTTGAATGATTGGGAAATCACGTCGGCCGAAAACACTCGTGCTGATTGGGATGTATAAAGAGCAAGTAAGGCGTTTAGTATGTGTCCCTGGAACCCAAATTTTTCGAGCACTCGCCGTAAATAGCCCCAGTAGATTCTGTCGAACGCCTTCTCTGCATCCAAGGCTAGGAGCAGAGAAGGCGTTCCACTAGACTCAGCGTAGTGAAGAATGTCGATCACTCGCTTTGTGGTGTCCGACGCCTATCTACCAGTCGTGAAACCACATTGGTCCCTATAAATCAGTGTGGGGATGATATTGATAAGCCTTGTGGCAATTGTTTTTGCATAGATTTTTAGGTCTAGGTTGAGGAGTGATATTGGATGGAAATTTTGGGGTGTTAACGGGTCCTTACCCGGTTTGGGCAGTGTGACAACCAGTGCTTGCAGAGATTCTTTAGGGAATTTGGAGGAGGCGGCCGCGTTGTTGAATACTGCAGTCAGGGTAGGCGCCAAGTGTTGGGCAAATTGCTTGAAATATTCCCCGGTGAGTCCATCTGGACCAGGGGACTTGCACAGAGGCAAAGATTTAATGGTTGCCAAGATTTCAGGTGTGGTGAAGGGTTCATTTTTTAGTCGGGCTAGTTGGTCTGCTGAAAGGGATGGAAGACACATATGGTTGAGGAAGGTGTCTATGTCTGTCGGGGAAGGTTGATGTGTGTCTTGGTCGTTACACAAGTTGTATTGGTCCCCATAGTACGTGCTGAACGCATGAGCTATTTCCTGTGGGTTTATGAGTTTTGCATTGATATGTGGATGGTCAATGTTATTCTTAGTCCTCCTACCTTTAATGGGCTGTGCTAGAACGTTGCCTGCCTTATTGGATGTGGAGTAGGAAAATGCTTTAAATGTTCTTTAGTTATGTTCAAAGGATTCCAGAAGAAGGAGTCCCAGCTCCTGTCTTAAGAAAAGTATATGGGCGGCCCCAGACAGATCGGGATTGGATTTATTAAGTCGCTCGGAAACATCTATTTGCGATACAAGAGTGTCTATCCTTATTGATCTGTTTTTTGTGAGAAGAGCTTAGTTTAATCAATATTCCTCCTATAAACGCTTTATGCGCATTCCACACCACGCCTGGATAGGGCACAAAGGGTCAAAGTATTTTTTCAGATGTTCAGAGATTGTTGGTGAGAAAGAAGAATGTTGCAAGATGTAGTTGTTGGCTCGCCAGAGAAACGCAGGCCTTACAGTTGGAGGGTCAAAAACAGTGATGGTGACTGGGGCATGGTCCGACCAGGTCGTGGTGTGGATCACAGATGCGCTAATAGATTGCAAAAGCCATTTGTCGGTGAAGAACATGTCAATGCATGAATACGTTTTGTGGAGGGGAGAGAAGTACGTGTAATCACGTTCAGAGCTGTGGTAGCACCTCCAAACGTCAAACAGGTCATGTGAGGCGATAAAGTTCTTTAGAGGGGACTCTCTGCATTTAGAGGCAGGGGTGGAGTCCAGGGAGACATCCGGGACTAGATTAAAGTCCCCACATACAATAAGGAGTCCCTATTTGATGGGGTGTACAATTTATTACTTTTCGGAGAAAACTGATCTGTTTGACGTTGGGAGCGCAAATGTTAACCGGGGTGTATTCCAAACCATTTACATTACCATAATGTCCATCCGGTTCTATCTCAACATGTGTTTCAGAAGGAATTTAACGGTATCTGATTGCTATGAGTACCCCTCTTTTCTTGGAGGAGAAGGGGGCCGCAAAATATGGGGGAAGTGCCTGCTGGTACATGCAGGTGCACCGGTTGACATAAGGTGTGTTTCTTAGACACACAATATGTCGCAGTTTAGGTCTAAAGCGGTCTTCCATAGGGAATGTCTTTTCACCGGGTGATTCAGCCCATTGGCATTAAGGGATAGGATTTTAGTCGCCATTGGGGACTAAGGTTGAGCGAAATTTGGGAAAGAAAGTCATTTACGGTTCGGAGAGAAGGTTGAGCTTGTCTGTGCGAGGAAGACGAGGTCGCCTATGAGGATGTTGTCAAGCGTAGTCCGGTATCGTGCAGGTCCCTGCACTGGTGTCGAGTTCGCTGTGACAGTAATTCAAACGATAATAAACTGAACAAGCAAGAAAAACTGGCAACAAGTGCATTTTAAGATGGCAATGCCACCTAGAGAGTTAGGAAGCGGAGTAGAGGGACTAAGTGCCCAGCTAAACTGCTAGGTCTGGCTAACGAATGTCACAGGGCTGCTGACTCAAAACCAAAAAAATACTTGATGTCCAAGGACGCCAGAAAATCCCCTGGATGGAGTGCAGCGACCACAGAGCGAACTGATTCCATCCTGAACCTTTGTACCTTTAACAAAGCAGTTGAGGGCCTTGAGATCCAGGACCAGGAGGACCCCGTCCATTGGAATAGAATGCTGAAACCTTTCCGGTGGCGGGACTATCACCCCGCGCCTCAGCAGGTCTTCAACTGCCCTCAAACAGGGCGTCTTGGTGCGCCGGAAGATGACGGTTGGAGGGAAAAAAAATCTGTTTGGCGGACAAGAAAGAAACTATCTTGTATCCCGATGACACCAGTTCGCAAACCCACTGGTCGGAAAGGAGAAAGGTCCACCAAGGTGCAAAGTCCCGAAGGCGACCCCCCACCTGAGTGTCGGGCGTGGGCAAACCTCCATGCAGTTGTAGATTTGCTCACAGGCTTGTTTGGCTTGAGAAACCAGAGACGCTTCTGTCCCTCAGCTGGCGCCTCGTCGGCCTGGGAACGCTTACTTGCGGATCCGGGCGGACGAAAAAACACCGCTTCCGAGCAGAAAAGGGAGGGCCCTGGACTACGGTGTTGCTCCTTACCTTTTCTGGATTGTGGGAGTAGCGTACTCTTACCCCCAGTTACATAGTTAGTCAGGTTGAAAAAAGTCCATCTAGTTCAACCAAAAAAAAATAAACAAACAAAATAAAAAACACAGTACAATCCCATACACCCAACTCCATACCCATAGTTGATCCAGAGGAAGGCAAAAAAAAACAAACAGCAAAGCATGATCCAATTTGCTACAGGAGGGGAAAAAAATTCCTTCCCGATTCCCCGAGAGGCAATCGGATTTACCCTGGTCAACTTTACCTACAAATCTTAGTACTCAGTTATATTATGTGCATTTAGGAAAGAATCCAGGGCTTTCTTAAAGCTACTGAGCTGGCCAGAACCATGTCTGGAGGGAGTCCGTTCTACATTTTCACAGCTCTTACTGTGAAAAAACCTTTCCGTATTTGGAGGTGAAATCTCTTTTCCTCCAGACGTAAAGAGTGCCCCATAGTCCTCAGTGTTGACCTTAAAGTGAATAACTCAACACCAAGTTCACTATATGGACCTCTTATATATTTGTACATGTTGATCATATCCCCCCTTAATCTCCTCTTAAGAGTGAATAAATTCAGTTCCTCTAATCTTTCCTCATAGCCGAGATCCTCCATGCCTTTTATCAGTTTGGTTGCCCTTCTCTGCACTTTCTCCAGTTTTCCGATATCCTTTTTGAGAACTGGTGCCCAAAACTGGACTGCATATTCCAGATGAGGTCTTACTAATGATTTGTACAGGGGCAAAATGATATCTCTCTCTGGAGTCCATACCTCTCTTAATACAAGAAAGGACTTTGCTCGCTTTGGAAACCGCAGCTTGGCATTGCATGCCATTATTGAGCTTATGATCAACTAAAACCCCCAAATCCTTCTCCACTACAGATCCCCCCAGTTGGACTCCCCCTAGCATGTATAATGCATGCATATTCTTAGCCCCCAAGTACATAACTTTACATTTATCAACATTAAACCTCATCTGCCACTTAGTCGCCCAATTAGACAGAGCATTGAGGTCGGCTTGTAAATTGGAGGCATCCTGTAAGGACGTTATTCCAGTGCATAGCTTGGGGTCATCTGCAAAGACAGAAATGTTACTTTTGATCTCAGACCCAAGATCATTTATAAGTAACATTCTTAAAGTGATCAAGCGAGGCTCCAGATAGCCTCTATCCCTGGAAGGGCAAATCTGCCAGAGCCTTCTTCGATGCCTGGTCCGCAGAACAGCATTTTAGCCAAATCAGGCGACAGAGCACCACAGCAGATACTGAGGCTCTAGAAAGCAAAGGAGCCGTATCCAAGGCCGCATTGCAGACATACTTGAGTCCATGCAACAATTAGTCCGCCAGTTCCACGCAGACCGCGGAAGCCTGTTGCTTATCCAACTCTCGGGTGCAACATTTTTGCCCATTCAGTGAGCTTCTGGTACACCAGGGCCGTGACCAATACTGGCCGAAATGCTGACCCCACCACCGTGAAATGGGACAGAGCAACCGCCTCAGCCCTTGTATCGGCGGGTCCTTAAAAGCTGGGGTCTCCTACACCGGAATCGTGGTCACCTTGTTTAACCTGGAGACTGGGGGGTCCACAGACGGGGGGAGATGTCCTTTTTTTTTTAGAAAATTCTCCTCAAAGGGGTAACGTACCGCCATGCGTTTTTGGACCAAATAGCCCCACTGCGGTCGTTACCATTCTTTGTAAATATCAAAGTAAGTTAAGTAGGGAAATACCTTAGCTGTGCGGACCGGCTTGTGGGACCCGAAAGGGACCGACACCTCTGTAGATGTCACCGTCGTATCCTCTATCCTTAGGGTATCCCGCACCGCTATGATAAGTGCTCCTACAATAAGTGCTCCTACAATCGCCCCTTTCCTGCACTGAACCGGACATAGAGTCATCCTCACTGTTCTGGTCCACATCCTCTGAAACGTCAGACCAGCCAGACCAGAGTCTGAATCAGAGCTTTCCCCAGAAGACGGCGGGGGCGTTTTTTTCCCCCCTTGCGCCCGCCACTTCCACCCTGGCAACAAAAGACTCCATATTCACGGCAGGTGCAGGGGGACCGGTTGCCACCACAGGTATGTCTGGGGAAGAAGTGCCAGCTTCTGACACCATGCTGACCCACACTCGCCTGACACCCGTAGGGACTGCAGGCCAGTTACACCAAAAGTCCACCAAACTCCCCGCTGCCACAGACTGAGGAGCCCCCCGCAGGACTCACCACCCTGTCCGCTCTCCCTCACGAGATGTTCTGTACAATTTGCCCGTTCCAGAAGGCTAAACCAGCACTAGAGGCAAAAAGGTAAGAACTACAATGGCCGCTGGACTTTTAGACTAAGGCTACAGGAAAATGGCCGCCGGACTTCCTAACAAACTACAGGAAAACAGTGTTATTACCTGATAACTGATTTTTCCAGGAATCTTCCAGGATGGCTTACAGAGATAGGCTCCTCCCACCTAGCACAGGAAACACATGATCCACATAAAAAAAAGCACTTCACATGCATTAGCGCCTAAGTATTTAACAGATAACTGAAGGTTTCAGAATAAGTATCCGTAAACCCTTATTAGCGTAGCTTTATTCTTACTCTATGTTCTACATTGCCACTCACCAACACAGAAGGGAGGGAACTAACACCGTCCTGGAAGATTCCTGGAAAAGGTAGTTATCAGGTAATAACACTGTTTTTCCAAGTCAACTTCCAGGACGGCTTACAGAGAAGACAAAATAGGACTACCTGATCAGGGCAGGACCACAGCTTTAAAGGAAAAACATTTTTTGCCTAAAATTAATGTCTGCAAGGTAGACAGAATAGTGTAATGATTCTGTTAAACACGAAAATACCTATTAAATTCCATCATCTGGCGTTCTAGTTTCTGCTCTCTCATTCACTTCCTGGTTTGCATCACTTGTTCATGTAAGACCTACATTTCCCAGTATGAATTGTGGCACGCCCAGTAATTCACACCTCCTTTTAGTCTCTAACACAGAGAGCGTCCTGCCACACAGATGTAGTTCCCAGGAGGGAGCAAGCACCTTACTGACCACCAAAGTAAAGTCTCCCTTCACGGTGGTCAGTAAAATCAGACAAGCAGGAAGTGAACAGAACAGAGAAGAATTAGAGCAACTTCTGAGCAAAAACTAACAATGAGGAAGTGAAAAGTGGAATGTCTGCAGGTAAAGGATGCTTATGAAAAAAAAAAAAAAAAAAAAAATAATTCCTTTACAACCCCTTTAACCACTTCCTTACTGGGAATGTATACCCCCTTCCTGACCAGGTGAAATTTCAGCCTGCGGCACTGCGTCGCTTTAACTGACAATTGCGCGGTCGTGCGATATGGCTCCCAAACAAAATTGGCGTCCTTTTTCCCCACAAATAGAGCTTTCTTTTGGTGGTATTTGGTTACCTCTGCGGTTTTTATTTTTTTGCGCTATAAACAAAAAAGGACGACAATTTTGAAAAAAAAATACAATATTTTTTACTTGTTGCTATAAAAAATAGCCCAATTAAAAAAAAAAAAATTCAGTTTAGGCCGATAAGTATTTTTCTACATATTTTTGGTAAAAAAAAAAAAAAAAAAATTGCAATAAGCGATTGGTTTGCGCAAAAGTTATAGCGCCTACAAAATAAGGGACAGATTATTTTTTATTATTTATTTTTTTACTAGTAATGGCGGCGATCTGCGATTTTTATTGCGACTGCGACATCATGGCGGACACATCGGACACCATTCACATTTATACTGCAATCAGTGCTATAAATATGCACTAATTACTGTATAAATGTGACTGGCAGGGAAGGGGTTAACACAGTAGGGGGTGAGGAAGGGGTTAATGTGTATCCTGCATTGTGTTCTAACTGTGGGGGGAGGGGGGGTGACCAATCTGTGTCCCTATGTACAAGAGACACAGATCGGTCTCCTCTCTCCAGTGACAGGACGCTGTCATTGTGAGAGCCGGCAATGAGAAATTATCTCATATGTTTACATATGAGATCATCTCTCATTCGCCGCACAGATCGCATCGCAAACGACCACTCTGATTGGCCGTTCGCGGCGATCTGTGATTGGCTGTGTCCAAGGGACACGGCCAGTACACAAGTTCCCCGCTGCGCGCTCTGGAGCGTGCACTGGGAACAAAGAAAGAGGCTGCCGTGGAAACACGGCGGCCCAGAGATTTAGAGCCACCCTGCGGCCGCATATAGTCGTACGGCCGTAGGGAAGTGGTTAAGCACCTACCTCCTAACAGCCTTATTCTGATTAGAGAACAGGCCTGGTCAGTAATGTCTATGAAGGTTTGGAAGCTGGACACGGATGTGGTCCTAAAGGTCTGGAAAGGAGAAGCGCTAACCTTTCCAGCCCAAGAAATGGCCCCTTCTCTGTGTGAATGAGCTTTGATGTTTTCCAGGGAAGGCTTCCATCGTTGCATATTTCAATCACCCCGTGATAGTAATAATTTGACGTCTTCTGGCCTTTATCTGGGCTACAGTACAAGCAAAGCTAGAGGTTGATCTCCAATCTATAGATCTCCTACACAATGTTCATTCGATCAGATGTCTACCCATAGACATTTAGATAATAGTAAGGTGATCAGATTTTTTTTTTTTTAAAACCAGGGACATATTTTTTACTAGTAATGGCGGCAATCAGCGACTCTCCACCCGTCACTGCCGCCGCCCACCTCACAGCCTGTCAAGTCTTACTCTCCGGGCCCCAGCTACTACTGGGTGGGGAGCGGAGGAAGATCACTCTGCCAGGGAAGGCAAGGAGATAATGTGGCAATCGGCTGGCCAGTACTTGACCCGAGGCAGAAAAACATGCAAGTGGAGCTGAATGGGCATGGGCACCCGAAACTGAATAAATATTCCCTCCGCTTCAACCAGCACATGATCATCATAAAGGAGCACAGATAATGGAAAAAAATACACCCCCCTAAGCTAGTAGGAGTGGGGGTGTGCAATTTTATTCTGCACTGACCATCTTTGAAATTGCACCAGGCCCTGTTCAAATCCAAACCAGGGACAGACTTGGTCCAGGGGTTGGTGTCCTCAATCCGGGGACTGTCCTCGGAAACCGGGGATATCTGATCACCCTAAATAGGCCCTATTAATTATCCAGCAATATTTCTGCCCTAATGCTAGATATATAGATATCCCCATCCATAGTCAAAAGGCATATGCCCATACTGATGACCTTTCTCCCTTCTGAATGCTGGAATTGCAGCTATCAGTGGCTGGAAAGGAACTGGGTAAAAAAATGAACCTGGCAACTTTACGAATGGCAGGAGCTCTGCCCAAAGTTGGAAGTCTGAGTTCATAAGGCACATAGTGATGCTGGTGGCAAGTTATGCAGATCACTACTCCAGAAGATTGAGCCTGTAGTAGTAACGGAACATTTACTTTGACTTGCTACAGCTGTTCTGAAAGGAAGGCTGTAAAAGAAAGATGTAATGATGTTTTTAACATATACAAAGTACTGAACCTAAAACATACCCAGTTATAGGGATCAGAGATATAGCAAGATGTGCGATATTCCTGCCCCTTAGTGCTGCTGCAAACACCCAGAGCAATTAGAACCCAAAGAGGAAATCCTGCCAAGGGTTACCACCTTGTGGCCATCTACCAAAATTAAAGCAGGTGTCATGGTGGAACCAGAGTACATGGTGTACCTTTATAAATCAGAAGAAGTCTGCTGTAATAATCCTGGAAAGTTTGAGGTCCGCCAACTGCTTCTCTGAACATGCACCCTCCATGGTGTGAGTTGATGATGGCACCAGGGAATACTCACCAAACCACCCCTATAGCTGTCCATTCAGGGGGATCTGCAGCATAGGGAAGAGATGGCGGAGCCCCAGCACAGACCCCAAAAAACATTTTGAATTTATATACAAAAACAGACTCCCTTTAATATCCATATCTAAAAAAAAATCATATTAAAAGATGTCTCACCCAGAATCTGATTCCATGCAGACAACAGGCACATCAGTGTGGTCCGCAGTAAGTTTAGCTGCTAGTTGAGGAAGTATGGAAATTATGCCAGCATGCTCATCGGATAGGCTCCCACAGCCTATAGAAGAACAAAATTAATGGTTATTTAAAAGCACACAAAAGTTAAGCCATAAAAAAAGAACCATGAATCTTTTTTATTTTGCAGTGTATTATTAGGAACTAAAAACATTCAATTACATTACAGCTGCGAATGAATATTATATAAAAAAAATCTGGATTTTTGAAACGGCTTACCTGCAAAATCCTTTTCTTGGAGAACACCACGGGACACAGAGCCATTCATTACATAATGGGTTAAGGGTCACCAGCGGCGATTGGACACTGGTACAACCAATTGAAGACAGTTCCTCTCCATATAAGTTGTGAACAAGGCCTTTGCAGCTGAAACGAATCTAACTTTGCTGTATTTTTTATGGAGATACATGTTCATAAATCAGTCCGAATTTATTGTATGGAGTTTGTCCTTTAGCTATTCATCACTTTGGCAGCTGAACATGCTGCACCCGACAGCTCAGGAGGAGTTTTATTAATCTGGGGTAGTAGCACCATTCTTTGTTGTTTATGGACCCCTCCATATAAACCCTCCCATCAGGGAAGTACCTCAGTTTTGTAGCAAGCAATAAGGTTCCCATAAGAAGGGGGGGGGGGACCTCTGAGTCCCATGGTGTACTGCAAAAAAAAAAAAGGGTTTTACAGGCAAGCCGTTTAAAATTCCTGGTTTCTTATCGTACACTACCGAACACATTGCCATTCATTACATAATGGGACGTCCCAGAGCAAAGTTCGATGAAGGGTGGGAGACACAGATCAAGCAGACCCTATACTGCCACCTGCATTAAACTTTGCCCTCGTGTTCTTTCAAGTCTGCCTGATAGAATCTGGAAAATGTGTGGACTGAAGACCAAGTTGCAGCTTTACAGATCTGAGTCAACGAAGCCTGATGATGCACTGCCCATGAAGCACTTAACGCCCCGGATGAGTGCGCCATAACAGAAAAAGGGAGGAGTTCTGTCCTTTAAACCATAAGCTTGAATAATTGTTTGTCAAATCCACCTGGAGATAGTGGATTTTTCTGCCGCTTGTCCCTTCTTGGGACCATCTGGCAAAATAAGCGGCTGCCTGCAGATAGACCTTTACTGCTCTCACTAGATTTAGGGAGTGCAATAATCTTTCTTCCACTGTCCGCGGAGATCCGGAAAAATAGAAGGCAGAACAATGTCTTGATTTAAATAAAAAGCCAAAAAAAAAGAAAAGCCGACACCACCTTAGGTAAAAAGGCATGATGGGGTCGTAGTACAATCTTGTCTTTGTGACAAATTAAAGAAGGCTCTTTGCAAGAAAGAGCTGGTAATTAAGATACTCTTCTAGCCGAAGGGATAGCAATCAAAAAAGCCAATTTCCTGCTTAAAAGAATCAACGGAATATGGCGAACAAGTTCAAAAGGTTGCTTCAAATCTCATGGGCACAAGGGAGACTTGACTGGTGGATTTATCCCCAGTACCCCCTGAATGAAAGGCTGAACTAGGGAATGAGATGCCCGTGGTCTTTGAAAAAAGACAGATATTTGACCCTTATCGGTACTAAGGACTAATTTCAGCTGGCAGAAGACGAGAATCACACTTCTTAGTTTTACACCATGAAACATATGCCTTCCAAACTCTATAGTAGATAAGCCTGGATGCTGGCTTTCTAGCATTAAGGAGTGTAGAAAGAACTGGACCTGAGATCCCTTTTTTCTTCAAAATGTGGGTCTCAGTAGCCAGACTGTCAAATGTAGCTTTTGTAAGGAAGGATGGAACACTGGACCTAGCAACAGCAGGTTGTGACTAAGCGGAAGCTTCCAAGGTATTTCTATCGCCATCGTCATGATTTTGGCGTACCAGGGCCTTCTGGGCCACTAGGATTACTGGAATTCCTTCCTTCTTGATCCTGCAAAGTAGCCTTTGTAAGAGAGCGATTGAAGGAAACGCATAGATCAGTGAAAACTGATTTCACTAAATTAGCAACCGATCCATAGGCCAGAGGATCTCTTGTCCTGGACACAAAGTTGTCCAACTTCTTGTTGAACTTGGAAGCTAGCAGGTCTACAACCATCTTTTGCATATGACCTGAAAGATCTCAGGGGTGGAGAGACCACTCTCCTGGTGACAGCTGCTGGGGATTTAGATAGTCCGCTTGACTGTTTTCTACCCCTGGAATGAATATTGCAGAGAGACAAGGAACATGTTCTTCTGCCCATGTTAAAATCTGATTCGCCTCCTGAGCACCCCGACTGCAGGTGCCTCCTTGGTGATTGATGTAAGCTACTGCAGTCACATTGTCGGACTGAATCCGAACTGAGTGGCCCTGTAACCTTTGTGTCCAGGCTGTGAGGGCTAAGTATACTGCTCATATTTCTAGTACGTTGATGGGCAGGCTCCTTTCAGTTTTGGCCCAGGTTCCTTGGGATGAAGCTTCTTTCAACACTGCTCCCCAGCCCATTAGGCTGGCATCTTTAGACACCACCCTCCAGGTGACGGGGAGAAAGGAACTTCCATTCTGCAAGTTCTTGGTCTTTAACCACCAATTTGGCACACCTGTGAAGATAGGTGCATGGGTAAATCCATGAAGTAGTCTCGAATGAAACTGGGCATAAGGGACAGCCTCAGGGGAGGCTACCGTCTTCCCTATTAGCCTCATGCAAAGACGAATAGATGGTCTTTTCTTTGCTTTGACCTTGTGGATCAGGTCCTTCAGCAACTTGATCTTTGGCTCTGGTAGGAATACCTGGCTGTGTCTATGACCATGCCCAAATATTCTACCCTTCTTTGGGCTTGTAGAGAGGATTTTTGTAAGTTTACAATCCATCCTAAATGCGGCAGGTAACTTATAGTGGTGAGCACAGCGTGATCTAATCCTGCCTCTGACTGCTCTATCATGAGTAGATCATCTAGATAGGCTGTTATCACTATGCCCTGTGCCCTCATATTTGCCAACAGAGGGGCTAGTACCTTTGTAAATTCCTGGGGCGCAGTAACCACACCAAAGGGCAGAGCCACAAACTTGAAGTGGCGATGTTCTATTGCAAACCTTAAGAACTTTTGAGTGGGTTGGATAGGCACATGTAAATATGCATCCTATTTTTTATAATTCCTTTATTTAAAAAAGGTATATAACTGACAAACAGTACAGCATACATATAGGACCAGTAAACACAAACGATCATACAAAAAAAGAAAAGTGAATGAATTAGAGGGGGTCGTCAGACACGATAAACACAGCAGATACTCCAGCAATACACTGTAAGAAGGCATAAATGGCAAGGCATTGAAATAGGATCAGAGTATGGAGCCACAGAGGCCACTAGATAAGGGTTTGCAAGACCAAAAACCTCTAGTAATGTATACCGCGATACAGAATATAATTTTTTTATATGTTTGAGTCAATTTATTTATTTTTGGATAACATGTCTGTCTAAAAAATAAGCAACACAAGCCAGAGAAAAACATTTCAACTAAATAATCAAAAAAAAAGTCAGATGCCCTTCATAAAAATATTTCATAGCTGGTTCTATAAATAGCCGTTTTAATAAAATATTGAAACAATGTATTGTTTATGGACAACATTTTTTTTTTTCCACTTCAGACTTAACCATAACTTGAGACCTGCTCATGGTTACGTTCAATGATTATGTCTCGACTTTTTGCATTATATGTGGAGAATATATGTATATATAATTTCCCCCCCCCTTTCTCTCCCCCTTTTCCCCCCCTCCTCCCCCTCCCACTTCATCCACAACTTCCCCCCCCCCCTCTTCTCCCCAGCCTCCCACCGATCCTCTTACTAGGCCTCTATCGTCTCTTCCATTTAATAATTTCCTCTCCTCTTTATTACTTAAGCTTCCATCATTTCTGCGTATTCCATCTTAACCTTATATTTTTTCCAGGGATCCCATTTATCTTCAAAATCTGCCCACGTTTCCTCCTCTCTGTATCTTAAATATTCATTGTAATAAATTTCGTCAACCTTTTTCCCCCATTCTCTTAACCACTTAAGGACCCCCGCACGCACATATACGGCCACAGAATGGCTCGTACAGGCACAAGGGCGTAAATTTACGTCCCCGCCTTCGTGCGGTTCGGGGGTCCCATCGGGACCCCCTCCGCGGCGTGCGGGGGTCCCCCTGGCTCCGGGAGCGATCCGGGACGAGCGGGCGGATGTCGGTGTTTACCCGCCCCCCCTGTGATCGCTCCCAGCCAATGCGCACGCTCCCCCTTCTGTCACTTCCTCCTCCTGTGTAAACACAGGAAGGGGGAAGTGATGTAATCTCCCATCGCAGCGGTATTTCCAACCGCTGCGATGGGAGAAACACCTCACAGTAAGTCCTGCACCAACACTACACTGACATACACACACATAGGCATACTTAACCCCTTGCGATCTGCCCCCCCACCCCCCCTGTCACAGTGTCACTGAATGAAGTGATCTAATCACTGCATTTAGTGTCAGTGTGACAGGCAGTGTAAAATCAGTTAGTGTTAGGTTCAGGATAGCCCCCCCACCCCCCCATATAAAGTTTTAACCCCCTGATCACCGCCCTAGTTAACCCTTTCACTCCCTATTGCCAGCGTCACTAAGCGATCATTTTTCTGATCGCTGTATTAGTGTTGCTGTTCCCGCTAGGTAGCCATTTTTTTTTATTGCGATTTTTTTTTTTTACTAAAGACATGTGGCTAAATACATTTTGGCCTAAATGTTTGACTAAAATTTAGTTTATTTGATTTTTTTTAAACAAAAAGTAAAAAAGTGTTTTTTTTTCAAAAATGTCGCTCTATTTTTGTATATAGCGCAAAAAATAAAAATCGCAGAGGTGATCAAATACCACCAAAAGAAAGCTCTATTTGTGGGAAGAAAAGGACGCAAATTTTGTTTGGGAGCCACGTCGCACGACCGCGCAATTGTCTGTTAAAGCGACGCAGTGCCGAATCACAAAAACACCTTGGGTCATTTACCAGCGTATTGGTTCGGGTCTTAAGTGGTTAATGTAGGACTCTCTTCTCGTTTCCAGTTACTCGAGATCTGGCTTTTTGCGGCGTTAAGAAAATCTGGAATTAGGGTCTTTAGATATTTTTTGGTTGGCATTCGAGCTCCATGCAAAAAGCAAACCCAAAAGTCCTCCGGTATATTTATGTTATTTCTTTAATTTTTTGTCTAATTTTTGACCAAAAGTTTTTTACTTTTAGGCAAGACCACCAGATGTGTGTCATTGTGCCTACCTCTCTACAACCTCTCCAACAGAAGCGCGAATTATTTCCTAAAGATGAGTGTAATTTGTCTGGTGTAAGATACCATCCTACCAAACATTTATAATTCTGTTCCATTACTTTGTTGTTTATAGAGGTGACATGGACCCTATTTATTATCTGTCTTATTTCAAATTCATTTATTAATGAGCCTGTTTCTTCCCATTTTTTGATGAATGGGGGTACGCTCTGTTTTTTTAAGGCATTCAAAGTTTCATATATCATCAAGATTATTCCCTTATCAAATTTCTTTGTACAAAGTCTTTTGAATGGCCGTAAATTTGTTTCAGATCTTATAGGCTGTGGGAGACTTTCAAAAAAGTGTCTTATTTGAGCGTATCTCCATTCATCAATCACCACAATATCTCTCTTCTCTTCCATCTCCTGCAATGATAATAATCTATTTTGCTCCATAAAATCTTTTAATTGGGCGTCTTCTTTCTTAATCCAGTTACCGAACATAAAAGTTTCTCCCGGGGGGAAACATTGTGTTTTTTAGGGGTATAAATGGTGAATTAAAACTCCATCTTTCTTTCCTATGAATCTGGTCCCAAAGTGCTAAAGCGTGTTTTGTAATGTCGTGGACTTCAGGGCTTAGTCCTCTATATTGTGGTGGGATCCAGATTATTTTCCCAAGTGCAGTTTTACTTAATTAGTGGGAATGCTTTAATAAGCATTCCCAGTATTATTCGTTTTTTATTATTCTTATGTCTTAATTTTATTATTCCGTACGTTTTTTGGCTCTGCGTAACTTCGCCATACTTTCAGCGATTGAGACCATTCAACTTTTAAAATGTTCATCTCATTTAGCCAACGATGGGACTTCAAGTTTTTTTGTGCTATTTATACTTTTTAAAATATTAAGCTTTTAGTCGCTTTTTTTTAACATTGAAGTCAATGAGAACATGCTTTTTCCTGCTTCAAATCTCATGCCGTACAAAATGTATCTCCTCCTTCATACTTTCACTGACAGACACCAAACAAACTTTACCACAAAATATTCAGCTATCCGGCTATGACTTTTCAGATTGAAATCTTTTATAGTTTTTGTGAAAAAGAAATTTACGTTTAGTGATTTTTTCAGAAAATTTTATCGATTACACTGCGTGTCTATGGAAAGCTGCTAGAGTGAGTCATGTGATCTTTACAGTGTGAGTTTTGAAAAAACTCTGATTATCTATAAAAAAGGGGGAACAAATTGCTCTCACGCCCACAAGATCTACTTGTCATACACAATTTATATATCAAATGGTAGGTATTTTTGTCTGCTTTCAGGCAATGTGATCAGTTTTGTGATGCGCATTTTACTTTTCGTTGCTGGAGCTTCTAAAAGACAAGAGTTCCAAAAAATTTCCCATAGGCCTTCATTATAACGCGCTTTGTTTGAAGGGTTCGGTAACTCATTTGGTCTGTGAATTAAAGGCATTTGTAATGGTAATTCTCTCTCAGTGCAATATTCCCCCTCACACACCTGCTGTGGAGAAAACCTCTTGAGGGGGAGGGGCGACCAGGACACTCTCTACTTTGCAGATAGAGAAAGGAGCTGTGTGTTAGTGGGCATCCTGCTCACTCCCTCCCCCATCAAGAGGCTTTCTCCACACCAGGGAAAAAGCCTCACATTACTGTGTGGAGTTACAGACAGAAGAACAGGAAGTGAGGATTTCTCAGAAGAAATAAGGACATTTAAAAGCAAAATCAAAGGATGAGGTAAGTAAAGGAGGACTGCATTAAGGTAAAGGAAGCTATTTAGGGAAAATTATTTTACATTTACAACACCTTTAATGATCAAAGAGAGGCTTTATAAGTACTGAAGGAACACTGCTTGTATGTTCTAAAGATAGTATAGTGGTTATGGTGAATGGCATTTGTGCGGGCTTAGCAATTCAGCTATTTAGCATTCCCACGTATTTTCCTCAGGAAATGCATTTTCTAGTTTATTTTCCATAACTACCCATCTTTTTTCTACATTTTTTTTTGCCCATTCTATAACTCGTGATAAAATAATTGAATAGTAATAATTTTTGAAATCCGGTGCTCCCAGCCCCCCTTGTGACTTATCTTTTGTCAAAAGTGTTAACTTGATTCGTGTTTTTTTCCCCCTCCATATGAATTTAAGAAACATTGCTTGTAGTTTTTTGAAAAAAGCTTGCGGGATTCGAATTGGGAGCATCTGAAATTTGTAAATAATTTTTGGTAATATCATTTTAAAAATATTTATCCTCCCTGTCCATGTTAATTGTCCTGGTGCTATTCTATTAAGGTCTTCTTTAATATTATTCAGTAATGGTATAAAATTGGATTTATACAGGGTCTCTTTAGAATTTCCTAGTTTAATTCCAAAGGTAGTTTAAGTCTTTTTTCCAACAAAATGGGAAATCTTTCTGCAAGGCCTTCTCTTTTTTAGAAAAATTAATATTCAATATTTCAGATTTAATTGGGTTCATCTTAAAGTTAGACAGCATACCATATTCTTTTATTGTTTTAATTATACTCGGCAAGCTTGTCCTAGGGTTTGATATATAAAATAGAATGTCGTCGGCATATGCTGCCACTTTATGTTCCTCCCCTCCCAACATTATCCCCCTGATGTCCACGTTTCGCCTTATTTTATTCAAAAGGGGTTCTAATACAAGCGTGAACAGCAGCGGGGACAATGGGCATCCCTGTCGAGTCCCATTCCTTAGTTTAAAAGGATCTGATATCTTCCCGTTGATTTTAATTCTTGCCATCGGTTTGTTATACAGGGCTCCTATCCATTGCCTCATTCTAGGTCCAATTTCTAGTTCTTCTAAAGTATTCTGCATAAAACCCCAGTCCACTCGATCAAAGGCCTTTTCTGCGTCTACAGACATTAACAGGCCTGGGGCTCCCCTTCTTTTGATTTCCTCAATAATCATAAGCGAACAGATTCCGTAATAAACCCCACTTGATCTATATGTATTACATCTGGCATGATGTTTTTCAGCCTGTTAGCGAGAATTTTTGAAAACATTTTTAGATCTATATTGAGGAGCGAGATCGGTCTATAGCTGGAACATAGACTTATTTTTGCCTTCTTTAGGTATTACAGTTAAGGATTCTAGGCTCTCCTTCCTCATTTCCCATTTATCTACAATTCCATTATAATAACTACATAATTTTGGAGTCAATACGTCGGACAGTACTTTGTAATATAGAGTTGTAAATCCATCCGGACCGGGGCGTTTACCGTTAGAAAGTTCCCTAATAATTTTTATAATTTCGTCTTCTGTTATGGGCATTTCTAAGGTCTTAAGTTTATGTTCTGGTATGCTGTTTAACTCTGACTTCCCCAAATATGTTTTAATTTTTTCATCTCTTAACTTTGTTTCCTCTTTAGTGTTATCTTTGTTGATTGAATAGAGATCTTTATAGAATTTTTGGAAGTTATCTATGATCTCTGAGGTTTTAAATCTTATTTCTCCCGTTTTCGTTTTTATTTTCTCTATAAAATTCATAGATTTTTTCTTTTTAAGGAGGCTCGCTAAGTATTTCCCTGTCTTGTTACCCCATTGATATCGTTCTTTCTTAATTATATTAAATTCTACCAGAGTTTCCTGTTCTATAAGTTCTCTAAACTCTTCTCTTTTACTATAAAGTTTCTGGAGTATATCTCTTTGGCCTATTTCTTTATGTAGCTGTTCAAGTTCTGATATTTCTTTAATTAGTTTTTTATATCTATATATTTATTTTTTTCCTAGACCCTTCTTTTATCAATATAATTAACATTTTCATAGCAGTGTGGAAAGCAGAGCAGTCCAACAACCAAACAGGCCCAAACGTAGGGCACGCAGAGTGATTGGTGCTCAATGGAACAAAATCTCTGATCATAAAAGCTCATGGCTAAATAATAGCTATGGGAAAAGGGTGTGAGCAAAAAGAAAATGAAAAAAAAGGGGGGGGGGTGAATATTATATAGGGTGGCTTGTTAGTGGCTCGAGTGCACCCTGTAACCTTATGTTCCATTATTACCAAAATCGGAGCCCCATTGCATGTTTCCTCCTATGAGGCCACAACAAAATGGCGGCTGCCCCACTTCCTGTTTTATAAAAGTAGCTCAGTGCCCCACTTCCAGTTTACTAACAAGCCACCCTATATAACAGCACGCTCATTCCTCCTCTTAACTACTCCTGAAGAAGTCACGTGAAGTGACGAATGCGCGTATGAAGTCAAACTTAGAGTCCACTAAGAGGTACCGGAGGTGATGTCGGCGAACGCCCTGTTTTTATATGCCTGTTTTTATCACAACATTGTGAGTACCCAGTGTATTGTTTTATTTGAATAAACCCCCCTTTTAAACGTTACTACACTATTGGCATTTCTTATCTCAGCCCATTTGGATGATACCATATGTGGACCTGACCAGAAAAGCTCACCTGTTTTTTTTTCTGCTGTTACCTTACAGCAGTAAGGTAAGGGGACATCCTTACTAATCCTGAAGATAACACCTTTAATCAACGTTTCTTCACGTCACTTTGGCTTTTTATATCAGCATTACTTTGCTATTGACCTGTAGTTATGTTTACAGTTATCTGCTGTATGGACATTTCATTTCAATCACCGCTGTGTATTGTACCTGGCACGCTGTACACCCCATCATGTATCAGTACTTTTGTTACTATTTGCACTGCCAATTGTTTATTACTTCACATTTTGGCAGCTAGCTTTGGCTGCACCGTAGCACGTTTATTTTGATGCTATCTATCTGTTAGAATTTACCACTGCCATTTTCTATTATTGTTACCTATGATCACATTTTTTTCATATATTTAGAGGGGGGAAAAGGTCAGAGAAAGAAGGGGGAAGAGATCAAGAAAATGAAGAGGAGTGGGGGAGAGGCACCCCCCGACCAGGAGGCAGAGCGGACCCTGTGAGTCAGCCAGATTGTGCTACTTCATTGAGATATTCATCTGTGTAGATAAAGTGCTGCCAGGGTCTCCAAGTCTCCCGAAAGGTCTCCTTCCTGTTGTGCAGGGTGGCAGTGAGATCCTCCATATCTCTCAGATTTTTCACTTTTGAAAACCACAGGAACTGAATGGTAAGGAAGGCCTTGTATTTCCGAACGGGGCGCTCTGAGAGGTAAAGCAGACAGGCCGCGGGGTTTCCTTCCAGAGACGCCAGTCAGGTGCCTGATCGTGCGAGTCACCTCAAGCCAAAAAAGGAGAGAGTTGGGACAAGCCAAAAAAATGTGCAGCATTGTCCCCTCCTCAGTGCCACAGCACCAACATATGCTCGGGACCTGCGGGAAGAAACGGTGCAGAGTGGTAGGCACCCTATACCGAGTCATGATTTTATAGCAGGTCTCTTGGACTCTATTAGCCATAGAGGATTTCTGAGCAAAATTGAGTATCTTCTCTCTCTGTGCGTCAGTGAACTGGGTAAATATGCATCCTTGATGTCTTTCGACGCCATGAATTCTCTGCCTTGTAGGGTGGTGACCACTGATCGAATAGTTTCCATTCGGAAATGGCAAATGTTTAGATATTGATTTTGAGATCTTAGATCCAGAATGGGTCTTACGTCTCTGTTTGGTTTTGGGATCACAAAGAGGTTTGAATAAAAACCTGAACCTTGCTCTTTTAGGGGTACTTCTGTGATCACCCCTTAAGACAGCAAGTGATCCAATCCTTTGAAGAAGGATGCTCTTTTTAGTGAATCTTTGGAGAGCCTTGAGCTTTGGAACTGAGAAGATGGGATCTCTTGAAATTCCAGCTTGTACCCTAGGGATACTGGGGATACTACCCATTTGTCCTAGATTTCTATCTGCCATGCTGCTGAAAACTGACTGAGCTATCTCACCACTCAGCCGAGCAGGTGCGCCTCTTCATAAAGAGGCTTTGGGGTTTTGCTTATTAGCTTTTGAACCCCACTGCTTCTTGTTCTTCTGGGCCTGGCTTTCTTTAGCCTTTGTGGCTGGCTGAAAATGCCGTCGCCACTAGTTGGAGGTCAATTTACCAGGATTTGGGGAGGGAGAACGTTTAAAACAAGGTCGCTTGTTTTTGTTTTTCTCTGGTAATAGAGAGTGGTCTTCCCACTTGATATCTTTTGGATATATTTTTTCAAATCTTCCCCAAAGAGGCATCGCCATGGAAGGGGAAACTGGCCAAAAGTTTTTTTGCATGGTTCCTCTGCTGACCAATGCTTTAGCCAAAGAATTCTGCGCATATGCTCCAGCTGGAGTGTGAGGCGAGATGCTAGCTCAATCGAATCTCTCATAGCATCTATTGTAAAACGTAAGGCTTTAGGCAAATTCTCACACAATTTGACTTGTTCTGGAGGCAGCTCCTTCAGCCAGTTTTACCTGATCCTTGAGGACCTGACACATGCCTTCTGCTGCTACAGCAGGTTGGGCAACTGAACCAGCTAGAAGGAAGGAAGATTTTAGTAAAGATTCCAACTTATTTTCCGAAGGATCTTTAAACACCTGTACATTATCCACCGGACAAGTCAGGTTCTTATTTACACAAGAAATGTAGAGCCCCCCTGTCTTAGGCGGCGGTGCTTTCTCATCTTTCTTAGTCCCTGAATTCCTACTAAGGACATATTACTAAGCAACAGGCCAAGGTACCAAAATGCATATACTACTGTGCTCAATTTAGCAATCTACATAAAGGTATGCAACTTAAACACAGAGTTTCATGCAATGGAGTAGGTGCCTCTCTTGGGAGTGCCCCACCACATAGAGCTTACGTGCCCTCTAAATGCTTCTGTGTCCCAAAGGAAGAGCTGTCAGCCTCTGAGTCTCCTTTATGGCTTCTGTATTGAGCTCCATGCTTTAAACTAGCGTGCACGCTCGCGATCCCGCTCCTCCGCCACAGATAACGCGTGCCCCTGACCTAGGGCAAATGGCGGTTGTCCTGGGGCGAGTGGAGTCTCCTCAGGCTTGCTACTGACTGTGGCATTCCTGCCCAGCTGCTGGAGGAGAGAAGCGGTAACTTAATTATTTTGCATTTTGGATGGATCCAAAAGCATAGCTCTTTTTACCCCCAGAGGGTCTCTTTGGCAGAGCTTTCCTTAGTACATTCTCCACGGGTCCAACACCTTAGACACTGGCGAAAAAACTTCCCTGATGGGAGGTTGTGTCAGTGTCCAATCACCGCTGGTGACCCTTAACCCATTATGTAACAAATGGCTCTGTGTCCTGTGGTGTACGATAAAGAAATCTAATTTTAAAATCTGGTGACCATTTTTAACTATCCACAGGCACCATTATTATTTAGGCCCAGTCTGCTTGCCCTCAGCTCAAACAACCACTATAGCTCAAAAAACCAACATTCCCAGTGACACACAACACATACTTGAATGAACGAATGAAACACTTACCGTATTTATCTTGCTATAACGCACCCCGGCGTATAGCGCGCACCCCCAACCTAGAAGGAAAATTCCTGAAAAAAAAAATACTTACAGTTTGGATGCCCCTTGTCGGTGTCTTGCCCGCCGTCCATCGGCGGCCTTGTCCGGTCCGGCGTCCTTCTGCGGCCATCGTGGTGTCCTCTCCGCTCGATCCCCGCTGTGTTTGAACCACTCCGCCGACATATACCGAGCGCAGTACACTGGGGTATAGTCGGGCAGGCTCCTCTCGCGTGACCGTGAGCGGAGCCTGCCTGACTATACCTGAGTGTACTGCGCTCGGTAGATGTCGGCGCAGTGGTTCAAACACAGTGCGGGAAGCGGGTATCGGCGTATATAGCGCACCCACGATTATTCCCTGATTTTTCAGGGCAAAAAAGTGCGCAGTATACACCGATAAATACGGTATATAGTGCTGTACATGCAAACTGAATCGCCTCAAGGCGCTTTACTTGTCTCTCTTTATGTGATCTGCTGAAGTTGCACTTTGTTGAATCTCTGGCAATAGTCTGGTAAGCCCGAAAGCGTTCTCGGACTGTTCTCTTTTTCCTTTATTAGCTGCACCTTTTGCCTTTATACCTATGCCCAGTGAATTTGCTTGCCCAGGCCACACCCACCTTGAGATATTCCCAAAGTCTACATTCAAATTTTCTCACCGTCACATATTGTGTTAGGAGCTGTCACTTCTGGCAACTATTACAGGACAAAACCATTATTATTTAGTCAGTCATCGGCACCACTCCAGACGCCCTCCAGGCAGCTAACCATAAAAGATTAGAGGGAGTAGACAGATTGAGAGGGACAAGTCAGCAAGATTTAACGTCACCTCTTTCCAGAGACCTGCAGCATCCAGAGAAGTCTTTCTCCTTATGCCTAAGCCCCCTTCCAGACGGGGCGGATCCCTTGCAGCGGCGTCCACCAGCTCAGCAGATCTCTCCGTTGATCTCCACTGAGCCGGTGGGTGACAGGTCTGTCTCTGCTCACTGAGGGGGGAAGGGTCTGTCGAACGTCGCCGATTCCTATAAAGAGATCGGACGAAAACAGACAGCACGTCCATTTTAATCAGATCTCATTCGATCCGATCCGCAAGGACGGATGGCGAACGTATCACCATATGTCTGATTTTAGCAGATTGGATGTCAGCGAACAAGGTCACCGCTGACATATGTCGTTCCATAGACCCGCATGGAGCGTCTGTTCAGGTCTGCTGAAACAACTGACAGGTGGACCTAAACGATCCTCCCGTGCGACTTTTTAGCTCTGAAACCCCCTGATTGTATCTGCCTACAGACCCTTCCTTTCCTATATCTGCCTGTGTGTCAGCCTCAGCACCCTGCCTTACATTTTGCACTCAGCCAGTACAAATGGACCACCAAAAGCCACTTGTTGATGACATCTGTTAAAGTAGACCACCAGTTTGTTATTTGCTACCCGTGTACCCTTTGTGTTTTCTCTTACATGTATTGCAAAGTGGAACGATGAGAATATGGAAAACAGGCTTTTGCCTCTCCGCCACCACTGCATATCTCCCTTACTCACTTGTTTGCAACACCACACATACACTACATCACCCCCTATCTACTCTGTCCGACTCCCTCAAGGTATAATATTTTAATAGGCCATACTGTGGCTTACTATAAAATTACAACAGGAGGCCCAAACCAAACTCAAATTTGATTTTAATGAAACAGTGAACGCCACCAATAAATACAGTTTTGGTTTTTAACCACTTACAGACCGGAAGATTTGCCTGCTTAATCACCAGGCCATTTTTTCCGATGCAGCATTGCATTGTTTAACTGACAATTGCGTGTTCATGCGACGCTGTAACCCCCCCCCCCAAAAAAACGTATTTTTCCCCACAAAATTAGCTTTCTTTTGGTGGTATTTGATCACCTCTGCTGTTTTTATTTTTTGCAATATAAACAAAAAAAGAGCGACAATCTAAAAAAAAAAAAAAAAAAAAAAACACAATATTTTTACTTTTTGCTGTAAAATCAAGATTTATGGCATTTTTTTCCTTTTTTACTAGTAATGGTAGTAGTGATCAGCAATTTTTAGCGGTACTGCGATATTGCGGCAGACCGATCAGAGACTTTTGACACTTTTTTTGGACCACTGACATTTATACAGCGATTGGTGCTATAAAAATGCACAAATTACTGTATAAATGTCACTGGCAGATCAAGTGGGCAATCAAGGGGTTAAATGTTTTCCCTAATGTGTGTTTTAAGGGAGGATGGGGAAATGACAGATCGCTGTCCAAACTTTGTATGAACAGAAGATCGGTCATTTCTCCCCTGAGAGAATCGGAATCTGTGTGTTTACATACACAGATCTGGTTCTCGCTGTGTCACTAGCGATCGTGGTTGCATGGCGGTCATCGCGCCCGCAGGGCACTTGCATCGGCTCTGGGGGCAAGCGTGTGCCCCTAGTGGCCACAGGGCGAAGCGACGTAACAAATCATTTTGCCCCTGCACAAATCATTAGTAAGACCTCATCTTTTTGGAATCTGCAGTTCAGTTTTGAGCACCAGTTCTCAAAAAGGATATCGTGGGAAATGGACAAAGTGCATAGAAGGGCAACCAAACGGATAAGAGGCATGGAGGAGCTCAGCTATGAGGAAAAATTAAAGGAACTGAATTTATTCTCTCTTGAGAAGAGATTAAGGGGGGTATGTAAAAATAGATAAGGGGTCCATATAGTGAACTTGGTGTTGAGTTACTCACTTTAACCACCTCAATACAGGGCTCTTCCTGACCAGGCCATTTTTCAGCACTGACACATTTTGAATGACAATTGCACGGACATGCAACACTATACCCAAAATAATTTTGAATCATTTTCTTCACACAAATAAAACTTTTTGGTGGAATTTAATCACTGCTGGGTTTTTTTTTTTACTAAAGAAAAAAAAGACTGAAAATTCATAAAAAATATGTTTTTCTTGGTTTGTCAGTAAATTGTGTAAAGTAATTTTTCTCCTTCACTGATCTGCGCTAATGAGGTGGCACCGATAGGTTGCACTAATGAGGCAGCACTTGTTGGCACTGGTGAACACTAATGGACGGCACTGATGAGCAGGCACTGGTGGGCACTAAAATGCAGCACTGACTGGCACCAGTAATGGGCATTAATTTGATAAACAACTGATCTGTGTCACGCATTGGACATTGATTGCTCGCACTTCTGGCACTTTCCTGTAATCAGAGCACTGATGTTCAGTGCCCCAATTACCTGCCCTCCCCTATATGGAGATGCCGCTGATGGGCACTCCTTGCCCCATACTCTGTCAGTGTGTGGCAAGGAGAGCCGATTACCGGCACTTCCGTATTTACATAGGACACAGCCGATCACATGGTTAAAGAGCCGCATTGGCAGCTCTTCACAGAGATCGGGGCCACGCAGTGTCATAGCATTGCTGCTCCATCATATGACGTCCACCCAGAACTAGAACTGCACCGGTTGATGGTGGGCAGGCAGCAAGTGGTTAAGGTCATCACAGAAGACAAGGGAGCACTCTTTACATATAGAGGAAAATAGATTTAATCTCCAAATATAGAAAGGTTTCTTCACTGTAAAAGCTGTGAAAACGTGGAATAGACTCCCTCCCTCAGCCCAGTAGATTGTCTTTTTCTAAATGTACATAATATAACCGGATGCTAACATTTATAGGTAAATGCGACAGACACCCCCACCTGCTTCCTTTGTCCGGTACAAGCACAATCAAAGGTCCTTTAGCCCACCCAGTCACTTGTTGAGAGAGCAGTGTAGGGTGGAAAAACAGGATTTTTATAACGGCTTACCTGTAAATACCTTTTCTTGGAGTACACCACAGGACACAGAGCCATATTCATTACATAATGGGTTGTATGGTCACCAGAGGTGATTGGACACTGGCACAACCAATCAGAGACAGTTCCCCTCCATATAGCCCCTCCCACCGGGGGAGTACCTCAGTTTTGTAGCAAAGCAATAAGGTTCCCTTATGTGTCCCATTGTGTACTCCAAGAAAATGATTTTACAGGTAAGCGGTTAAAAAAAAAAAAACGGTTTTCTTTATCGTACACCACGGGACACAGAGCCATATTCATTACATAATGGGATGTCCCAAAGCAATTCCCTATATGAAGGGGGGGGGGGGGACAGATCAGGCAGACCGCCATTGGACAAGAAGCTCTATACTGTCGCCTGCAGTACACTTCGCCCAAAGGCAGCATCCTCATGTCCCCTCACATCTATCTGATAAAATTTGGAAAATGTGTGGACTGAAGACCAAGTTGCAGCCTTACAGATCTGAGTCACCGAAGCCTGGTGGTGGACTGCCCATGAAGCACTTATCACCCTGGTTGAGTGCGCCTTAACAGAAAGTCCTATTCTTTAAACCGTAGGCTTGAAAAATTGTCTGTCGGATCCATCTGGAGATAGTGGATCTCGACACCACTTGTCCCTTCTTGTGACCATCCAGCAAAATAAACAAAATATTTGTCTTGCGTATCTGAGCGGTTGCCTGCAGATACACCTTTACAGCTCTGACAGAGTGTAACAACTTTTCCTCCACTGTCTGCGGATTCGGAAAGAAAGAAGGTAGGACAATGTCCTGATTTAAATGAAAAGCCGACACCACCACCTTAGGTAAAAATACAGGTTGGGTCGTAGTACAATTTTGTCTTTATGACAAACTAAATAAGGCAATACAGGAAAGAGCTGCCAATTCATATACTCTTCTAGCCGAACAGATAGCAATCAAAAAGGCCAACTTCCTGCTTAAAAGAATCAGCGGAATGTGGCGAATAGGTTCAAAGGGTTGCTTCTGCAACACTGAAAATACTAGATTCAGATCCCATGGGCACAAGGGAGACTTGACTGGCGGGTTGATCCGCGGTACCCCTTGAATGAAAGCCTGCACTAGGTAATGAGATGCCAGTAGTCTATGGAAGAAGACTGATAGAGCTGATATTTGACCCTTAATGGTACTAAAGGGCTAATTTCATATGCACTCCTAGCTGGCAAAAAGCAAGAATCCTACTAATATATCTGAGGATTCCATTTGTGTCTCCCATACTCTGTAGTAGATTTGTCTGGAAGCTGGCTTTCTGGCGTTAATTGTAGAAAGTACAGGACCCGAGAGCCCGCTCTTCTCCAGAATGTGGGTCTCAGCAGCCAAATCGTCAAACTTAGCCCTTTGAAGGATGGAATACTGGACCTTGTGATAACAGATTGTGACGAAGCGGAAGCTTCCACGATGTTCCCAACGCCATCTTTATGATCTTAGTGTACTAGGGTCTTCTGGGCCAATCTGGGGCCACTAAGATTACCAGAATTTCTTTCCCTCTTGATCCTGCAAATCAGTCTCTGTAGAAGGGAAATTGGTGGAAAGGCATAGATCAGTGAGAACCGATTCCACAGCACTACCAGTGCATCCGATCCGTAGGCTAGGAGGATCTCTTGTTCTGGACACAAAGTTGTCCGACTTCCTGTTGAACCTGGAAGCTAGGTCTACAGTCAGGGTCCCCCATCTCTGGCAAATGGCCTGAAAGATTTCGGGATGGAGAGACCACTCTCCTGGTGATAGCTGCTGGCGACTCAAATAGTCTGCTTGCCAGTTCTCTACCCCTGGAATGAAAATTGCAGAAAGGCAAGGAATATGTTGTTCTGCCCATCTCAAGATGCGATTCACCTCTTTCTGGGCACCCTGGCTGCGGGTGCCTCCTTGGTGATTGATGTAAGCCACTGTTGTAGCATTGTCGGAACTGAATCCAAACCGGGTGGCCCTGTAACCTGGTTGTCCAGGTTCTGAGGGCGAAGTATACTGCCCGTAACTCCAGTAGGTTGATGAGTAGATCTCTCTCTCGGATTTGTTCCAGGTTCCCTGGGCTGAAGCCTCTTCCAATACAGCTCCCCAGGCCGTTAGGCTGGCATCTGTAGACACCACCTTCCAGGTGATTGGGCGAAAAGATCTTCCCTTCTGCAAGTTCTTGGTCCTTAACCACAAACTGAAGTCTCGGTGCACCTGTGAAGACAGGCACATGGGTAAATCCAGAGCTTGGATCTTCCTGTTCCAGGCAGCTAAAATATCGCCTTGAGGCAGTTTAGAATGAAACTGGGCATCGAAGGAAGCTACCATCACCCCCCATGTAAAGGCGAATGGATGGTCTCTTCTTTACTTTGACCTTGTGGATCAGATCCCTTAGTGATTTGATCTTTGGTTCTGATAGAAATACATGGCTTTGGGCTGTATCTATGATCATGCCCAGATACTCTACCCTTGAGCTTGCAGTGAGGATTTCTGTAAGTTTACCATCCATCCTAACTTCTTCAAGTATCCTATTGTAGTGGATACAGTGTGATCTTACCCTGCCACTGATTGATCTATCACAAGTAGATCGTCCAGATAGGCTGTTATCACTATGCCCTGTGCTCTGAGATTTGCTAGCAGAGGGGCTAGTACCTTTGTAAATACTCGGGGTGCGGTGGCTACCATGAAAGGCAGAGCCACAAATTGGAAGTTGTGATGCTTTACCGCAAACCTTAAGAACCTTTGGTGAGCGGGATGGATAGGTACATGTAAATAAGTGTCCTTGATGACTTGACGCCATAAATTCTCTGCCTAGTAGGGTTGCGACTACTGAACAAATTGTTTCCATTCGGAAATGGCTAATGTTGAGAAACTTAATAGGTTATCTCAGATCCAGAATGGGTCTGACGTCTCCGTTTGGTTTTGGAATCATAAAGAGGTTAGAATAAAAACCTGAACCTTGCTTTCTTAACTCTTCCCCAAAGAGGCGTTCATCATGAAAAGGAAAACTTGCTAGAAGCTTTTTGCATGGCACTTCCGCAGACCAATGTTTTAACCAAAGGATTCTGTGCATATGCACCAAACTGGAGTGCAAGACTAGATGCTTGCTGGATCGAATCTCTCATAGCATCTATTGTAAAACACAATGCCTTGGGAAAATATCCCTACAACTTGGCCTGTTCTGGAGACAACAACTCCCCAAGTCCCTCCTTTACCTGGTCCTTGAGGACCCGACACATACCCACTGCAGCTACAGCAGGTTGTGCAACAGCACCTGCCAGCAGGAAGGAACATTTCAATAAGGCTTCCAAACTCTTTTCCGAAGGGTCCTTAAAGGGGTTGTAAAGGAAAAACATTTTTTCTCTAAATAGCTTCCTGTACCTTAGTGCAGTCCTCCTTCACTCACCTCATTCTTCCATTTTGCTTTTAAATGTGCTTATTTCTTCTGAGAAATGCTCACTTCCTGTTCGGTCTGTAACTCACCACTGTAATCCGAGGCTTTCTTCCTGGTGTGGAGAAAGCCTCTTCAGGGGGGAGGGGGCGAGCAGGAGTGTCAGGACACAGCTCCTTTCTCTATCTGCAAAGTCGAGAGTGTCCTGACTTGCCTGCTTGCTCGCTCCCCCCTCAAGAGGCTTTCTCCACACCAGGGAGAAAGCATTGCATTACAGTGATGAGTTACAGACAGAAGAACAGGAAGTGAGGATTTCTCAGAAGAAATAAGGACATTTAAAAGCAAAATCAAAGGATGAGGTAAGTGAAGGAGGACTACACTAAAGTAAAGAAAGCTATTTAGGGGAAAAAATGTCTTCCTTTACTACCCCTTTAAACACCTGTACGTCATCTACTAAACAAGTCGGGTTTTTGTTCACACAAGATATGGCTGCATCTACCGCAAGTAAACTACACTTCTTGGTAATTTCCTCCTCCACGGGATAAAGAATTTCAAATTTCTTTGGAGGAGAGAAGCGCTTGTCTGGATGTAACCAGTCTGCGTAAATTAGCTTCTTTAGCAGGTTCCTCCTGTATAGGCAAATCAAGGTTTACTGGTAGTGGTGCAACGGCTCACAGTTGATCCGTGATCCGAACGGGTCACCCCCTTCGGATCGGCACACACTGATCCGCTGATTGCCGCAGCTCCGGAGCTAGGCCGAAGCCGTAGCTTTTCCTAATGTTAGGTCAGCGACTTTGGGGCTAGGCAGAAGCTGCGGCCTTTGCTAATGTTATGGCCGTGGCTCCGGCCTAGTTTCGGAGCCGCGGCAATCTTGGTACACCTGGCGGCGGCCCTCCTCTCTGTTTACACCCACAGAGGAGGAGGAGCCAGCACTCGGACACATCGCTGGGAGTCATACTAGGGGGGGTCTGTCTGTACTAGCTGGGGGGGTCTGCCTGTAGTACTACCCGGGGGGGTCTGTACTGGACTATAGTTGGTTGGAGGGGGGGGGGGTGACACCATTTTTTTCTGCACAGGGTGACACCAACCCTAGTGACGCCGTGGGGGGGGGGAGATGTGGATATTACAGTGGGGGAGAATTTTTATTCATTTTATTTTCGCCAATCCGAAAAACAATCCGATCCGTGACTCCTAATCCGAGGAACGATCCGAACCGTGAGTTTTTTGATCCATTGCTCCCCTACTCTCAAGTCTTACTCTTCGGGCCCCGGCTACTACTAGATGGGAAGGCAAGGATTTGAGCCAAGGCAGAAGAACATGCACCCGAAACGGAATATATATTCCCTCTGCTCCGACCAGCACATGGTCATCAGAAAGGGGCACAGATAATGGAAACAATACAATCCCCCCAGGCCAGTAGGCATTGCGGAGCGGGGGGGGGGGGTGTAATTCAATTTTAATTCTGCACTGACTGTCTTTGAAATTGCCCCTGCCCCCTATTAAGTCCAATCTGGGGACAAAACCAGGGAAAGACTTGGTCCGGGGACAGTGTCCTCAATCAGGGGACTGTCCCCTGAAACTGGGAATGTCTGGTCACCCTACATTAAGGGGGATGGGGTTGCATTTTGAGTCATTTCAGCCATCTTGTGGCAAAGAGTTGCTTTTTTTAACTTTCTTTGATTACACAGTGCCTACTGAACATTCTAAAGAATACAACATAGTTTTGATACATTTACAATTCACTCTTGAGTATACTAATGCACCAAAACCTTTCTCAAATGTTACGCACATGTGTAAAATGTCAGTTTGAGAGATTTTGTGTTGCTAAGATTAATATAAATAAAGTTACAGGCAAAACCAGCACCATAAAATGTTATTCTTTTTCATGGATTGTAGGGCCCATAGGGGTGTTGTCTATGCAAAAATTAATTTAAGTAATAGTGCCCAAGTGTGGGAACAAAAATTGACTGCCAGAGCCTAAAGATTGCATAAACCCCCAAAACATTACATATTTTCTCAAAGCAGACACTCTAGAGACCGGACGATGGACGCCGGGCAAGACACCAAAACTGTAAGTAATAAAATGTTATAACAACAATTTCGGGGCAACTTTAGGGGTGCACGCTATACGCGGGAGCGCACAATACCCCGATAAATACGGTAAATAGTCTGTCTGGTTCAGTAGGAATCACAATCATGGGAAAGACTTCTGACCTGACAGTTGTGCATAAAACCATCATTGACACCCTCCATAAAGGAGGGTAAAAATGAAAAGGTAATTGCAAAAGAAGTCGGATGTTCCTAAAGTGCTGTATTAAAGCACATTAATAGAAAAAGTTATGTGGAAGGGAAAAGTGTGGAAGAAAAAGGTGCACAAGCAGCAGGGTTGACCGCAGCCTGGAGAGGATTGTCAGGAAAAGGGCATTTAAAAGTGTTGGGGACTTACACAAGGAGTGGACTGAGGCTGTACTGCATCAATAGCCTCCACACACAGATGGATCCTGGACATGGGCTGATATTTGTTGTTCAGGAGTGGCTTGAAGGAGAGGAATACGACATTTGAATGTCAAGCTACTTCTGAACAACAATGTCAGAAGAGTCTTACCTGGGCTAAAGAAAAAAAATAGGATTTTTGTACTCACCGTAAAATCCATTTCTCTGAGTTCATGGACGGACACAACAGCATTGACCTTAGGGTTATATCACCTTCCTTCCAGGAGAGACTAGGCAGAAAAACCAGTTCCAAGCATTAAAAACACTTCTGCAGTACAGCTCCCCCCAGGGGGCATGGCCCCCCGGGTATATAACCCCCACTCTGACTGAACAGCTCCAGTTCGTAACAAGCAGTACAAACCAAAAGGGGAGTGGGTGCTGTGCTCATCCACGAACTCAGAGAAATGGATTTTACAGTGAGTACAAAAATCCTATTTTCTCTTCCGTTCATGGACGGACACAGCAGCATTGACCTTAGGGATGTCCCCAAGCAGTGTCGAAATGTTGAGGGGTGGGGAAAACACACAGCAAACCAGGGTTTACCCCCAAACAAAAAACAAAAAGTTTCTCAACGGAGGAACTCCAACCTTAAACTGCCACCTGTAAAACCTTACGGCCAAAGGAGGCATCCGAAGATGCACTCACATCCACCTTGTAAAACTTAGAGAAGGTGTGGATGGACGACCAGGTTGCCACCTTACACATCTGTAAAACAGAGGCTTAATGACGGAAAGCCCAGGAGGCACCAATCGCCCTGGTCGAATGCACCGTAACCTGAAAGGGAGGCGCCAGCCCATTTAGGGCATAGGCCTGAAGGACGACCTGTCTGATCCACCTAGAAATGGTGGCCGACGAGACCGCCAGACCTTTTTTAGGACCAGTCACCGACACAAACATGGAGTCCGATCTCTGGAACGGAGCCGTAGCAGACAAGTACACCCAAGGAATGCAAAGCGGCCTCCTTCTAGTTCTTTGGCAGAGGACATAAGGACGGTAACACAATGTCCTCATTAACGTGAAAAGCCGACACAACCTTTGGCAGAAATGACCGCTGCGGGCGCAGCACCACCTTATCCTTGTGGATGACCAAGTAGGGGGCCTTGCAGGACAAGGCCGCCAGTTCAGACACCCGTCTGACCGAGGTAATTGCTACCAGAAAAAACACCTTCTGAGACAAAGTCAACAGAGGAATCTTTCGAATGTCCTCAAACGGAGCGACTTGAAGCGCCGAAAGGACCAAATTCAAGTCCCATGGAGGCAGTGGATGCCGCACAGGAGGGGCCACACGCCGGACCCCTGTACAAACGTACGCACGAAAGTAAACAGCTAGAGCTGAGATCTGACTCTTAACGGTCAGTAAGGCGAGAGCCTGATCCACTCCACGCTGTAAAAAAAAGTAGAATCTGGGACAGCGCGTATGTACAGGGGTGCCATCTCATCTCCTGACACAGAGATGTAGACCTTCCACGTACGATGGTAGATCTTATGTGAAGTAGTCTTCTGTGCTTGCAGCATGGTAGAGATCACCGAGCCTGATAGACCATGGTCCCTCAGAACCTGGCTTTCAACAGCCACGCTGTTAAAACCAGCGACTGTAAAGCAGGTTGAAAGATCGGTCCCTGTGACAGAAGGAGATCTTCTCTCAGGGGTAGACGCCAAGGGACGTCTGCCACCAGACGCACCAGGTCTGCGTACCAGGGACGGCGTGGCCAATCTGGGGCGATCAGTATTGTAGGAATGCCCTCGGTTTCCACTCTGCGTAGCAGGCGAGGAAGAAGTTTCAGAGGAGGAAAGGCGTAAATTAGTCGAAAGTGACCCCATGGTGCCACTAGCGCGTCTGACGTGTCCACTCACGGGTCTCTTGACCTTGCCGTGAACTGTGACACCTTGGAGCGTACAGGACTGCCTCGAAAGAGGCCACCATCAGACCCAGAACCCTCATGCAGAACCGGAGTGGCGACCACTTCTGGGTCGCCAACCGATGCACCGCAGACCGTAGTGTCTGAAGTTTCTTCATTGGGAGGAAGACACTCGCCTCCGAGGAATCCAGGATTAACCCCAGGTATTTCACCCGCTGAGACGGTACCAACATTGTCATCCAGGGGCGCCCCAAACAGCCGTTCACCCTTAAAGGGTAAATCTACCAAAGCCTTTTTTGGTCCGCAGACCAACACTTCAGCCACAGCAGGCGTCGCAGTACCACCGCGTAGGCGGAGGCCCTAAAAAGCAAGGGGAGCGTATAAAGGGCCAACTCAAATATTTTAGGCCTTGTACCAACTGGTCGGCCAGCTCCACACAGGTCTCAAAAACATTCTGTGTCTCAAGCTCTTGCAGCAAGACCTTTGCGCATTCGGTGAGTGTCTGCAACACCAGAGCCCCGGCTAAAATCGGTCTCACAGCCGAACCCACTACTGTGAACATGGAGCGGGCCACAGTCCCAGCTCTCCTATCTGCAGGGTCCGTAAATGCGGGAGCCTCCCTCTACAGGCAACGTGGTGGCTTTACTCAATCTGGACACCGGAGGGTCCACTGAGGGAGGAGAGACACACTTTTTTAAAAAGTCCTCCTCAAAAGTATAATGGACCGCAAAGCATTTCGGAACAGCAAAAGCTTTCTGCGGCGTATCCCATTCCTTGTTACAACAGTTGGTCCAGATATGGAACACAAGGAAACACTCTCGCGGCATGGGGTGGCTTGCGGAACCCAAAAGGGACCAGCATATTTGATGCCTCCGCCAAATCCTCAAGTTTTTGAGTATCCCGCACCGCAGTGATAAGGGCTCCAACAAACGCTTTATAATGCGTTTGTTGTCCGCGTGGGACAAGCCTGCATCATCTGACATAACAGAACCAGAGCCAGAGGCGGTAGCACGTTCTTGTTCTGCATCAGAGCCATCCCCAGAAGCTAACGCAGGGAGGGGGTGTTTTTTACCCCCCTTCTGGCCACTAGTCGCTTCAATCCTGGCGAGAAACGCCTCCAGGACTGCCGTCATAGCCTCCACAGAGACCGCAGGGGCACTAAGGGTTAACTCCGGCAAGGTTGGGGTGGAAGCCTCTGGTTCAGACTACATGTTGACCCACACTTATGCCATCTTAGCACTGCAAGGCAGACACCCACCGGCCGCCCTCCCGGCTGTAAATACAGAGCAGGGGACCCTCAGGGAACTCACCACCCGACCCAGTTGTAGAAGTGCTGATAAGTGCTGAGAAGGCTGGCTGTGCTACGCTGTCCTTCAGGAAGCGATTTGCGGGCATTAGCTGCGGTATTTCAGGCACAAGAGGCCAAGGCTATTTGCAAAATGGCCGCCGTATGCCAGAAAAACGGCATACGGGCTACAGGAAAATGGCCGCCGATCAATACAAACCGCGACCGTGGCAAAATGGCGGCCACCAACGCGAGTGTAATGCACAGTGACGCAGCAGAAAAAAAAAAGCCCAGTCACACAGCAGCACTCCCAACACCAAACCAACCGCCCCCCACAGAACACAGTCCCCGGCAGTGACAGAACCCCAGGAGGGCCCCCCCCTCAAAACACAGTATGGGGAAGGAGGGAGAGGAAGGGAGAGAGAAAAGCAGGGTGTACCCTCAGTCGACCTCCCCAGGAAAAGGCCCAGCCATACCATCTTGCCGAGGCAAGGGGCCTACTCACCCATCCTGCGACCACCGGATGGAGGCATTCCTGACTGAACCAACGTCCGCTAAACGGCATGGCAGTTGGCCAGACACACTGTGACAAGGCCATAGAGACTGGTCATATGTGTGCCCTAGAACATGAAGTTGGAGCTACAGGGCATGTCGTGGATGACCCAGAGCTGAGCCAAGGGCCGGCTCACACTCGATGGCCGAACATGGGGGGACTACAAGGATCGAGGATCCAGCCTGTCACCCAGTCAGCAGTAGATTCCAGGATCCAAAAATGGAGGAACCAAAATAATAAAAGCGAAAAAAAATTGCAGAAAAAAAGTCCAGAGTACATGGACTCCAGAACGGCCATGTCTACTCCTGAGGCTAGGCAGAAAAAAACTGGAGCTGTTCAGTCAGAGTGGGGGTTATATACCCGGGGAGCCACGCTCCTTGGGAGGAGCTGTACTTTTTTTTCACGCTTGAAGTGCTGTATTTCTGCCTAGTCTCTCCTGGAAGGAAGGCGATATAACCCTAAGGTCAATGATGCTGTGTTCATCCATGAAAGGAAGAGAAACAGACCTGGTCTGTTGCTCAGTGGTCCAAAGTCCTCTTTCCCAATGAGAGCAAATTTTGCATCTCATTTGGAAACCAAGGACCCAGAGTATGGAAGAAGAAGCATCCTAGTCATCCATAACATCTGGATTATTGTTCTATGTACAATCCTTTTTTTTTTTTGATTGCATGTAATGTTCAAATTTTCTGAGATTGTGAATTTGGGGTTTTCATGAGCTGTAAGCCATAATCATCACAATTACCGTATTTGCTGGCGTGACCCCCTAATTTTCCAGCTAAAACATTGGTTTTGGGATATACTCGTCTTATAAGATGACCCCCTTCCTACTAGTCTGTCTGGAAGCTGAGGGGTAGCCGGAACAATCGCCAACAGGAACAACCTCTGGCAGGGACAGGCTTTATTCAGCTTTTTTCAGAACTCACTGTGCCATTACATGCCTCACCTACCTTATCCCTGACATGCAGAGTCTCGGTCAAAGTGTGGGCGTCCATTGTTCAAAAGCCGCGCCGCCTCCTTGTGTTCCGTGATAGACTGAACACTCGGTTTCCCAGCAGAGCCTGTGTTCAGTGTTCCGCCTCTCACGGATATATTCTCATCAGAGGCCATGGATGAGAAGACATTTTACAATTTTATTTTATTTTGCGCTTATATTGCAAAACATAGAAAACCAAGCAAAAGAAAGCTGTTTTTGAGAATTTTTTTTTTTATAAAAATGTGGTTTGGGTATAGTGTAGCATGACATGAGTAATTCTCATTCAGCCTAGGTTCACATTGGAGAGATTTGTCATGCAATTTGAGAGATCAAATCGCATGACAAGTCACAGCCTATTGGCGGCAATGGCACTGTTCCCATCGGTGCGACACCGATTTTGCGGCACCACACCGATTTGCAAAAGTAGTTCCTGCACTACTTTTGCCGATTTCAGGTGCGATTTCTATAGACATCTGTGTATGAAGCTACACACATTTCTATCAAGTAGCACCTGAAATTGTGCTGACCTTGCTACTTTGAAGTCTCGCTACTTCAAGTAAAGTAGCACGATTTCAAAGTAGCATCAGTGTGAACCAAGGCTCAAAGTGTGAGAGCGCTGAAAGCTAAAAATTGGTCTGGTAAGGAAGGGTGTATAAAAGCCCAGTATTGAAGTGGTAATCAATGCAAATTACTACACACATTGAGGTGAGAGTTCTGGGAGACCATTTTGTGGATCATCCATATCATTCAACTTCTTTTATTCTGGATAATCCAAAAAAAGGACTTACTCATTGAAGATTTTTTACCTGGATCACTTATCTATTTACTATAGCTAGTCTAGCTATTGCAGAGATTTGTATATCATCTCTGCAGCTGTGGGACATTATTTATTGATTGTTGTTCACGTGCCATTTGCAATATATATATATATATATATATATATATATATATATATATATATATATATATATATATATATATTATATATATATATATATAAACAGCACATTTTTCATTAATGGTGCACGTTATTTATTCTTTTCCTTCAACAGGATGTTGCATATACTGATGTCACTCCTCAGCGCAAGATCACTTTTGCATTTATATTTGATTTTGTGTATGGTGAACACTGTTAGATTTTGCTGCTTTTGAGTTTTACATTTTTTTTTTTACACCCTGCACCTTGGGACCCCTTTACATTGCACAGCACCCTGCACCTCGGGACCCCTGCATATTTACCCCCCCCCATGGCTCCGACTGCACCCCCTGCACATTACCCCCCCCCCCCATAGCTCTAAATGGACCCCCTGCACATTAACCCCCAACAGCCCTGACCAAAGCCCATGCACGTTGCATAGCTCTGTCAGTTCCTACCTTACTCTGCACTTTCGTATTCACAAGAAAATGATTAGTGTCTAGGACCACCTAGCAACCAACCACCTACTACTCCAGAATTTTCTATGCCCCACTGTCAGTGTCTCCTGTACAAGAGAACGAGAGACAGTATTTTTTTTTCTCCTGCTCCCGGCTCGGGCATCCCCGCTGTTGGCGTGCAATATCGCCGCTGCGCTACCAAGCCCGGCCGTCCTGCTGTCATTGTTTTAAATAGGGGGGGACAGGGGCGCCTCCCGACACCCCCCCCCCAATGTGTGTCACCCAGTGTAGACCGTCACCCCTCACCCTAGTTAGTACGCTACTGGCCTTGCAAAAGTAAATCCGGGGTCACTGGGAGCTGTGCTCCGTGCTCAGCTTTAAGACTGTTGTGAACCATGGCCTCCTCGACCAGAATCGTAACACTGCTATGACTGTGGATGTTGAGTTCCTCAGACTGGCTAGAAATCTGGCTATTAGGGGAATCAGAGGAAATATATAACCTAGTGGAAAGTTCCATGGCTGGTGAAGACAGGCGGCCCTGAGCTCAAAAATGTTTGAGACTATGCCCTGCGGGCAGAAAAACCAATGTCCCTGTGCCCCCTCCTCACCCCTAAAGGCTGGAATCTGTCGTGATTATTTCTGGCTGTGGGGGGGGGGGGGGGGGCCCATGTCATGGTCTTACCTCTTTGCAGGCTTCTCATTACTGACATGTGCTAGCAGCCATCTTGCTTCATGGGGTTCTTGTAACCTGCCACACCCTGCGGCTCCTCCTTCCACTGGGAGGAGCTGGCTGCTCAGTGTATATATATATATATATATATATATATATATATATATATATATATATAGCAGCTGCAGCATTTCCTCGCTTGAGCCTTTCGTCTGATACCCCTTCTGTGATCGTGTGGCCTGCTCTTGGTCACCAACCCGGCTCTTACGGACGTTCCTTCTGGTTCCTGTACATCTGATTCACGCTTCCATGACAGGCTATGGGACGACAGCATCTTAGATTGCAGACTCGTGTCCACCACCACGTGTATTGTGTTACCGCCTGGTTATTAACTATCCGTTGACTCATTGATGACTCATTGATGACCCGTTCCACTGTCTTAGGAATTAATTCTGGAAAGGCCTTCAATGCTACGGGACCACTGGACCATCAGGAAGGTGGAGGACATCGAGCTCAAGATGCTTAGGCATGTTCTGGCAGGTAGGCACTCTGCTGCCAATAGTTTCTTTATTTTGCGTACCAATGGACCCATCTTCTCCTGGGGAAATCCAACTGTGTTGGAGCTGGTGTCCAGTTCGGCACCCAAGAAAACAATTTTTTGTGCTGGGGTCAGGCTGCATTTCTTCCAGTTTATTATCCACCTGAACTGTTGTAGTGTGGAGATCAGTATTGTTCGATGCTGAAGTAGGGTTTATCGACTGTAGGCCAGGAGGAGTATGTCACTGAGGTAGAAAAAAAGGTCCACCACTATCAGATGTACCATTACAGGGAGTAAGACTTTTGTAAAGGGGGCCGTCAATATCCCAAATGGGAGACTCTGGAACTGAAAGTGCTGGTGTCCTATTGCAAAGCGTAGGTATTTCTGGAAGGTTTTGTGTACGGGAATATGCAGATAGGCGTCAGTGAATAGAAAAGATTGGATGCTGCCAATCGATTTGTCTGACAGTAATAAGGATTGTAGGTTCTCCATTTTGAAGGCTCATCCCTAATTAGGAGCTTTCGCTTTGGGAGAGATGATGGGACTCTGGTAACTCGGTACTGATCTCTGGGGAGTTTGTGTTTGAATGTCCATCTGTGACCCTCTTGGATGGTGGATATTGTCCAGGGGTCTTTTATATGATCTGTCCATACCCGAGTAAAAAAGCCTCAACCTCGCGCCTACTATCGCAGGCTGGGTGTCCGTGCAATCAAAGTGACTTTTGCTGATCCCCTGTATTAGGGGGTTTGGATTTGTGCAACCTCAAAAAAAGGACAGTTGGGGATTTCGCCAGTTCCAATTTAAATTCTTTCCCTGGTCTGAAAGACCTTGCTTTTCAGTATCTTGCAGGCAGATTAGGTCTTAAAATGTGGGTTCTTTTGTTGTTAGTCTTCTATCAGAAATAATGAGGCCCGAGTTACCAGATTTTTTATCCGGCTTTTGCCATTCATCCTTTATTAACTTTCTTCAATAAATGGGAATGTTTCGGGATCCCTTTTTAAATTAGGAAAGTATTTCCTTTAATGATCCCTGCATAAAGCTCCTTTAGAGACTCACAGTCAGGGATTCCCACTGGGAGAGGTAAGAGGTTCCAGGCTTTAACTAGTCAGTCCAAACAGGAGAGGGAAAAAAAGGATAAATCCAGCGGTGGACTCCTCTTCAAATATTATAGCTAACTAGTCCTATCAGGTTGTGGAGGTGGAGTCACAACCCAATGTGTGTGCTGCCATAATGCATCAGGAAAGGACTTTGCTCGTTTTGGAAACCGCAGCTTGGCATTGCATGCTAATATTAAAGGGGTGTTCCAGCCCATTTTTGTGTTTATTAAAAGTCAGCGGCTACAAAAAATAAACATACACTTACCTGCTCCAGGGTTCCAGCGACGCGCCGGCCGGGGCTCCGCGCCTCTCCTCCCCCCCCCCTCCCCGGCTGGCATCCTCATTGTAAGTGTGGGCACCCGGCTGTGAAAGCTTTCGGCTTCACGGCCGGGCACCCACTGTGCATGCGCGAGTGGCACTGCGCATGCGCGAACGGCGTGGCGCTGCGCCGTCCGATTGGACAGGCGATCGCCTAGGACCTGTGAACGTGTCCTAGGCGATCGCCTACAGGGAGGGGCTGAAGATAGGCGATTAAGCTAATCGCCTAACCAGCCCCTTGGCGGAAGGAGGAAGTGGGACAGGAAGTTCCACTTCTCCTGAAGCCCCCACTCCCCTCCCATAAAAATTACATGCCAAATGTGGCATGTAAGGGGGTGAGGAGTGGGTTTAGAGGAAGTTTTAATTTTTGAGTGGAACTCCGCTTTAAGCTTAAAAAACTACCTTGATTATACCAATGCTCCAATACCTGTCTCAAATGTACGCACATGTGTAAATGTCAGTTTAAGAGATATTTTTTTGTTGCTAAAATTAATAGAAATAAAGTTAAAAGTAAAACCAGCACCATAAGATTTTGGCGTTTTTTTGTTCAAAATTACAAACATTTGTGGAGCGTAACAAAAAACAAACAAAACTACAGGGTATTTTGTGGAGAACTTTTAACAAAGTCCATAGGGGTGTTGGCTATGCAAAAATGCATTTAAAAGGTAGTGTCCAAGTGTGGGAACGAAAATCATTTTTCTAGCCATTTTTTCCTAGTTCACCTTAGCAGCTACAAACCTTTACAAGTATCCTGCTTTCAGGTAGGTCAGGAATATGCAATTAGCAGACTTCCAGCTGTTGTAAAAATACAAGTCCCGTCATGCCTCTGCTTCTGGGTGTAATGTTTGTGGCTGTCAGAATCTTGCTATGCCTCTCATGGGACTTCTAGTTCTGCAACAGCTGGAGGTCCACTAATCATTGTTGCTTGGCATAGGGGACCAGGTGGTATTTTTTGGTGACCTTTTTCAGGAATTTTAGTAACGCAGTCAGGTCTCTGATGTATATATCAGGCCTCTGGTACTAATTGTTTTTAAATGCCATATAAGGCCTGGTATTCCATACATCCCTATAGGATTTTAGTATAAAACATACAGACTTGCATGAACCCACAACAAGTGCACAGAACACAGCTGACATACAGGAGGACATTGACTACATAGTTATCTGTTATCAGCAAAATTTACTTACACCCCAAGTTTAAACCTTGCGAGTCAGTGCATATCACTCCAACAATGGAGGGATTTTTCATTCTGCAATGCAAAAATAAAAAAATAAAAAAGAATCAGTTAGACACTTATTTACAGACTAAGAATTTCTAGACACAATAGGTAGACATGCAAAGTTTTGATTAAATGAGTGGAAATGGTGGCATTGTTTTGAAAAAATTATTACATTTGCTATATACTCTAAAGGCAATAAGAAGTAAAGAAAAAAATAGGATTTTTTATAACAGCTTACCTGTTAAATCCTTTTCTTGGAGTACATCACGGGACACAGAGCGGCATAGTCATTACTATGTGGGTTATAGAGTCTACCTTCAGGTGATGGACACTGGTGTAATCAATTAAACCGGAAGTTCCCTCCCTATATAACCCCTCCCATACTGGGAGCTCCTCAGTTTTTGTAGCAAAGCAATAAGTGTCCCAATATCCCCAAACAAGCGGGGCGGGAGCTCTGTGTTCCGTGATGTACTCCAAGAAAAGGATTTTACAGGTAAGCTGTTATAAAAAATCCTATTTTCTTTATCGTACATCACGGGACACAGAGCGGCATAGTCATTACTATGTGGGATGTCCTAAAGCAATGCCTACTGAGGGGAGGGAGACACAAACCATGCAGACTGCCCTAAGACATGAGGACCTATAATGCTGCCTGCAGCATACTGCGCCCAGAGGCTGCATCCTCTTGCCGTCTTGTGTTCACCTGATAGGAATTAGTGAACGTTAATAATAGACGACCAAGTTGCAGCCTTGCAAATCTGAGTCATAAAGGCTTGGTAATGCATCGCGCATAAAGCGCTTACTATCCTGGTAGGGAGTACCCCAACAAGAAACAGGGGGAATCCCACTCTTTAACCACAAGCCTGAATAATAACCTGATGAATCAACGGTGAAAACAGTTGAACTAGATGCCGCCTGCCCTTTCCTGGGGGCTCCTGGTAGAGCAAACATCAGTTTCTGTATCCAAGCAGCTGTATCAGATAGGCCTTGACCCTTCTCACTCTAGCAAGAGAGAGTAACCATCTTAATAGCTGATCTGAATACTGCCTGCCCACCCTAGGGTCTTTTGGCAGCACAAACACGCCAGCTTTCTATATCTGAAACCTTCAGATAGATATTCAACTGCTCTCATCTCTATTGAGAGAAAAGCAATAACTCTTCCTTCCGCGAAACAAGGTTTTGAAAAAAGGGGAAGGTACGAATATCTTAATTCAAATGAACACTAGATCCTTCTAGTGAACAAGGCTGGGTGAGGATTAACATCTACCTACTTGTAAAAATAATTAAGTATGGCTTTATGCCAAGAAAGTTGCCAACACTGAAACTCTCTTACGGAGGCTACCACAACTAACAACACCAATTCCCTTGTTAAAGGATGAAGGGAAAAATGGTGCATCAGCCCCAGGTGCTGATCTTGTAAGCCAACACCACTAGACCCAATCCTCCGAGCACAAGGGCGACCAAACTGGCGGACTTATACACGTCACCCCTTGTATAACGGCCCGGATCAAAGAGTGTGAAGCAAGCGACCTTTGGGAACAAGGCCGAGATCGGATCCTTGATGGAACTTAAGGCTAGCTCCGTCTCCCTTCCAAATATAGGAAGGCAAGAATTTTACCTATGGCATACTTCCAAGGATGCCACCATCTGGTTTCACACCAGGAACATGGGCTTCCCAGATCCTAGGATATCTGGTCCTGGAGGCCAGCTCTTCTCCCGATCCTCAAGAATGTGGGCTATAATAGCCAGACCATTAATTCACCTGTTTGCAAGACAGGATGTAATACCCCCTGCGAGATAGGCCTGGACAAGATTTAAGGGACCCTGGGTCCTCTACTACCACCCTTACTGTTTCTGCACAGTGAGGTCGTCTGGGTTATGCCAGAGTAATCAGGCCGGCTTCCGTTCTCCTCTGATGTTGCATAGAAGCCACAAAAGTCACGGCCCTGGGGGGAGAGACACAAACCTGTGACAACTGGTCCCCCCCGGATCACCAACACCTCTGTCCCGCATGCGGGCGGATCCTTTGTCCTTGACCCAAAGCTGTTTAATTTCTTGTTGAACCTGGACACCAATACATAAATGTTAAGGGTATCCCTTCTGTGGCTTTTGGTCAGAAAAAAGTCGGGTGTAGAGGTCATTCTACCAGAGACATATGTTGGGGGCTCCAGCGAATCGCCTGCCAATTCTGCATTCCATGAAATGACGATTGTCTATAGGCAATGCACAAGCTTCTCCTTGGTAAAATAAGTAAATCACTAGTATGGCATAGTCTGATTGTACTCTGACAGAACAATCCTGCCATCTAAATGTTCAGGCCTTTAAGCCAGATGCCCCATCGGTAGCTCTGGCTGATGGATAAGGCTCACTTGGAGCTTGAGTACTTTCCCTGGGCCATGGTCTTTTCCAGGTCTGGCAATCCTTTTTAGTTAAGAACCACCAACAGAAATTTCAGCATATCTCTGGGACCAGACTCTTTGGATAATGCTAGGTTAGGATCCACTCTTTCTAGGCCGACAGAATAATGTTTATATCAGACCCGCATAAAACTTAGCATATGGAACTGTCCTGAATGAAGCCAGTATCTTCCCTAGCACCTTAAGAAAAAGGCAAAGGGTAAGGAACTGTTACTTGCCGTGACCCCATAGACCAGCTTTCTCATAGCCATGGTCTTGTCTGAGGCCAAAAAACTCTTTTTTGGGCTGTGTCCCAAACATTCCAAGCTTCTTGTTAAATAAAAGAAAGAATGTGCCTTTAGACTGGGATCCCAACCCAGGAGTTCCAGATACCTGACCATGCTGGACACCCTTAGGTCCAACAATGCTACTGACAACCATCAGCAGGAGTTTGCCCTGGTATGTCATTAGCGCTATACCCTGGGCCTTTAGACCTGCTAGAGGCAGGCCCTAGCACCCTGTCAATCCGGGCACGGTGGCTAATCCAAGGGGCAAGACCACGAACTGGAGATAGTGCTGTTCCCTTGCGACACACAGACAACCTCTGCAGTCCCCTGTAAATAAAAAAAATAAAAAAACACATATGCAAATGGCTTCCCACATGTGTATGTGGCAAGTGCTTAAAGCCATATACCTCTATGGAAGCGTGTGTTCATGGAAGCACGAATTCATATAAATATGGAACAAGCATCTGGCAAGCAAACATGCACTATGAAAGCGTTATGCAACATTGTGCAACATGTACCCATGCAGACACGTATTCCTATGCAAGCCCAAGGCATGCTGTATAATTAGGGAGACTTAAATTATCATGGCTCATAAAGCAACCATGCAAAATCAAGGCCAACAAGCAACCTTGACGCAAACATGCATCCTTATGCAATCCAGCATCTATCATGCGATCAACATCTTAGGCATCCTAAGCACTACTGTGCAGACAAGTACCCTTGTGGAACCAAGGACTCTTGTGTGATCAAGCACCCCTGTGCGATCCAGCAGTTTTATGCAAACAAGCATCTTAATGCGACTTTAGGCATTTCTGTGAAAACAAGCCTCTCTATGTGATCAAGTATCCTTGGGTAATCAAGGAGTCGGTCGATCAAACAACCATGTGAGATCCAGCTTCTTTATGCATTTAAGCAACTTCATACGACCTAAAGGCATTTCTGAGGAAACAAGCATCTCTGTGTGCCCAATATCCCTGGGTAATTCAGGACTCTGGGATCAGGTAATCCTGTGTGATCCAGCTTCTTATGCATTCGAGCGCCTTTATGCGACTTTAGGCATTTCTATGGAAACAAGCCTCTCTGTGTGCCCAAATATCCTTGGGTAAATCAGGATTCTGGTGATCAGGCAACCCTGTGTGATCCAGCATCTTTATTCATTCCAGCAACTTTATGCGATTTTATGCATTCCTGTGGAAACAAAAAAAAACATTCTGTTATTTGTTTTTACCCAACATGCATTTGAATGCGATCTTAGGCACCTTAATGTAACCAAGCATCCTTATGTGGCTGTGTAAAAACATGTAAAACCATACAGACAGAACCTGTATCTTTATGCGATCAACCATAAAACATGTTCTGTTACTTGTTTTTACCCCACATACATTTTAAACATACCAAACTCATGTATTTTATGCAAACATACGAATTGGTAAAAAAGAAGTTATCCTCTGCAGATGTGCGTTTCCGCAATCATGCGACGTTAGCCAACTGTGCATCCCCCTGTATTTGGGTAACCTGAAGCCAGCACCAAGAGAGAACCCTATGGGTGTCTTTCTATCCACCTCTAGGAAAACCTTACTTTTTTACTCCAGGAGGAGACAGGGGCTTTGGCCAACCAGGCTGAGGAAGTTATATACAGCCAGAATCTCTGAAAAAGACTACAGGTGCAACCAGAACCTGTGGGACTTCTGATACCTTCCTCTTTAGCTGCAGCCTGTCCTAGGTCTTTTATTCCCTTTAATTAAGCAATTAGAGCAGGGAAAGGGGGTACACCCTGTTTTTCCTGCTTGCTGTGAATATAGCAGTTAACCTCCTAAAGACCCACAAATACAATGCACAAAAAAACATATGCAGCGTGGCTGCAATGTTGGGGGAGGCAGCAATACCTGACAGGGCTGATGGCTCAATTGTGAGCTGCCTCAAGTCTCTACAGGGGAGGATAGTATCATGCAAGCATAATAAGGGCCACCAGGTTCAGGTGGTGATACCCCTTTATACTCCTACACCCTTTTCTATGGGGAGACAAAGTCCTAAGCTAAAAGCAGAGGAACTTAACCGGTGCATCAACAGCTGAGCTTAGTCTAGCAAAAAAAACATGCCTGCTAATCTGCACAGCTAGATGTTGAGTAGGTGTCTTAGATGAATCTGTATCCTACACACACAGTGCTTAGGTACCCTAAACTACTGTGTCCCCCTGGCTTTACAGAGCTTTGATGTCCCTTTTAAAACGTCTGCACCATGAGCTGGCGAGCACGTGTGAGCTCGCCAGCGGCAACCACGTCGTCCCCCTGCCTACAAAGCGTGCCCCCCCTCGCGCACACACACGCGTAGGGAAAGGGTGGAGGCGGGGGGAGAGAGATCCCCCATTGTGGCAGAGCCTGAAGCGGAGCTAGTGGGTTGCACAATAGACCAGCTAACACTAAGCTTCCGAATATGGAAATCATGGTAAGTGAAGTACCAGGCATGCCTTACTGCCCTTAGTGGTGGAAAACAGATAAGACCAGTAGCTACTCATTGATATAGGGGTACCTGCTCCCTCAAGGGGAGAAATATGGGTACTACAGTTTGCCCAGGCACACATGCCAGCTAGGGGAGGTATATGGGTGCTTTGAGCCATCCTGTCTCAAAAGACATAGTGGTTTACATTGCCCATGCATAGAAGCAAAATTTAGGCGAGACCCATAATCCCCCAAAAAAGACCTACAGTCGAACCAAGTCCCGTAGGTCCTCCTCTTACCTTTCTACGCTGCAGGGTATTGCCAAGCAAGAGGCCCAATCTTCCCCCTTCACCGTGGGTATTGTCTTCAGGGACCGGGGTCCATGGGCAGGAACACCACTACCCTGGGCCTATAAAGCACCCTGGCAGCAGAAAACTTTTAGCCCTGGAATTGACCAAAGTACTGGAGCCCAGAGTCCAGCTCTCAAAAGAGAAGCGTTAAAGGCCAAACCTTGTTCTTCCTACCGAGGCCCGGGTACCATCCACTTTGGCTATGAAGCACTTTGGACGGCTCCGGATTTATGGAGGCTTTTTACATCCAGCATGGATCCCTCCAGTGGAGCTCCTAAGAGCACATGTTCACTCGTGACCAACACCTAAGACACTGATAAAAAAACTGAGTAGCTCCCAGTATGGGAGGGGTTATATAGGGAGGGAACTTCCGGTTTAATTGATTACACCAGTGTCCATCACCTGAATGTGGACTCTATAACCCACATAGTAATGACTATGCCGCTCTGTTTCCCGTGATGTACGATAAAGAAAAAAAAAATTTGATCAGAGATTTAGTTGTTCCTTTTACAATGACACCAATTTTGTATTAACTTAATTGAGGTTTTTACATGAAGCATAATTTAAAGCGGAGTTCCAACCACATTGTGCAATTTTTATTAGTGTCTACTTCCATGAGGTAATTGGATTGTATAATTAAGATGACCAACTATCTGAAAATCCGCCGCCGATCAACGCAGTTCTTGTTTATAGTGACTTTTAAAAAATCGCTCATGGCGTTCCCATTTTGCTTGTGGGCATGTGAAACCCACAAGCACTTTCTTCCTGGACACAGTGGTGACGAGTGGTGCCCGTCCCGCCCTGTTTCACACGCATGCGCATAGTGAAGGCATTGCTGTGCCGTCAGCCTCTTGGGTTGCCATCACAACGGGCGTTATCGTCGGTAGTGGCCTCCCCGTTGTGATGGCAACTAAGGACACAACAACAGTATAACAGTATTTGTGGGAAAAAAAGGACGCCAATTTTGTTTGGGAGCCACATCGCACGACCGCGCAATTGTCAGTTAAAGCAAAGCAGTGCCGAATCACAAAAAGTGCTCTGGTCTTTGAGCAGCAATATGGTCCGGGGGTTAAGTGGTTAAAAGTGGTAATCAGTTCCGTCACTTGTGGTCCTTCTGCTGGGCACTGTGCTGTGGGAAGCTGTCCTTCACCGCTGTGAGGTGTTGAGGCCAGCGGCGGTGGCGAAGATAGCTTGTAAGCCAGACTGGTAAGGTGGAGATGTTGCAGCAGCAGGATGACACTGGTGACGTTACTGGAGTATGCAACGCGTTTCCTGAGCGTACAAACTGCGGTGGTATAACAGTCGCGCTCCTTTATCAAGCTAGTTTAGTGAAGAGTGAAAGCTAGATTTATAGGGGGAAGGAGGCAGTGACAGAGGGTGTGTACGGACGCAAGAAGGGGGTGGGGCTGGACGCGGTGATGTACACATAAGGCGGGACACTGAAGACAATGGTGAGGAATTGGAGGGGTGGGAGAGGGCGGCGGTGTTAAGCCCATGGAGAGAGACACAGCGTGAAGTGCTGGGGGGGTGTATACACAGGACGTTGCGGCAAATGCAGTAGTGACGAGGGAGGAGGAGGGGCCGGGAGGATCGGCGGTGTTGACCAATGGCGGCGTGACGGGCGGAGCCTATGGGACGGAAGGCCAGTAGTAACGTACAGCGGAGGGGAATGACGGCGTAACACACGGGGGCGGAGCCTATGGGGTGGAAGGCCAGTAGTAACGTACAGTGGGGGGGAATGACGGCGTGACGCACGGGGGGCGTGTGGCGTGACATGCGGGGGCGTGGGACGGGGCCAAACATGAAGCCGTTACTGAGCCTATAGAGAGGAAGGCTGGTGTGTGACATACGGTAGAGGGGGAGAAGCCAAGTCAGGGAGACACAGTGCCTCGTAGTCTAAGGGAGGCGGGGGGAGGGGGTTTAGAGAGGACAGGGAAAGGCATAGGATACAGCAAATGTAAACAGATGCCCATACTCTGTAGTAGGATTGAAACACGGTACTTTAAAAGTTATTTATTATAATGTGAATTAAAAAGGGGGGGGGCATAGATATATATAAATATATGTAGATTATCCAATATTATAATATTATTTCACTAAGTTATTTTATTAATAAAAACACTAATAACGAGGGTAGAGTCTTTGGGTTTTATAGGATTTGGGTGTGATTATCAGTTATTGATTTTTGGGAGGGTGAGATAAGGTTATGATGGTGGTATATTTTATTAATTTGTTAATTGGCGGTGGGATGGCTATGTAGAGCAGGGTGGATGGCAACGAGGGTATGGATGCATGAGTATATATATATATATTATATATATATATATATATATTATATATATATATATATATATATATATATATAAAGGGTTGTCCCGATACCACTTTTTTAGGACCGAGTACAAGTACCGATACTTTTTTTCATGTACTTGCCGATACCGAATACCGATACTTTTTTTTAAATGTCATGTGACAGTTTTGAAACCACAATACAGATTAAGGATATTTTCTTTAGAATTATGAAGAACTCTAACTCAAGACATTATAAAAGAATAAAAATGAGTAAAAATGTTTTATTTGCTTGTCACGCAGTAGTAAAAACTCAAAGAATTTTCACAGAACATGTTGATAAATACAAAAAAAGTATTCTATTTAGGTATCGGGAGCATTTGCGCGAGTACAAGTACTCCCAAAAATACTCGGTATCGGTCCCGATACCGATACTAGTATCGGTATTTGGACAACCCTATATATATATATATATATATATATATTATATATATATATATATATATATATATATATATATATATATATATATATATATATATATATACACACCTTTTATTTTACTTTCCCCATTATACAGATTTTTTATATATATATATATATATATATATATATATATATAATATTATATATATATATATATATATATAAAAATCTGTATAATGGGAAAGTAAAATAAAAGGTATATATATATATATATATATATATATATATATATATATATATATATATATATATATATATATATATATATATATACCTTTTATTTTACTTTCCCCATTATACAGATTTTTTATTTATATATATATATATATATATATAATATATATATATATATATTATATATTATATATATATATAAAAAAATCTGTATAATGGGGAAAGTAAAATAAAAGGTATATTATATATATATATATATATATATATATATATATTATATATATATATATATATATATACACATACACATACATATACACACACACCCACCCACCCATAAATACATACAGATGTATATAAACATGTAGCAAAGTTATTACCATATCTCGGCGTGTGGAGATGGCAAAAAGAGATAAAATGGATATAGAGTATAACATACACATATAAAACATAATAAAAACAATAATATGGGAACATATGGTAACAGCAAATAACAAAAAATGGCGAAGAAAGTAATGTGATGTTCATGGATAAGATAACTCCACACACATGTGTATGAGTATATAAAACACATATGACCATAAAACACATGCATGTATATGTGCACATAGATACATGCACACACAACACATGTAATCACACAGGCATACATGCACACACACACACACAACACATGTAATCACACAGGCATGCGCACATATGCGCACAGAGTAAAACACACATACATGCACACGGGGAGAGGTATCAGGATGCATGTGTGTAATACAAAACTAACATGTGCTGTTGTGTAAAGGGGGAGGGGGGAGGAGAATGGATTATAGAATGGTATGAATCTCAATACTCTCGTTGATACCTCCGGGTGTAAGTGTATCTAGGGTATATATCCAGAAGGTCTCTCTGGCACAGAGCTTTTTGTAACTTTCAGCTGCCGGAAGGGATCTGTCAATTTGTTTGATCACCCAAACACGAAGTCCTGTAGTGGATTTTTGGTGTGCTGTGGAGAAGTGTCTGGGTACACTATGGGGGTCGGATCCTCTTTCGATGTATCGTCTGTGCTCCCCCTTGTTGGACAAATTTGCAAGTTTTGCATCTGGCTTTGTGGCATTGATACATGCCTGTGATTGGTATAAGGATCGGTATGGACGATGGTGTTGTGATGGGTTTTAGTTTACTAGGTGCAAATTTTTTAAGTTGGGGGCTCTCCTGTAAGCGACTCTTGGGTGGGGTGGGAGTTCAGTTTTTAAGTGTGGGTCCTGTTGGAGGATGTTCCAGTGGTTGGAAAGTATTTTCTCCATCTGCTTGTGTTTGCAGTGGAATGTGGTGATGAATCGGGCAGAGCAATTCTGTGCTGGTTTAGCAGGTTTGGGTGGTTTTCCGTGTAAATAGAATTCGTGGGCTGCATTAACTAGTTTTTCAGGGTATTGTTTTTCTGTAAATTTGGTCTTTAGATTGGTTCTGAGTTCAATGTAGTCTGAATCCCAGGTGCAATTCTGTCTTAAGCGGCAGAATTGACCCTTGGGGATGTTATTGATCCATTTTTTGTGGTGACAGCTTTGGTAGTGTAGGTAAGAATTTCCGGCAGTGGGTTTAGTGTAGTTTTTAGCCATAATGGTTTGTTCATCGAATCCGAGCTCAAGGTCTAAAAAGGCCATGTTGGTGGGATGGGAGACTGATGTAAAGGATAAACCATAGGTATTATTATTGCAGTGTTGTACGAAATGGGGGGGGGGTCAGGTTTAAGGCACCGTCCCAGATGATTATAATGTCGTCTATATAGCGTCCAAAAAAGACAATATTTTGTGCAAAAGGGTTGTTGGAATGTATATGGTGGTTCTCCCAATATCCCATAGCAAGGATTGCATACAACGGGGCGAAATTTGCCCCCATGGCTGTACCTTGGGTTTGTTGGTAGAAGTCCCCATTGAAAGTGAATTATGGGTCAGGCAGAATCTGGTAGCATTTGTAATAAACTTTGCCTGGCGGGGATTGATAAATGGTTCTTGAAGCAGAGATTGTTTGAGTGCCATAAGTCCAAAATGGTGTGGGATGGATGTATATAGTGAGCAAACATCCAAATATAACCAGGTGTAGGTAGGTTCCCACTTGTAGGGGGATAGAAGTTCCAGGAGATGGGTCCCATCACGAATGTATGACTGGAGTTCAGTTACAATCAGTTGCAGGAATTGGTCAATGTACAGCTGAAGCCCGTGGTGACGCTGTCCATCGCTGCAACAATGGGTCTACCGGGGGGGGGGTGTTGTTGGTCCTTATGAATTTTTGGTAAAAAGTAGAAGTATGGTATTTGGTAGAATGATTTTTTTTTAAAAGAGCATTCCGTTTTGGATATGATACCATCTTGGAGTGCTTGTTTGATTAGAAATTCGGCTTCCTGAGCGAAATCTGTTGTGGGGTCTTTGTGCAGTTTGCAATAAGTAGAGGTATCGGAGAGTATTATTATCTGCATGTAAAAGTAAGTCTAATGCCTTGAATTCTGATGCAGATAGGTTGTTTTGTTGTTTGGAACCAGAGGTGGAGCTACATAATTTTACCAGATCTGCATAGACTACTTGATAAAAGCTTTCAAGGTAAGGACCTTTAGAATGGGTGGGAAAAATATGGATTTAGGTTTCAGAGTGGAGTGGGTGATAGGCGGAGATGTTTCCGGGTGCTGGGTGTAGAGTCTCAGAGTCTCGTCATCAATGTAAAAATCCTCAAAAGAGGAGTATAGGGTTCGGGTGGTTCAAGGTAGATTTCAGAAAGTTCTGGCTGAAGTAACAATGGTGGGCTGGTCACGGTGTTGTTGTCTTTGTTTTGTTTTATATGAAAGTATCGCTTGAGAGTGAGATTGCGTATATAGAGGTTCAGATCTTTGAAAAGGATGAAAGGGTTAGGTTTGTTGATGGGAGCGAAATTTAGTCCATGGCTGAGGAGCGAGGTATCGGCAGGGGATAGGATGTGAGAAGAAAGACTAAATATTTTTATCGTTTTAGGTACTGTTGTGTTCTTGGATAGTTGTTTTCTTCGTCCTCCTCTACAACCTCTCCTGTAAAAAAAAAAATTCTGGAGGCAGAGGTTGGTGGAGGACTGGACACTAAAAAAAAATGGTCAAAAAACTTTTACCACTAAAGGAAAAACATACGACCTGAAAGAATTCTACAACTGTTCCTCAGATTTTGTAGTGTATGGCCTGACTTGCCCATGTGGCTTATTGTACGTGGGCCGTACCATAAGACCCCTAAGAACAAGATTTGGGGAGCACAGACGATACATCGAAGGAGGAACCGACCCCCATAGTGTACCCAGACACTTCTCCACAGCACACCAAAAATCCACTACAGGACTTCGTGTTTGGGTGATCGAACAAATTGACAGATCCCTTCCGGCAGCCGAAGGGTTCAAAAAGCTCTGTGCCAACATAGCACGTACTCCCAATCTAAATCTAGAGGGGTGGCGATTGCCCTCCACAAATCAGTAAACTATACTCTGTTGGATTCCTGTTCAGACCCTGACGGTAGATACCTGTTCTTGAAAATATCTCTCAGCGGTAAAACGTACACCCTAGCTAACATGTATATCGCAAACCACGACCAGATAACTAGTACTAGTCAATACCTTTTTAAGCTCATGGACTTTGCCGAGGGGGTGATCCTTGCTGCTGGAGATTTTAACAGTGTTTTGAACCCAACATTGGATACCTCATCGGGTAGAAGCTTTATCTCCTATAACCGAAACAATAAACTGAAGAGATTCCTACTCCAACACAACTTGTTGGATGTCTGGCGCATCCTCCACCTTACAGATAGGGATTATTCCTTCTTCTCTGCTTATCATTGCGGACGTGCCTTGAATCTTACGATAAACCTAACATCTCCTGGTTTGGCCGAATGAATGCCGTCAAAATTGACATTCTACCCAAGGTTTTATATATATTTCAGGCAATTCCTAGCTCCCCTCCTCGTGGCTTCTTCCAAATCGATTAACAGGGCCATTCGGGACTTTATATGGCGACATAGGAAATCCAGGATTGGCTTTAGCGTTTTAACTTTGCCTAAAGGTAAAGGGGGTGTTGCCCTCCCGGACTTGCGACTGTACTTTCACGCCGCCTCTTTGATCAGGCTAATAGACTGGTATCACGATTCCTCCACAAAACTATGGACATCACTAGAAAATGACCGAATATGTCCCGACCTCACATCCCTTCCATGTACACACCCGACACATAGACCCCCTGCGGACTTACTGCCCCTTGTGACTTCCACTACCTTGTGCATTTGGGACAAGTATATCCACAAAGGTTTATTGTCCTCGAGACCCAGCCCCTTGACCCCATTATTCGATATAAACTCTTTCCCTCCGACTTGTGCTAAATCGAAATTTCTAACGTGGCAAAAATCAGAAGCTCCTCTGTTGAGACATACACTTCGCGCTGGACAACCGATTCCCCTTCCAGACATGCTCTCTTCCTGCCACAACCCTTCTATTGCTTGGCTTGAACACACTCAATTAACACACTTTCTGCACAAAATACCAAACATCGACGATATGACTAGACCACAGAATGCTTTTGAGTCATTGCTCTCCCAGTCAGACAGACCAGAGCATTCGCTGATATATCAATTGCTGATCCAGGTCTCCTATCCAAACTCACCGTCATTCCTATCGAAATGGGAAAGGGAGGTGAATTTATCTCCAGATGATATGGAGTGGGGCAAGACATTGGCGCTCTCTTTTAAATTATCCATTTCATCCCATGCCCAAGAACGAAAATACCGTATTTTTTCTAGGTGGTACCGCTGCCCCTCTATTCTTCATAAGTTTGATCCTACTGTCTCGGCTGTATGCTGGAGATGTTTGCAAGATACAGGGAACATGACACACATTACGGCTACGGTCTGGTACGTGCCCGAAAGTTAACTGTAAACACATGTTTGACAATAACGCCCATTTGGAGTAGTTTGATGACCTTTTGGACTGACAAGGTTCTCAACCTCTATGACAAACTAGTAGGTGACAAATACCCCAATGAACCCCGCTTAACAGTCCTGTCCATGATCCCGGGGTCATACAAACAAATCAAGAAGAGCTTAATCCGCCACGTGCTGACTGCTGCACGTTCAGTTATCGCCAGAGCGTGGCGGCAACCTGTGACCCCCTCTCTGGCTGATTGGGCATGTGAAATGGACAGGATTGGACATATTGAAAGACTGCTAGCGTGGGATACCGATAAGAGTGAAGACCACACTATTACGTGGACCGTATGGTTACACTTTCGGTTCTCTGCTGATTTTGAATCTTTTATAGCGAACACGGCTCCTTCTGCTTCCCAGGCGCCCTCTCATGAGTAGCGTGATGCCCCCTCTCCCTACTTGTTCTCTCCCCCCCTCCCATTTTTTTTTCTCTCGCTTCTCTTTTCTCTCTTTCTTTTTTTCTCCTCTATCAATACTTTTATCAGTCTAATAATCTTACCAGTAGATATACCATGGGTTCAGGCCATTTGAGTTGAGCCTTTGTTTTCTGTTTTGATTGTGATTTACTGGTTACTTGATTTAACATTACTATGCTTATCTCACTCATTTCTGGGTTCATTAAGGTTATTTACCTGTCTATACATATGTGATACAGGTTCTTTTGGTGTCCTTCCGATTCTACTATGACCTTGTACACTCAATAGATAGATATTATTCCTGACCTATGTTTTGTCAATGTTTTACAACTGTTTGCAGCCCAATAAAATTGATTCAACATAAAAAGCTCTGTGCCAGAGAGACCTTCTGGATATATACCCTAGATACACTTACACCCGAAGGTATCAACGAGAGTATTGAGATTCATACCATTCTATAATCCATTCTCCTCCCCCTCTTTACACAACAGCACATGTTTGTTTAGTATTACACACATGCATCCTGATACCTCTCCCCGTGTACATGTATGCGTGTATGGAATTTTTCCCAGCATGTGTTTACTGTGTGCGCATGCCTGTGTGATTACATGTGTTGTGTGTGTACATATACATGTGTTTTATGGTCATATGTGTTTTATATACTCATACACATGTGTGTGGAGTTATCTTATCCATGAACATCACATTACTTTCTTCGCCATTTTTTGTTATTTGATGTTACCATATTATTGTTTTTATTATGTTTTATATGTGTATGTTATACTCTATATCCATTTTATCTCTTTTTGCCATCTCCACACGCCGAGATATGGTAATAACTTTGCTATATATATATATATATATATATATATATATCCATAACCAGTTACTTACCGGTAGCTGGATTTCTACGAAGTCTTACAGGACGGCACCCTGAGAGTAGACTGGCTCCACCTGACAGGAAACACAATCAATTAAGAGGTTAAAAACCTCACCCCTCCCTGTGCTCCTCAGTTGTGATAAAGTAATAACCCACATCAGTGCACAGGAGTAACATACTACAATAATCCTCTACAAATCAATACATTTGAACAAGAGGGTGTCCTGCCGTCCTGTAAGACTTCATAGAAATCCAGCTACCGGTAAGTAACTGGTAATTTCTCACTCGTCTTCCAGGACGGCACCCTGAGAGAAAAGCAAGTAATCTTCAGGCCTACCATAGGGCGGGACCACTACAAGAACTTCTTGGCGAACCTTGGTTCCGCAGTTAGCTTTTACCTCTAGTGTATATGAAGATATTTCAGCTGTATCAAACAGCTGATCTGCAGGTCTTCTACCCAATGTCCCTGCTTTCCTCGCTACAGATGCAGGACTAGTGGCCCATTCAACATGAAATCATAAAACCTGAAAAACATATAGGCTAGCAATGTTGCCTGGCTCCCACAAATAACAACTGCAGCCTGATAAGCCTGTAGGAGTTACTAAGGGCCGCTAAAAGATTAATCGGAGACCTGTGTTGTCATGTAAGGGACTAGATCGAACAGTAGTAGGGCTTGTCCTACTAAACTGTTCAGGGAATTAAAACTGCAAAAAGGAGGGCCCCTGACGGACAACCTACTTTGCTCACTTTTACTGCTGCAACAGTAGGACTACAAGGAAAACCCAGTAAGGAACCAGATCAACAGAAGCTTGAACCCTGGGTTTTAAGATATGCCCAATCCGCGGCTAAGTTCCTACTTAGGGGGTTAAAGTTCATAGCAAGAGTAGAATGCTTCTACAGGTACATCTAGTTCTGCTGAAAGGGTGAAGGGCAGCCCCTGCCCTGAGCCATAACCTATTCAAACTAGAATACTTCATCTCCAGGCCAAAATACTCCTCTGAATAGGACTTCCCAAGTTACCACTAAACAAGGTGATTCTTTGTCGCCTTTCTCCAGTGTCCTATAACCCTACTGGGCTTCAACCTAAAAAAGGGGTTCCGGTATTCTTGAATGTAAGGAGGTGAGCATTTCTGAAATGCGCCGTCTGCGGCCAGAACACCTGGCCCTCTGCTGGAAAGAGAAGGGCCGCAAATACAAAACCACGGTGATAAAATTTTTTTTTAATAAAATCACAAAAAATAAGGTCATATATTATGGGTACCGCATATAGATATAACAGAAAGGACACACGCATAGACAATAGCCCGAGTGTGGCTAACTAAACCAACATACCAAATATGGTAAGACCCAATCTGAATTACGATGTAGGCAGACAGTACTCAGTCTGGCTTACAGGTGTGTGGCCAATCTTTAAAGAAAATTATTAAGGCCCATGCAGATCATAACTGCTGTGTGATTCTGAACACCACCAAATTAGGATCTAACTGATCCAAATTCAGAAAGGACGGGAATCTCTTTTCTGTGGTGCTTTACTGATGTACAGCAGAACAAGGCCCTAATTTAACACAGAAAGCCCCAACCTACTCTGTTGCGTATTTCTGACGAACCACCAAATATGTTTATCTGATCAAGATAACCACGGAAAAAACACCAACTCCCCTGTTGTGCCTCTTCTGCTGTGCCACACAGTAAAATATGAAACACAAGACAATGTGTAGTGCAGTCAAATAGAACCAACACTGAGAAAGGACACAAGCAACTTGCCGCATTGTGCTTTTCTGAAGTATAGTGCGGTAAGGCAATATGAAACCGAGGCAACAACAAGCTAAAATGTTGAGTGTTACAGCTGTGCAGTGACATAAAACCAGAACACACAGACAGCCTTACCAGCTGAGATCTACCTGGTGTACTGCCAGGTAAGGCAACAACCCCAGGATGTCCAATCCTGGGTGAGGAATTGCTGCACGACAGAAGGGATAGATGAGCTTAGGACTCCCCACCCTTGTGCGACTCAACCTGCGACCGAAATGTTATATACTATGGCTACCAATAGGTACCAGTTGTGTCTGTGCGACTGTAGGTCATAACGCTGTGTCAATCAGTCCCTGCTTCTGGATCCACAGACCTCAAGATTACACAAGTCGCAGGGAAAAAAAACTGAAATTTTCAGGATGTCCAAGCAAGAGGTCTTCCTGGAGGATTGCAGCTAACAACGTTTCTGAAAAGCAGCCCCTAAGGCAGTGTATGTAGCCATATACCAATACCAAGCGGAGATACCACTATCTCAATATGTCTCCCTGCTGGGCATAAAAAACAAGGCGGACAGGGGACAAGTAACACTCACTGCTGTGTCCCTTCAGATATTCAGCCGCCCTGTATGCAAAACATAAAGGACAGACAATCTTCAATGTTCTATAAGTCTGCTGTGTAACAATACAACTCAGAATAGAGGTAGCACACCCATATTGAAGCGATTTGGAATGCGACTCAATCTGCCAGATCGCACTCCTAAAATCATCAGTTACTGCCGGAACTAACACTGTCTGAATCGGCATAACTTCACCTTGTGGTGCTGTACCAGTTACCACGGGCAGTAGAAGCATTACCCCTGGTTCAAGTTCAATCTGTATTTCTGCTATGTAGCCTAGCAACTCAATCTCCGCTACTGACCTCCTGAGAAACAACCAATAAGGAAGTAATACAGGACACAAACCCATACCGACTTCAATCCTGTGTCTGTCTGATGTGTAGAAAAATATTAGCAGAGATGTCACCAGACTCAATGATGCACATTACCACCATGTGGTACAAAGGCAGAAAGTACAGGACCACCTTCCTGTTGTCATACCGATCTGAGGTCAGATATACAGTACTTTTAGGATATAAAGGACATCAAACAAGTCTCAGTACAGTGCATTACTAATGTACAGCAATATACCTCATGCAGATATAAGACTCAATGTATATCTTTGCTGAGTCACAAAACCACCCCGACATAGACAAACCTTCACTGCTGAGGTCTGCTGGTGTGTAGCCAAGAAGGAGTCACGGTGGGCTGAACCCTTCCCCACCAGTGTGGGAACAAAACCTAAAACGGTTGGACACCTTTAGATAGCTGTTGTCCTACCTTGCCTCCATTCTCTGAGACTGAGCAATGCTATCCAGCTCATACCCAGGTGGGGGTAATCAGAAAACTAAAGTCTCCAAGAGCCCAGCCCTAGAGACAAATTAAGACAGCCTCTAGACAAGGTGGTCACCAATTAAGCCTGGAGGCAACTAGCTACCTGCAGGCCCTAATCAAGCAATCATGTAGCTTTTTGCATATGTTTGCACAGAAACTCCTTGAATAAAGCTTGTAGGAAGCGATTTAAAGTAGATCGCTTTTAGATCTGCCACAGAGTGGACTGTAGCCTAAACCAACAAGGGTTTCTCTTTCCTCATGCACTATAACAAACCCAGTGTAAAGGTGAGTGGGAGGTTATGCTACCCACAAAGGAACCCTTACTGTTCCACACAGAAGTTTGGTCCCACACTTGTTGAAAAATAACTAGTTAGCATTATACATGGCCTGAAGGGTAATCTATAATCATCAGGACCCCCTTTTTAACAAAACCCGACATGTAGGGAGAGGCTGGCAGCCTACAGTTGTGATAACCACAATGACCTGGAGGCAAAAGGTGGCTGGTGGTTTTAGAAGTAGCTTCTGGGCCATTTGTGCCACTAAGTATCTATACATACAAATATATCCCCACACGGGGAAGATGGAGGGAAACAATGCCTTACCTACCTCTTTCCCATCTGAGGTGGTTTAGGCACCCTCACTCCTCTGTCCTTATGGCCCATAAGCAAGCAGGACTGCTGTTAAGGTCCCCCTCCCGGTCCGGTAACCCCCCCTTAGAAACAGGAAAGACTCACCCTTGGTGGTTTCCTTTTCAGCCAGTGGAAACAGACGGTCCTCCTCCATAGTAGCGTCTTGTGCCAAGGAAAGGCTTCTTAAAACACGCTCTGAGGCCGTCAGGCCCTTCTCTCTCCCTGGCTGCTTTATGAGCCCCGAGCCGTATGCAGCGTCCGTTCCGGTGGGGGCCGCCATCTTGCCGCGCGGGAGCGGAATGACGTCACGACGCCGTGCGCGTCATCAATAGGCGCCCGGATGCTCATGGTGCCGCTCGGAGCGGCGCCTAACTACCCGCCATGCGGTCCAGCGAACCCCCGGACGGAGCTAGCAGGAAGGGGGAGGCCTTAGCCCAACCTCCAAGGTAGGGAGCCAGGCGGAGGGGAGAGAGGATGTGGCCTCTTCGGAGCACTGGAGAGCCCTACCCTCCTAGGTGGCTCCGGCGTCCAGGGGGGTCTGTGTCTTCTCCTGTTCCCCCCTGGACTAAGAAGAAGGGGGAACCCCCGGGGGGTAGCAAGCTACACCGGACCCAACGGCACCCAGTACCTGCGGTCCGGGCTCCGGGGGGGGGGACCACCAGCCCCAGGATTTAGGTCACAAGAAAAAAATAAACGTTTCGCTGAAAGGGAAACACAATCAGAACTGAGGAGCACAGGGAGGGGTGGGGCTTTTAACCTCTTAATGGATTGTGTTTCCTGTCAGGTGGAGCCAGTCTACTCTCAGGGTGCCATCCTGGAAGACGAGGGAGATATATAGATATATATATATATATATATACACACACACACACACACACACACACACACCCCTTTTATTTTACTTTCCCCATTATACGTTTTTCATTATATATATGCATGCGTATATATATGTGTGTATATTGTTTATTATAATGCACTTCCCTTTCCCTCTTACCCGCCCCCTCCTAATATGCTTGTATACACTCATGCATCCATACCCTCGTTCCCACCCACCCTGCTCTACATAGCCATCCCACCGCCAATTAACAAATTAATAAAATATACCACCATCATAACCTTATCTCACCCTCCCAAAAATCAATAACTGATAATCACACCCAAATCCTATAAAACCCAAAGACTCTACCCTCGTTCTTAGTGTTTTTATTAATAAAATAACTTAGTGAAATAATATTATAATAATGGATAATCTACATATATTTATATATATATCTATATCTCCCCCCCCCCTTTTTTTAATTCACAATATAATAAATAACTTTTAAATTACCGTGTTTCAATCCTATTACACAGTATGGGCATCTGTTTACATTTGCTGTATCCTATGCCTCTCCCTGTCCTCTCTAAACCCCCCCCCCGCCTCCCTGAGACTACGAGGTACTGTGTCTCCCTGACTTGGCCTCTCCCCCTCTACCGTATGTCACACACCAACCTTCCTCCCTATAGGCTCAGCAACGGCTTCATGTTTGTCCCCGTCCCACGCCCCCGCACGTCACGCCACACGCCCCCCGTGTGTTACGCCGTCATTCCCCTACGCTGTACGTTACTACTGGCCTTCCGTCCCATAGGCTCCGCCCCCCGCGCATCACGCCGCCATTGGTCAACACCGCCGATCCTCCCGCCCCCTTCTCCTCCCTCGTCACTACTGCATTTGCCGCAACGTCCTGTGTATACACGCCCCCAGCACGTCACACTGTGTCTCTCTCCATGGGCTTAACACCGGCGCCCTCTCCCACCCCTCAGGTCCTCACCATTGTCTTCAGTGTCCTGCCTTATGTGTACATCACCGCGTCCAGACCCGCCCCCTTCTTGCATCCGTACACACCCTCTGTCACTGCCTCCTTCCCCCTATAAATCTAGCTTTCACTCTCCACTAAACTAGATTGATAAAGGAGCGCGACTGCCATACCACCGCAGTTCGTACGCTCAGGAAACGCGTCGCATACTCCAGTAACGTCACCAGTGTCATCCTGCTGCTGCCACATCTCCACTTTACCAGCCTGGCTTACAAGCTATCTTCGCCACCTCCGCCGGCCTCAACACCTCACAGCGGTGAAGGACAGCTTCCCACAGCACAGTGCCCAGCAGAAGAAGGACCACAAGTGACAGAACCGATGATCACTTTTAAAGAAACATGTACAAATGCCAATTTTTAACTTCTAAAATGTGAGTTGCCTGTACTCTTATTTATTAAATTATTTAAAACATCTACACTTAGAGGCGCCTCTTTCCCCTGTTAACACTAAGGACAGATGCCAAGGAGGCACATGTTTGACAACCCTGGGAGCATGTCTAGATCTGGCTGAAAGGAACCTCCTGATTAAAGGATCTTCCGCTAGTCTCTTGTCTGAAAACACAGACAGGGCCGCAACCTGAACCGTAACGGTGCTGACAGATAATGGAAAATTGAATACTCACCTTTCCGTAACTTCCCTTTCCTGGTGCCTGACCATGGCAGCATAAATATGGTTGGTTACTCTGCCCCTAACCAACCCACAGGACAAAATTATAACTCTTTAAAAGAGTGTCAACTTCCCCCATACACCATCCTTGTAACTAGACTCAAACATTTAAGGATTTATAAAAAGGGAGGGCGTATCCTGTCATGGTCAGGCACCAGGAAAAGAAAATTACGGAAAGGTAACTATTCAATTTTCCATTTTCCTGGTGCCTTCCATGGCAGCATACATATGATTAATAACTCGCTCACAGGGAGGGTTGCTGCAAAAATATTTTAATTTCCAATATAGACAGCCAAAAAGACTTTTCCCCTTATGAGTAAGTGCAGAATGTGGTGTGGAATGACTGGTTTCCCCAATACCAGAGCTTCTGGAGAGATCTTGCGTTACTGTAGCCCAGGAAGATGCCATTCCCCCGCACAAGTATTTTTTTACTTTTTTTTTTGCTTTAAGGCAAGCCGAAGCATCCCTAGAAGTTTTATGTCAGACCAAAAAAAAGCCTGAGGAAGTCTTTCCTCTCTGGTTCAGGCAGTCAGGAGTCGCTGGAACGCACTGAAAGAGCTGGAACCCCCTATTCCTGGTTGAGATAGTTCGCAGAGGGAGCTCTGAACTGGCGAGACGGCCATTTGTTTAAATAGATTGTAAGGAGTCCTCAGCCCATGAGGCTTGGGTTTCCAAGATCCTTTGGACAGAGGAGATGGTGCTTAGGAATAGGAAGGGAAACAAAAAGAAACTGTTCTGAGAGTAGCATCTTACAGAGAAGATTATTGCGTGCATGTGTATGGAAAAGCTGCAAGTACATAGAGTACCGAAGGCAGATCCCGCTTTGGACTAGCTGATCCATTTGGAGACCTCTCTTGAGGGACGTTCTAGCGGACTCAGGATCCATCTGATGTCTGAAAGGGCTGCAAAACACTCAAGCCTGAACCTCCCAGCACCAAGAACCCTATCTTAAGATAGCCGGGATTTCCAGGCATGAAAACACCTAGTATCTATGAATAGAAGCTTTCTTCTCAATTCTGTCATATGTGCCGATGGAGGGAGACTTCCTGGGTTAAAGTGCCGTTTATCACGTGGGAGAAACTCAACTCTTCCAGTTTTTCCTGCTCAATTTTTTAGATGATTAACTCCAGGGACCTCCGAAAGTGGATGGGAGAGATCTCCCCAGAACGTGCGATTGTGCGCAACTGGAAGCAGTAAAGGACCGCATAGGAACGGCACGACTAGCAGAGTGCATCAAGATTTTCTAGACCAACCAAGGTTCTGGATAGGAGGGTGTCATCCGTATCAATCTTGAGACTGGTAAATTTTATAAAGGAATGGGGTGCCTTAATAATTTGATTAGAGATGCACCAAAAAGGGAGAAGAGGTTTTATCAGCGGGTTGACTCATGAGGACAAACCCCTTGGAAGGCAGGCTGAATTAAGAATCGCGCATTGAGGCGGATACTTTGACAGCTGAACTTTCCTCTCTTTTTTTTTTAGACTATCAACTGTCTTGAGGCTGGTGAAATTCCATCGGCCTCGAGTCTCATCAGGATGATGACCTGCCTGTGCGTGTGTTCTTCCCTTAGATCTGGACACAAGTTAAGGTCGACTTGCTGTCCATTTGTAGGGAATGGACTCGTTCTTCAGAGGGAATGTTTTGGCAGGGTATTGCTATACCAGCGGCACCCGACTCCAGAATATTGGATACTGAACTTTCTGTATTTTAATGCCAGCTGCCCTGGGTTAACCAAGTCCCTTAAAGCAGTGTTTTTCAACTCCAGTCCTCAAGGCACACCAACAGGTCAAGTTTTCAGGATTTCCCTCAGATGAAATGGCTGTGGTAATTACTAAGGCAGTGAAACTGATCAAATCACCTGTACAAAATAATGGAAATCCTGAAAACATGACCTGTTGGTGTGCCTTGAGGACTAGAGTTAAAAAACACTGCCTTAAAGGACGCTTCAATTCAGGTGAACTGCCTCCGATACAGGGGTGGACCAAGGGATGGGAACCAACAGGTTTCGATTCCACCGATTGTGAAGACTTGACTATAGTATAGGATCAATACTACTCCCGAAAAGTAGAATACTCTGAGCTACGAACCTTTCTCTTAGAAAAAAATCCACTGCTAAAAAAAAAAAAAAAAAAAAAAGTGTAGGGGTGTTGATGTTCCCACCGTACTACTGGAATTCAGGGGGAGGATGCTGGAGGATCCAGACAGACATTCTGTTGTTGATATGGTTCCGTTCCATTTGTCATCTTCCCACTTAGGCTATGGTTGGGGAATTCTCTCTCTCTAAGGAGAGACATCACCCCTTTGGGAATATAATCTTTGCACTGGCAAACCTGATTCTTTTTGCGTAGTTATTTAGCCAGATGTACTTATACACCTCCTGTATATGAGCTTGGAGCTTTTTATTGAAATTAGGTCAGAACATCGTCCCGAACATGCGGAATGCACAACAACTTCTTCTAAAGGCTAAGCAAAACAAAAAATTGACACTAGAACCGCCGCCGAGGATCCAGGGCGAATGGCGCACACAAAGGTAGGCATTAATATTGTAAATGAGGACCCCTAATGCCACAATTTTTTTTTTCAAATATATATATTATATATATATATATATATATATATATATATATATATATATATATTAGAGGTCGACCGATATGGGTTTTTCTCTGGCCGATGCCGATATTTGGAAATCGGGGCGATGGCCGATATGTGTTGCCGATTTTTGCGGCCGATATTTTAGGCCGATTTTTTTTATTTTATTTTTTTCTCCTCAACTCAAAAAACCTAGGGTGGAGAGGTTGGGAGGAGATAATTGTTTAGGGTGGAGAGGTGGGGTGCAGCCTGTCAGTGTCCACCACCAGTGCCACCTCATCAATGCCCACCAGTGTCCACCACCAGTGCCACCTCATCAATGCCCACCAGTGCAGCCCATCAGTGTCCACCACCAGTGCCACCTCATCAATGCCCACCAGTGCAGCCCATCAGTGTCCACCACCAGTGCCATCTCATCAATGCCCACCAGTGCAGCCCATCAGTGTCCACCACCAGTGCCACCTCATCAATGCCCACCAGTGTCCACCTCATCAATGCCCACCAGTGCAGCCCATCAGTGTCCACCACCAGTGCCACCTCATCAATGCCCACCAGTGCAGCCCATCAGTGTCCACCACCAGTGCCACCTCATCAATGCCCATCAGTGTCCACCACCAGTGCCACCTCATCAATGCCCACCAGTGCAGCCCATCAGTGTGTGCCACCTCAACAATGCCCACCAGTGCAATCACCTCAGTGCATCACCAACCAGTGCCATCCACCCCTTTGCCAACCAGTGCCATCCACCCCTTTGCCAACCAGTGCCATCCACCCCTTTGCCAACCAGTGCCATCCACCCCTGTGCCATCCACCCCTTTGCCAACCAGTGCCATCCACCCCTGTGCCATCCACCCCTGTGCCAACCACCCCTGTGCCAACTAGTGCCATCCACCCCTGTGCCATCCACCCCTGTCTGCAACAGTCAATCAGCGGCCGCCGCTGCCGACATTCTACACTGTAAAAAAAAAAAAAGTCCCCTGATGTGCTGCGCGCCCGGCCTCTGCCTACAAACCCCAGAATGCAGAGCGGGCCAGTAACATTCTGGGGTTTGTAAGCAGAAGCCGGGCACGCTGCACGTCAGGGGATGTTTTTCTTTGCAGTGTAGAATGTCGGCAGCCGCGGCCGCCGATTGGCTGTCACAGGCATCAGTAGATAGCAGCGAGCGGGCCCCTCCTCTCTGTATACACCCACAGACGAGGAGGGGCCCGCTCGCTGCTATCTACTGACGCCTGTAACAGCCAATTGCCGGCCGCCGCCGCCGCCAACGCTGGGTGTACTAAGATGTCCGCGGCTCCGGAGCTAGGCCGAAGCCGCGGCCTTTCCTGATGCTGTGACCGCGGCGGCAATCCGCGGATTGCCGCTGCGGTCACAGCATCAGGAAAGGCCGCGGCCTCGGCCTAGCTCCGGAGCCATGGCAGCGCTAGCAGCATGTAGAAATATCGGCCTAATTTGGAGAAAAATCGGCCGATGCCGATTTCTCCAAAACGGCCAAATATCGGCCTGCCGATATATCGGTCGACCTCTAATATATATATATATATATATATATATATATATATATATATATATATATATATATATATATTATATATATATATATAGGCCTTGCGAAAGTATTCGGCCCCCTTTTGCCACATTTCAGGCTTCAAACAAAGATATAAAACAAATTTTTTGTGAAGAATCAACAAGTGGGACACAATCATGAAGTGGAACGAAATTTATTGGATATTTCAAACTTTAACAAATAAAAAAACTGAAGAATTGAGCGTGCAAAATTATTCAGCCCCTTTACTTTCAGTGCAGTAAACTCTCTCCAGAAGTTCAGCGAGGATCTCTGAATGATCCAATGTTGAAATAAATGACCAATGATAATAAATAGAATCCACCTGTGTCTAATCAAGTCTCCGTATAAATGCACCTGCACTGTGATAGACTCGGAGGTCCGTTTAAAGCGCAGAGAGCATCATGAAGAACAAGGAACACATCAGGCAGGTCCAAGATACTGTTGTGGAGAGGTTTAAATTAGCCGGATTTGGATACAAAAAGATTTCCCAAGCTTTAAAGCGGAGTTCCGGCCACAATTTCACTTTTTAAATATAAATACCCCTGTAATACACAAGCTTAATGTATTCTAGTAATGTTAGTCTGTAAACTAAGGTCCGTTTTGTTAGGTTGTTACAGCATTTAGATACTTTATAAAACAGGAATTGATCGGGGCCATCTTAAGTGTGGGAATCCATGAAGCCAGACTGTATGACTTCCTGGATTTCAGCCTTGCAGATCTTGCACATGCTCAGTGCTGCACAAGCAATGTAATAGGTTTCAGATCAGGTTTCAATAGCAACGGGAGTGTCAGAGGAAGTTGCCGCCCCTTATCTATGCAAACCTGTCCTTCCAGGAACCAGTAAATATACTAAATAATTTGTTCCTGTGCAGATATATCTACATAACACGAAATTATATTTATATATATATATATATATATATATATATATATATATATATATATATATATATATATATATATAATCATGTTATATATGTAGTGTGTATACATATACTAGACATGTGCACTGTCAATAAATTCATTTTGTTTAGTTCCGTTTCGCTTTAGCCGGTATTTTGTGCCCGAAACTCATCCCATCCCTGTGCTGACTTCCTGGAAACCCCTCATAATGAGCACAGCAGGAGTACAAACCCAGGAAGTCAGCACAGCACAGGGATGGTGGGAACCCCTCAAAATGAGCACAGCACAGGGATGGTGGGAACCCCTCAAAATGAGCACAGCACAGGGATGGTGGGAACCCCTCAAAATGAGCACAGCACAGGGATGGTGGGAACCCCTCAAAATGAGCACAGCACAGGGATGGTGGGAACGCTTCAAAATGAGCACAGCACAGGGATGGTGGGAGCCCCTCATAATGACAACAGCAGGAGTACAAACCCAGGAAGTCAGCACAGCACAGGGATGGTGGGAACCGCTCATGAAGGGTTCCCACCATCCCTGCGCTGTGCCGACTTCCTGGGGCTGTACTTCTGCTGTGCTCATTATGAGGGGTTCCCACCATCCCTGTGCAAATTCCATCACATCAGCACATTACATTACCCCCACCAAATCGCATCGCCCAAGCACATTGCATTGCAGCCCGCCAAATCGCATCACATCGCCCCACCACCAAATCGAATCACCCCAGCACATCGCATTGCCAATTTGCATTGCACATTGCATCGCCCTCCACCAAATTGCATCGCCCAAGCACATTGCATTGCCCCACGCCAAATCGTATAACATCAGCACATTGCATTGCCCCCCCGCCAAATCGCATCACATCAGCACATTGCATCACCCCCACCAAATCACATCGCCCAAGCACATTGCATTGGCCCTGACAAAAATGATCACATTGCATCACCCAGCACACTGCATTGCCCCCACCAAATCGCATCACATCAGCACATAGCATCGCCCCCCCCCAAAAAAAAAAATCACATTGCCCCCCCAGACAAATTGCATCGCACCAGCACATTGCATTGCCCCCACCAAATCACATCACCCAAGCACAGTGCATTGTCCCCCGCCACATCGCATCACCCCACCACCAAATCGCATCGCCTCAACACATTACATCCCCCCCCCAGCGCATCGCATTGCCCCGACAAATTCCATCACATCAGCACATTACATTACCCCCACCAAATCGCATCGCCCAAGCACATTGCATTGCAGCCCGCCAAATCGCATCACATCGCCCCACCACCAAATCGAATCACCCCAGCACATCGCATTGCCAATTTGCATTGCATCGCCCTCCACCAAATCGCATCGCCCAAGCACATTGCATTGCCCCCACGCCAAATCGTATAACATCAGCACATTGCATTGCCCCCCCGGCCAAATCGCATCACATCAGCACATTGCATTGCCCCCCCGGCCAAATCGCATCACATCAGCACATTGCATCACCCCCACCAAATTGCATCACATCAGCACATTGCATCACCCCCACCAAATCGCATCACATCAGCACATTGCATCACCCCCACCAAATCGCATCACATCAGCACATTGCATCACCCCCACCAAATCGCATCACATCAGCACATTGCATCACCCCCACCAAATCGCATCACATCAGCACATTGCATCACCCCCACCAAATCGCATCACATCAGCACATTGCATCACCCCCACCAAATCGCATCGCCCAAGCACATTGCATTGGCCCTGACAAAAATTATCACATTGCATCACCCCACCACCAAATTGCATCACCCCAGCACACTGCATTGCCCCCACCAAATGGCATCACATCAGCACATAGCATCGCCCCCCCCCCCAAAAAAAATCACATTGCCCCCCCAGACAAATTGCATCGCACCAGCACATTGCATTGCCCCCACCAAATCACATCACCCAAGCACAGTGCATTGTCCCCCGCCACATCGCATCACCCCGCCACCAAATCGCATCGCCTCAACACATTACATCGAATTGCATCCCCCCCAGAGCATCGCATTGCCCCCAGCACATCGAATGGCATTGCCCCCAAGCACGTCTCATCAAATTGCATCGCCCCAGCACATTGCATTGAATCGCATCAGCACATTGCATGTCCCCACTGGTGACACTGGAAGTTTCACACTGAGCCAATTTGTCTGCTTCAGTTACACTATATGTAAATGAATGCAGAGACCAGGTGGGTATAAAGAGGAGAGAGGGGGGAGAGGCTGGGTATACAGAGAGAGGGGGGAGAGGCTGGGTATACAGAGAGAGGGGGGAGAGGCTGGGTATACAGAGAGAGGGGAGAGAGGCTGGGTATACAGAGAGGCTTGGTATACAGAGAGAGGGGAGAGAGGCTGGGTATACAGAGAGAGGGGAGAGAGGCTGGGTATACAGAGAGAGGGGGGAGAGAGCCTGGGTATACAGAGAGGGGGAGAGGCTGGGTATACAGAGAGAGGGGGGAGAGGCTGGGTATACAGAGAGAGGGGGGAAAGGCTGGGTATACAGAGAGAGGGGGGAGAGGCTGGGTATACAGAGAGAGGGGGGAGAGAGCCTGGGTATACAGAGAGAGGGGGGAGAGAGCCTGGGTATACAGAGAGAGGGGGGAGAGAGCCTGGGTATACAGAGAGAGGGGGGAGAGAGCCTGGGTATACAGAGAGAGGGGGAGAGAGGCTGGGTATACAGAGAGAGGGGGGAGAGGCTGGGTATACAGAGAGAGGGGGGAGAGGCTGGGTATACAGCGAGAGGGGAGAGAGGCTGGGTATACAGCGAGAGGGGAGAGAGGCTGGGTATACAGAGAGAGGGGAGAGAGGCTGGGTATACAGCGAGAGGGGAGAGAGGCTGGGTATACAGCGAGAGGGGAGAGAGGCTGGGTATACAGGCTGGGAGAGAGGGGAGAGAGGCTGGGTATACAGAGAGAGGGGAGAGAGGCTGGGTATACAGAGAGAGGGGGAGAGAGGCTGGGTATACAGAGAGAGGGGAGAGAGGCTGGGTATACAGAGAGAGGGGGGAGAGGCTGGGTATACAGAGAGAGGGGGGAGAGGCTGGGTATACAGAGAGAGGGGAGAGAGGCTGGGTATACAGAGAGAGGGGGGAGAGGCTGGGTATACAGAGAGAGGGGGGAGAGGCTGGGTATACAGAGAGAGGGGGGAGAGGCTGGGTATACAGAGAGAGGGGGGAGAGGCTGGGTATACAGAGAGAGGGGGGAGAGGCTGGGTATACAGAGAGAGGGGGAGAGGCTGGGTATACAGAGAGAGGGGGGAGAGGCTGGGTATACAGAGAGAGGGGGAGAGAGGCTGGGTATACAGAGAGAGGGGGGAGAGGCTGGGTATACAGAGAGAGGGGGGAGAGGCTGGGTATACAGAGAGAGGGGGGAGAGGCTGGGTATACAGAGAGAGGGGGGAGAGGCTGGGTATACAGAGAGAGGCTGGGTATACAGGGGAGAGGCTGGGTATACAGAGAGAGGGGGGAGAGGCTGGGTATACAGAGAGAGAGAGGCTGGGTATACAGGGAGGGGGGAGAGGCTGGGTATACAGAGAGAGGGGGGAGAGGCTGGGTATACAGAGAGAGGGGGGAGAGGCTGGGTATACAGAGAGAGGGGGGAGAGGCTGGGTATACAGAGAGAGGGGGGAGAGGCTGGGTATACAGAGAGAGGGGGGAGAGGCTGGGTATACAGAGAGAGGGGGGAGAGGCTGGGTATACAGAGAGAGGGGGAGAGAGGCTGGGTATACAGAGAGAGGGGGGAGAGGCTGGGTATACAGAGAGGGGAGAGAGGCTGGGTATACAGAGAGAGGGGGGAGAGGCTGGGTATACAGAGAGAGGGGGAGAGGCTGGGTATACAGAGAGAGGGGGAGAGGCTGGGTATACAGAGAGAGGGGGAGAGAGGCTGGGTATACAGAGAGGGGGAGAGAGGCTGGGTATACAGAGAGAGGAGGGAGAGAGAGAGGGGGGAGAGGCTGGGTATACAGAGAGGGGGAGAGAGGCTGGGTATACAGAGAGAGGGGGGAGAGGCTGGGTATACAGAGAGAGGGGGAGAGGCTGGGTATACAGAGAGAGGGGGGAGAGGCTGGGTATACAGAGAGAGGGGGGAGAGGCTGGGTATACAGAGAGAGGGGGAGAGGCTGGGAGGGGGGGGAGAGGCTGGGTATACAGAGAGAGGGGGGAGAGGCTGGGTATACAGAGAGGGGGAGAGAGGCTGGGTATACAGAGAGAGGGGGGAGAGGCTGGGTATACAGAGAGGGGGAGAGAGGCTGGGTATACAGAGAGAGGGGGGAGAGGCTGGGTATACAGAGAGAGGGGAGAGAGGCTGGGTATACAGAGAGAGGGGGGAGAGGCTGGGTATACAGAGAGGGGGAGAGAGGCTGGGTATACAGAGAGAGGGGGGAGAGGCTGGGTATACAGAGAGAGGGGGAGAGGCTGGGTATACAGAGAGAGGGGGAGAGGCTGGGTATACAGAGAGAGGGGGAGAGGCTGGGTATACAGAGAGAGGGGGGAGAGGCTGGGTATACAGAGAGAGGGGGGAGAGGCTGGGTATACAGAGAGGGGGGGGAGAGGCTGGGTATACAGAGAGAGGGGGGAGAGGCTGGGTATACAGAGAGAGGGGGAGAGGCTGGGTATACAGAGAGAGGGGAGAGAGGCTGGGTATACAGAGAGAGGGGGAGAGGCTGGGTATACAGAGAGAGGGGAGAGAGGCTGGGTATACAGCGAGAGGGGAGAGAGGCTGGGTATACAGAGAGAGGGGAGAGAGGCTGGGTATACAGAGAGAGGGGAGAGAGGCTGGGTATACAGAGAGAGGGGAGAGAGGCTGGGTATACAGAGAGGGGGAGAGGCTGGGTATACAGAGAGGGGGGAGAGGCTGGGTATACAGAGAGAGGGGAGAGAGGCTGGGTATACAGAGAGGGGGGGAGAGGCTGGGTATACAGAGAGAGGGGGAGAGGCTGGGTATACAGAGAGAGGGGGAGAGAGGCTGGGTATACAGAGAGAGGGGGAGAGAGGCTGGGTATACAGAGAGAGGGGAGAGAGGCTGGGTATACAGAGAGGGGGAGAGGCTGGGTATACAGAGAGGGGGGAGAGGCTGGGTATACAGAGAGAGGGGAGAGAGGCTGGGTATACAGAGAGGGGGGGAGAGGCTGGGTATACAGAGAGAGGGGAGAGAGGCTGGGTATACAGAGAGAGGGGGAGAGGCTGGGTTATAGTATACAGAGAGGAGACAGGCTGGTGTAGTACAGTTCCCCCCTCCCCCTCAGTCTGCACTCTGCTCTGACCTGCTCGGGATCTAACTGAGAGAAAGTTCTTTCCGACTATGATATGGGCGGGGCCAGGAGGAGACTCACTCTCACACTGATTTCCCTTCTCAGACTGTCAGTGAACCACGAGTGCGATGCTACGGCCCAGGGCCTCCTGGGATTGATGACAGACATCTCCCAGGAGGCATAGCGGTACATAGATGAGGAGACAAGGCTGCTGCCGCCGCGGCCGGAGGAATACAAAGATAAGAATACAACAGTGAGTTTTTAAAATAAGATAAAAATATATGCCAAATATATTTAAGGGGGCAGAACCAAAGAGGATGCAAGAAAGTAGTAAAAGAGGGTGGAGCTCCACTTTAAACATCCCAAGGAGCACTGTACAACAGATAATATTGAAATGGAAGGAGTATCAGACCACTGCAAATCTACGAAGACCTGTCTGTCCCTCTAAACTTTCAGCTCATACAAGGAGAAGACTGATCAGAGATGCAGCCAAGATGCCCATGATCACTGTGGATGAACTGCAGAGATCTACAGCTGAGGTGGGAGACTCTGTCCATAGGACAACAATCAGTCGTATACTGCACAAATCTGGCCTTTATGGAAGAGTGGCAAGAAGAAAGCCATTTCTTAAAGATATCCATAAAAAGTGTTGTTTAAAGTTTGCCACAAGCCACCTGGGAGACACACCAAACATGTGGAAGAAGGTGCACTGTTCAGATGAAACCAAAATCGAACTTTTTGGCAACAATGCAAAATGTTATGTTTGGCGTAAAAGCAACACAGCTCATCACCCTGAACACACCATCCCAACTGTCAAACATGGTGGTGGCAGCATCATGGTTTGGGCCTGCTTATCTTCAGCAGGGACAGGGAAGATAGTTAAAATTCATGGGAAGATGGATGGAGCCAAGTACAGGACCATTCTGGAAGAAAACTTGGAGTCTGCAAAAGACCCGAGACTGGGAGGGAGATTTGTCTTCCAACAAGACAATGATCCAAAACATAAAGCAAAATCTACAGTGGAATGGTTTACAAATAAACATATCCAGGTGTTAGAATGGCCAAGTCAAAGTCCAGACCTGAATCCAATCGAGAATTTGTGGAAAGAACTGAAAACTGCTGTTCACAACCTCACTGAGCTCAAGCTGTTCTGCAAGGAGGAATGGGCAAAAATGTCAGTCTCTCGATGTGCAAAACTGATAGAGACATACCCCAAGCGACTTACAGCTGTAATCGCAGCAAACGGTGGCACTACAGAGTATTAACTTAGGGGCTGAATAATTTTGCACGCACAATTTTTCAGTTTTTTATTTGTAAAAAAAGTTTGAAATATCCAATACATTTCATTCCCACTTGTTGATTCTTCACAAAAAAATTACAGTTTTATATCTTTATGTTTGAAGCCTGAAATGTGGCAAAAGGTCGCAAAGTTCAAGGGGGCCGAATACTTTTGCAAGGCACTGTGTGTGTGTGTATGTATGGGTTATATATATATATATATATATATATATATATATATATATATATATATATATATATATATATATATACATATACACATACACATACACATATACATATACATACACACACACTTTTTTTTTTTTGGAACAAAAAGAAAAGGGGTGGGGCAAAATGAACCCTCAAACAGCTTCCAAATCTTGGAACTGAAATTCCTAATGTATTAACTTCTGTATGAGCTGAATCAGAATCCCGTGCTTTTATTCCGGAATTGCTGGCCTTGGTGAGCAGCAAGGATGTATGGTGCCTGTTGCACTAGGATTTTTCCCTTTTTTGTGGCCAATGAGAATTGTGGAAGTGTAAGGTTTTCGTTAAACTAGAGTGGCAGTACTGAGCCAGGCTGCTGCTGGCCCAGCTTAGGTGGGCGATAAGTCAAAAGGATTTCCGGTAGGGTTGTCCCAATACCGATACTGGTATCGGTGCCGATACTAAGCATTTGCAAGAGTATCGGTACTCGTGCAAATGCCCCGATACCAAAAAGTTCTTGCAGAGTACCTCCATTAACCGGAAGAAAGCAGGCATAGTAGGCCCCCTTAAGGCTAGTGCAAACTGTCTGTATTGCTCACGGCTGTGGGAGGTAGTAAACAGGCATAAGAATTCTGTAACGGGAGTCCCTTTTTGGGCATAGGGTGACTGAGAAATTATATCATAAATTACATGAGATGAGACATTACTGATAAATCATGTATTGCAGGATCTTGAGATATTACAAGTTGCTGGCTTATTCTGACCCTACCGGTCAATAGTGACTCCTTCCTCTGTGTAACCTAGGCTGTTGAGGTGTTAATCGAGTCTGCTCCTGAAAGACATTCCATTGCGTGATGCTAATGACACTGTTTAAAACCTATTGATGATCAGTTGTGAACAGTTTATTGTCGGAGACAGAACGTCTGACATAGGAATGTGTATTCTGCAGGCGAATCACTTATTGGGAGAGTCGGAATGTCTGGGGGATAATTACCTCAACTTAATGTCATTATCTTAGAGAATGTGATTGAAGTTCATTGTGTGATGTTAGGGGGGGTGGAGAGTTTCATCGTCCCTGTGATTAACTGACATGTTTGTAACTGTATAAGAACCAGCTGAGTTTACCATTAAAACATTCATACATTTGACCACAGAGCGTATTCGTCTCGTCTCTCTGAGGGAAGTCATATGGATCGGGGCCTGTCGGCTGGATTGTCGGATAAGCTGTCGTGGGTTGATGGAATGGGAGATCGTAAACGGTGGTCACCGTAACAAATACCTATTGCATAAATGTTAGACTCCCCAGCCACCAGAAGATTACAAGCATGTAAACTGTAATAGGGAGTCTTTACCTTGGAGCAGTTATTTTCTCAGTCAAAAGATGGAGGAAATACCTGTACTCCAGACCCAGAAAAGATCCACAGAAAAATGGGTTTCCAAACTTTGTGGGTCTTTACCAGCCTAAGTCATGGGACTCCATAAACTCTTTTAAAGAGTTATATCTGGGTCCTGTGGGTTGGTAAGGGGCGGAGTAACCAACCATATGTATGCTGCCATGGAAGGCACCAGGAAAGTCCTTTCTCAACTCCTTTGTGCAAGAAATCCAATATACAAGGAGTAGAAAAATAATCAAAACCGGATTTCCTTTGCCAGGAAATACGTTTTCCAAACTTTCCCATAGAGTCTCCTTGTGACCAACTTGCGGCTGTCCAGTATGGTTTGAATACATTTCTCTGAACACCCTCTCAACTGTAAGATGCGCCACTCAGCCTCCAGGTCGTCAAATGGCAGGTCTGAGGGCTTGGATGCAACACTGGTCTCTGATAGAGCAGAACCTTCCGATCTGGTAGGGGCCAGGGAAGTTCCACAGAGAGGGCCCTCAGAGAGGAAAACCAACTCCTCCTGGGTCACCAATGGGCAATCAGAACAACTTCTGCCCAATCTTGAATTACGAACTACCAGGGGTAAGATGGGAAAAGGAGGGAAGGAGTAGGCCAGAGCAAAATCCCACGGAAGGAGAGAGCATCCGTCCCCAAGGACCCGGTCTCTCTCTCCAGTAAAAAGAACAATGGCAGTTTTCTGTTTAGACTGGAGGCAAAAGGATCCACTGCAGTAAGACCCCAGCTTAGCACAATCTCCCAGATCATGCCTTGATGTAGCTGGAACTGACGCTCACTCAGCTCAGATAGTCCGCCAGCGTATTCTCTGATCCCCTGATGTGGACTACCCCAATTAAGGCGACATTGATTTCTGTCCAGGACAGAATCTGCTGTGTCAGTGATAGAAGCGACTCTGAACAAGTGCCCCCTTGCTTGTTCAGGTATGCCAGCGTAGTGACATTGTCTGAAAAAACCAATAGGTCTCTTGAACAGACCCTCTCTTGAAGAGCCAAGAGAGCTTTCCCCACAGCTAGTAATTCCCTGAAATTTGAGGAGCGGCCTGCCTCCTCTGGTAACCAGGCTCCCTGGGCCTGCCAGCCCTGAGAGTGTGCACCTCAGCCCCGCAGACTGGCATCTCTAGTAACTTTTACTGGAGCATGTTGCACCCAGTTCCTCCCTCCCTGCAGGTGTTCCCACTCCAAATGAATGGGGGAAAAAAAGGGGAGGGGGGGGATATGCTCCCAATGGTACAGGTCAAAAACCAATTATAGTTTATTAAATAAAATTGCCATACAAAATGACAAAGTAAAAAGTGATCACAGTGGAACTAATAAAAAGCAATGTGGGGTGCAGTAACGCTGGCCAGATGCGATGACTAAAACAGTCATCAACTGAGGCATATTCAATTCACCATTGGGAACATCTCTTTTTTTGTTCCTTTCCGCTTTAATTTTGAGCATGTACGGATCCCACTCTGACATTCATCTGCTAGTGGAAGAAGTGTGAATTTCATATTCCAGTACACCGGACCACTCTCCACAGGATTGATCCAGACCTTTTGGAACCACAGAAATCTTTCTACATTGATCCAGATCTCAAGCCTGTTTGACCCACTGTTAGTGTACATAACAGATAAGTCCATCAGTTCTGGTAAGGGTACCTCATTTGTTTACCGCATGAAAAGTGTGAGAATTTCAGCAGTCAACTTGTTATTCCTGTACTCTGTGCCATCTTATATTAAGGATTTCCTCACATTGTGTTCAATTTCACACGGACTCTTTTTACACCACTTATTGAAGTCTCCAGGCTTCCTATTAATATTTGTTCACCCTTGAACTTTAACCACTTAAGACCCGGACCAATACGCTGGTAAATGACCCAAGGTGTTTTTGCGATTCGGCACTGCGTCGCTTTAACAGACAATTGCGCGGTCGTGCGACGTGGCTCCCAAACAAAATTTGCGTCCTTTTCTTCCCACAAATAGAGCTTTCTTTTGGTGGTATTTGATCACCTCTGCGATTTTTATTTTTTGCGCTATATACAAAAATAGAGCGACATTTTTGAAAAAAAAAACACTATTTTTTACTTTTTGTTAAAAAAAAAATCAAATAAACTAAATTTTAGTCAAACATTTAGGCCAAAATTTATTTAGCCACATGTCTTTAGTAAAAAAAAAAAAAAAAAAAAAAAAAAAAAAAAATCGCAATAAAAAAAAAATAGCTACCTAGCGGGAACAGCGACACTAATACAGCGATCAGAAAAATGATCGCTTAGTGACGCTGGCAATAGGGAGTGAAAGGGTTAACTAGGGCGGTGATCAGGGGGTTAAAACTTTATTAGGGGGGGTGGGGGGGCTATCCTTTTTCCTTAAATACAGTTGTATTCAAAATGATTCAACCCCCCCCTCAATGCTGTAAAGGGTTTTAGGGAAATTAGTGTACATTTGTAATTGTATTCAGAATGAAATCCTACAAGGACTTCTTAACCACTTCAGCCCCGGAAGGATTTACCCCCTTCCTGACCAGAGCACTTTTTGTGATTCGGCACTGCGTCGCTTTAACTGACAATTGCGCGGTCGTGCAATGTGGCGCCCAAACAAAATTGGCGTCCTTTTTTCCCCACAAATAGAGCTTTCTTTTGGTGGTATTTGATCATCTCTGTGGTTTTTATTTTTTGCGCTATAAACAAAAATAGAGCGACTATTTTAAAAAAAATGCAATATTTTTAACATTTTGCTATAATAAATATCCCCAAAAAATATCTAAAAAAACTTTTTTTTCCCCCAGTTTAGGCCGATACGTATTCTTCTACATATTTTTCGTAAAAAAAAAAAAAAAAAAAAAGCGTTTACAAAAAAGGGGGTAGTTTTATGGCATTTTTATTAATATTTTTTTTTTACTAGTAATGGCGGCGATCAGCGTTTTTTTTCGGTACTGCGATATTATGGCGGACACATCGGACACTTTTGACACATTTTTGGGACCATTGGCATTTTTATAGCGATCAATGCTATAAAAATGCATTGGATTACTATAAAAATGCCATTGGTAGTGAAGGGGTTAACACTAGGGGGCAGGGAAGGGGTTAAGTGTGTTCCTATTTGTGTTTTAACTGTATGGGGGGGTTGACTCACTAGGGGGAATCACTGATCTTCCGTTCATACATTGTATGAACGGAAGATCAGCGTTTCCCCCGCTGACAGGAACGAGCGCTGTGTGTTTACACTCACAGCTCTCGTTCCCCGCTCTGTAACGAACGAGCGCGCGTGCCCGGCGGCGATCGCGCGCGCCCTCTAGCGGCCAAAAAAGATAGGACGTAGAGCTACGTGCTCTCGCCCAGCACTGCCACCGTCTCGCAGTAATATGACGGCGGGCGGTCGGCATCTAGTTAAAGAACCATATGCAACTAAAATGACATCAATTGGTTTTGTAATACAGTAGTAAATGTTTATTTTGTGAATTCTTCTTTAACACAATTATTCTACCCCTTAAAGACTACCACTCTGAGCCCTGGTTCACACTGGGCTGCGGGAGTGAAGCAGTGCGAGTTCAGCTGAACTCGCACAATTTCACTCCCGCCCGGCAGTCCCGATTTCAGCCGCGATTTCAGAGACATCTGTGCAGGTTTCTGCACAGATGTCAATGTAAATCGCAGGCTGAAATCGCAAAAAGTAGTACAGAGGCTACTTTTTGAAATCGGTGCAATGCCGCAGATGCAGCGTCGCACCGATTAGGACACTGCCATTGCCGGCAATTTGCGGCAAAATCCGCCGTTTTGACATGCGATTTGACATGCCAAATCGCATGTCAAAACGCACCAGTGTGAACCAGGGCTGAAGAACAGAGGTTCTTTGAAGTGTTTTCAATCAGGTATTGAAAACACCTGTGGATGTCAGGGAGCAGCAAAAAAAGCCTAATAAGCACCAATTAGGCAGCTGTAAAATGACTGTGATACTCAGCTCCTTCTAGAGATTTACTGGTGTGGTTACAAACATGGTGAAGTCAAGAGAATGGTCCAGGAAGACAAGAGAAGAGGTGATTACTTTTCACAGGAAGGGCAATGGCTATAAGAAGATTGCAAAGATGTTAAACATACCAAGAGACACCATAGGAAGCATCATTCGCAAATTCAAGGCAAAGGGCACTGTTGAAATGCTACCTGGTTGTGGCGGAAAGAAGATGCTGACTTTGACTGCTGTGCGCTACCTGAAGCGTAGAGTGGAGAAAAGTCCCCGTGTGACTGCCGAGGAACTGAGAAAAGATTTGTCAGATGTGGGTACTGAAGTTTCTGCTCAGACAATAAGGCACACACTGCGTAATGAAGGCCTCCATGCCAGAACTCCCAGGCGCACCCCCTTGCTGTCTCCAAAGAATAAGAAGAGTCGACTGCAGTATGCCAAAAGTCATGTGGACACAGACGTTTTGGGATTGTGTTCTGTGGACTGATGAAACAAAATTACAACTGTTTGGGACCATGGATCAACGCTATGTTTGGAGGAGGAAGAACAAGGCCTATGAAGAAAAGAACACCTTGCCTACTGTGAAGCATTGCGGGGGGGTCAATCATGCTTTGGGGCTGTTTTGCTTCTGCAGGTACAGGGAAGCTTCAGCGTGTGCAAGGTACCATGAATTCTCTTCAGTACCAGGAGATATTGGATGACAATGTGATGCAGTCCATCACAAACCTGAGGCTTGGGAGACGTTGGACCTTTCAACAGGACAATGATCCCAAGCATACCTCCAAGTCCACTAGAGCATGGTTGCAGATTAAAGGCTGGAACATTTTGGAGTGGCCATTGCAGTCACCAGACTTAAATCCGATTGAGAACCTCTGGTGGGACTTAAAGAAAGCAGTTTCAGTGCGCAAGCCTAAGAATGTGACCGAACTGGAGGCTTTTGCCCATGACGAATGGAGCGAAGATACCCGTAGATCGCTGCAAGACACTTGTGTCAAGCTATGCTTCACGTTTAAAAGCGGTTATAACTGTAAAAGGATGTTGTACCAAGTACTAAGATTGAATGTCACTTGGGGGTTGAATAAAACGGATAATGATGTGAGCACAGAAAAGACATTTGTGGTTATTTAATTATAAATGTTATGTTATATTTGTCTGACCTACACGTGCCTCTTTGATTTAATTGTAAGCAGGATGACTGAATGATCAAAATCAATGTCAAACTGGCCAAAACAATCAATTTCAGTGGGGGTTGAATAATTTTGAATACAACTGTAGCTTCCTTTACCTTAGTACAGTCCTCCTTCACTTACCTCATACTTTCGATTTTGCTTTTAAATGTCCTTATTTCTTCTCAGAAATGCTAATTTCCTGTTCTTCTGTCTGTAACTCACCACTGTAATGAGAGGCTTTGTTCCTGGTGTGGAGAATGCATCTTGAGAGAGAAGGGGGGGGAGAGCAGGAGTGTCAGGACGCCCACTAACACACAGCTCCTTTCTCTATCTGCAAAGTAGAGAGTGTCCTGACTTGCCAGCTCTCCCCCTCAAGAGGCTTTCTCCACACCAGGGAGAAAGCCTCGCATTACGGTGGTGAGTTACAGACAGAAGAACAGAAAGTGAGGATTTCTCAGAAGAAATAAGGATATTTAAAAGCAAAATCGAAGGATGAGGTAAGTGTCCTTCACTTACCTCATCCTTTGATTTTGCACCAAGGTAAAGGAAGCCATTTAGGAAAAAAAATAAAAAATCCTTTACAACCCCTTTAAAGCCCTGTACACACAATCGGATATCTTATGGAATCTAATCCAATGTATTTTTACGTCAAATATCTGATAAAGCTGAATTTCATCAGTCTTGCCTACACACCATCAGTCAAAAATCTGATCATGCCTAAAACGCGGTGACGTACAACACTATGACAAGCCGAAAAAATTAAGGTCAATGCTTCCGAGCATGCGTCGACTTGATTCTGAGCATGCGTGGATTTTTATCCGATGGACTTCCACACAGACGATCGGATTTTCCTATTGGTTTTTTATCCATAGGAAAAATGTAAAATGTGTTCTATTTACACCAATGGAAATAAAACCGACAGGGCCTACACACGATCGGTCTGATGAAAACAGTCCATCGGTCGGTTTTCAGCAGACAAACCGATCGTGTGTACAGGGCTTTATTCTATTTATTTTGTTCATCATTTATTCATTTATTTTGTGGTATTTTTTAGTATGTTTATCTCTTACTATTGATTGTTTAGCTCTGCACCATTTTCCTTTCTTGTTTGACTTTGTTAGTTTGAGTGCTGGCAGCATTTTTTCCACTACTTAAATTCTAGCACAGTTTTTTTCCATATTTTCCACTAATTGAACTGCCAATGACTCGGCCCGTTGTCCATGAGAATCACAAATCTGAGGAACCTTCGGTGGCTTTGGCAGATTGGAACATGAAGATAAGCATCCTAAAGATCCCAGGACCTCTGGCCATAATAGATTCCTTACAAAATAAATGTTTTCCATCCAGAAACGTCTGTAGAGAATAAATTATTTAATGACGCTTAACCACTTAAGGACCTTGGGTGTTTTTCAGATTTGGTGTTTACAAGACTAAAACATTTTTTTTTGCCAAAAAATTAAAAACCCCCTTAAAACCCCCAAACATTATATTTATTTTTTTCGAACACCCTAGAGAATAAAATGGCGGTCATTGCAATACATTTTGTCACACCGTATTGGCGCAGCGGTCTTACAAGCGCACTTTTTTGTAAAATAATTGCTTTTAATTACTTTTTTGAATTAAAAAAATAAGACAACAATAAATTTGGTCCAATTTTTGTATATATTGTAAAACATAATGTTACGCCGAGTAAAATGATACCCAACATGTCACGCTTAAAAATTGCGCCCGCTCGTGACATGGCGTCCAACTTTTACCCTTAAAAAGCTCGATAGCCTATGTTTAAAAAAATCTATAGGTTGCATTTTTTGAGCTACAGAGAAGGTCTAGGGCTAGAATTATTGCTCTAACTATCGCGGTGATACCTTGTGTGGTTTTAACACCGTTTTTATATGCAGGCGCTACTCGCTTATGCGTTCGCTTCTGCGCGCAAGCTCGTCGGGACGTGGCGCCCAAAAAAAAATTATTTTTTGTTTTCTTATTTCTTTTTATTTTATAATTTTTTAAACTGAAAAGAAAAAAAAAATGATCACTTTTATGTAAACATCCCTTGTAATAGAAAAAAGCATGACAGGTCCTCTTAACTACTCAAGTAGTGTAAAAAAAAAAGCTGCCAGCACTCAAACTAACAAAGTCAAACAAGAAAGGAAAATGGTGCAGCGCTAAACAATCAATAGTAAGAGATAAACAAAGGAGGACCCACCCATTCAGTTAGAACACACCCAGGAACATACTTAACCCCTTTCCTGCCCCCTAGTTTTAACCCCTGAACTGCCAATGGCATTTTTATAGTAATCCAATGCATTTTTATAGCACTGATCGCTATAAAAATGCCAATGGTCCCAAAAATGTGTCAAAAGTGTCCGAAGTGTCCGCCATTACTAGTAAAAAAATTTTTTTTTATAAAAATGCTATAACTTTTGCGCAAACTAATCAATAAACGCTAATTGCGATTTTTTTTTACGAAAAATAGGTAGAAGAATACTTATCGGCCTAAACTGAGGAAAAACAATGTTTTTTTATATATTTTTCGGGGATATTATAGCAAAATGTAAAAAATATTGCATTTTTTTCAAAATTGTCGCTCTATTTTTGTTTATAGCGCAAAAAATAAAAACCGCAGAGATGATCAAATACCACCAAAAGAAAGCTCTATTTGTGGGAAGAAAAAAAAAGGACGCCAATTTTGTTTGGGAGCCACGTCGCAATTTTGTCAGTTAAAGCAATGCAGTGCCGAATCACAAAAAGTGCTCTGGTCATTGGGCAGCAATATGGTCCGGGGGTTAAGTGGTAAAATATGAGATCTGGGGTCAAAAAGACCTCAGATCTCATATTTAGACTTAAATGCAAAAAAAAAATGTTTCTTTAAGACGCATGGGCGGGACTGACATTGACATTAATTTCCGCCCTTCAATGCTATGGGGACGGGTGGGGGCCATCTTGCCCTCACTCGCATGCCCACACACAGCAGGCAGCAGGACCTGATCGCCTCCGCCGCTACTGACGGCTCCGGTAAGCGGCGGAGGGCACGGGAGAGTGGCTGGAGGAGGGGGGCCCTCTCCCGCCGCCGATAACGGTGATCTATCGGTGAATCCGCTGCGGAGGCCACCGTTAATCGGAAAGTGGACCGCTCATGCTAAAGATGGATACCTTGGTTGTGGCAGCAGCTGCTGCCGTTTACCGAGATATCCATCTTTAAAATACCGACGTATATGTACATGAGCGGGTCCTTAAGTGGTTAAATTGATGACCATACGGAAGCCGCCGGAGGCTTTTTGAACCAGAAAGATGTGGGAATAAAATCCCTGTAGTTTTTGATTTACCGGAACAGGAGATATAACCCCTTCTGTTTCTCACACGGAAACTAGATTCAACATGGCTTGCCATCTCTCTTGGTCTCTCGGCAGATGGGAAAGAAAAGAACTCTGTTAAAAGACCATTTTTCCCATTTCCCTTCGCTTGTTGGTTTTAAAATTAACCTTGTTCTGGAAACCGCGAAAAGGCTTCTTATTCTGTGGCTTATTCCTTGGAGAAGAAGGGAAACGTTTACTCTTCTCAGAGGAATGAGCTAGGACCCCCACCAAGGAGGAACCGAATAAGAGCTTGCCGCAGAGGGGATGCCGCAGAGTTTGTTCTTGGAGGTAAGGTCCCCCTTCCAAGATTTAAGCCAGATCGCTCGTCTGGCTGCAGCTGCATCCGCTAAGAAGGTCACTGATATGGCAATGAGTGGGAGAGACTCCCTAACCTCCTCTTTGTGGGTGTCGGATGAAAGAAGATCATCCAGACGCTGAACCCATACGTCCAAATTCCTAGCCACATAGGTGGATGCTACAGCTTGACCCAAGGATAAAGCTGAAGCATCCCAGGCCTTACACAGCAAGGAATCTGCCTTTCCTGTCCATCTGCTCTTTCAGGAGACTGGGGGAGGTGACCGATGCCGTGTCCCTATGTACAAGGGAAACAGCATCTGTCTCCTTTCCCTGAAAGGACGTGGAGCTATGTGTTTACACACACAGCTCCACGTCCCTGCTCTGTCACCGCCGATCGCGTGTACCTGACGGACATGGCGGCCGCCGGGTACACGCATCGAATCCTCGGTGATGCGACGGGACTGTTTTTCCCCGCCGCGCGCCACAGGGGAATTACAAATACATCACGTCCAAAGACGTGACCCCGGCGCCTCAGGTCCGCGCGGTTGACGTATTCTGTCAATAGCGCGGACCTCTAGTGGTTAATGCATCCTATGCATTAAGGTAAAAAAAACATCTCACAGCACCTTACACCACAGTTACCAGACCTAGGAAAAAACAAAAAACGTGTTGGTGCTCCTGGAGCTTCTGGAAACGCAAAACAACTGAGCGTCAGAGGAAAGGGAGGGGCCTTTGAGGTTGTATCTGATTTGGGGGGGGGGGGAATACTAAAGGCACTTGTAGGTTTCTAAAAAAAAAAAAAAAAAAAAAAAAAGAGTGGCAAGGTCTGCATTTATTTAAAAGTGATTAACCCTTTAGAAACATGCCACCAAAACTGGGATTTTTGTTGCAGATGATGCCTAAAACCTGAAATGTATGTTAGCACAGACTTGTGGGGGAAAAAAACTGTACCAATCACCAGGATTGCCAACTTTCAGTAAATTTACAAACAGTATGTAAAATCTATACTTTTTGCATCTGTCCTTGAATGTCCATTACGGACATAAAGGCTACATGTCTGTAACTGGCATTCATGGACAAATGCAACAATTATGTATTTTACAAACCGTTTGTAGATTTACTGAAAGTTAGCAACCCTGACAATCACTCAAGCAGGAAATTATATTTCTGGGTGGTTCCATATACTGTGTACGGAAAACCTCCAGGTTTTAACATTGCATACATTTTTTGTAGAAAATTACAACTGCTGCAGATTAAAAAGGTACAGTCATTTTTCAAAACATTACAATATTGCTTGTGTTGTAATTGTATATGCTTTATTTTTGCAATATTTTTTGTCCCCATGAAAGTCGAGTTACCCTAATAATTTCCCACTGTACAATACAGCTTTACGTAAAAAATGTGTATTCTAATTGTTACATCAATATGTGATTGTATGTTTTGAAAAACTAATAAAAATATTTGAACAGAAAAAAAAAAAAAAAGAAAGTCGAGTTACCCTTACATAAAGAAATGCGAGAACCCTTTTATATTTTCCTCTGTACCAGTTGCGATGAAGATCAACTATAGCTAAAGAATAAACAAAACCAATTTTTTTTTTTGTTTTGGACAGAGTGGAGAGGGATTAGAACACCTGTGTGTTTCTATTGCTGTCTGTGTCCCTGTTAAAGCGGAGTTCCACCCAAAAGTGGAACTTCCGCTTAATCCACTCCTCAACCCCTTACATGTAATTTTTATTTTTGGGGGGGGGGGGGGTGTGGGCTTCAGGAGGAGTGGGACATCCTTAGGGGCCGCTAAGGCAATAAGTCATATCGCCTTTTGGCGGCTCTTCCCTGTAGGTGATCGCCTGGGACACGTGACAGGTCCCAGGCAATCGCCTGACCAATTACAGTGCACAAAGCCGCATACGTAGTGAGTGCCCGGCCATGAAGCCGAAAGCTATCACGGCCGGGTGCCCACACTAACAATGAGGACACAGGTCAGAGAGAGGGGGGGGGGGGGGGGGGGGGGGGAGGAGCGGAGCTCCGGCTTGCGCGTCGCTGGACCGTGGAACAGATGAGTGCATGTTTATTAAAAGCCAGCAGCTACACTTTTTGTAGCTGCTGACTTATACTAAACATTAAAAACGCCTGGAACTCCCCTTAAAGGAGTTCTCCAAGCTAAAACTTTTAACCCCCGCTGTGCCCGGGCTGTAAAACTATACAAAATAAACTTTCACTTACCTGCCTACGATCTCCCGTTATTCCGGTATCGCCGCCCGTGCACCGGTCCCTGTCAGCTTCCTCTTCCTGGGGGTCGGTGACTCATCCTGCGCTCAGCCTATCAGCGGCCGCGGCGGGACATTGCTGCTGCCGCTGATAGGCTGAGCGCAGGATGAGTCACCGACCCCCAGGAAGAGGAAGCTGGCAGGGACCGGTGCACGGGCGGCGATACCGGAATAACGGGAGATCGTAGGCAGGTAAGTGAAAGTTTATTTTGTATAGTTTTACAGCCCGGGCACAGCAGGGGTTAAAAGTTTTAGCTTAGAGAACTCCTTTAAGGCTGCATTCACACCTGAGCATTTTGTCGCCTGAAGCGTGACGCTCAAAGACGCTAGAGGGGAAAAATAACATTCTCTATGGAGATGGTTCAGATCTCCACTGCAAAGCGCGTGACGCCGAACGCCTGAATTTCAAACAAGTCCCGGACCCTTTTTTGTCGTGCGAATCGGAGCGGCTTGGGCGTTTTACATTGATGCCAATGACCTGTACAAATCCCGGGGAAAAACACTGCATATCGCCTACGCTACGGTGTGAATGCAGCCTTAAAGGAGGGTCGCCTTCTCTATTTATACTTAATCATTAGTGTCAAGAGTAAAAATGAAAGAAAATCCCAAATTTTCAGTTGCCACCAGAATAGAAAACGAGGGGGGAAATCTTCCAATGGGAACAATAATTCAAGTGACATCCAGGGATTCAATCATTTTGAAGGGCTAGCTCCTCACTTCCTGTTTTGGTTATTGCACAGGAAAACTCCCCAGTGCCGCACAGAAGACAAATAAATAATAAACGACAGGGCTATAACAAGCCCTCCCCAACCCCTCTCCTTACGCTATCTAAAATGAAAAATAGGTTTTCCTTTAGTTCTACTCTAACGAAAATAGCAGAAAGAAAAATGTAATCGTAACAGACGTCTTTCCATAGACTTGTGGACGCTTGGCATTCACGCTAAAAATGTAAAACAGAAAAAATAAACATTTCTGCCAGAAAAGCTCAATTCGATACAGGGCCTTCATACAGTACATCAAAAGAGCCTTACGTATCGTCCAAATGCTGCTCCAAAGCCGCTTCCATTAACACAAAGTTACTGCTTCTTCGTAGACTGATCACGTGACGTGAGCAAGTCAGCTGCTAGCTACGACACAACTCGCGATAGTTCAAAAAAGAAGGCAAAAGAACCTAATTTAGATAAACGGAGGAACAAGGACACCTAGTGGTGGTATGGCGCATGTGAGCTTTGTAGTACTGTACGTCTCTCGTGAACGGTTGACAGAAACGTCGCTTCCAGGTCATACTTGCTAACTGCAATAAGTATGGACCAACATCTCTCAATGTGTAGGTATGCTGTACGCTAAACTTTGTTAGCAGGAGGTGTTGAAACGGGACCGAGTAAAATCCAAAAGATTATTGAACGATTCCTAACAATAATTGTTAGAGCTCTCTCTGCTGACAGAAGTGTTAGCTACTAATAAATGAACTGTATTACTGACTGTATGTCTGTCTGAAGTGGGCAGGAGCAGGGTTGGGAGAGAATTTTAAATGTTTAGCAGACTACGATGTACTATTTCGTAAGACTATTTCAGGCGGGCGTTGACGGTGATTTTAGCGGTGCTTTACTGTAATTTTAGCAGCGCTATCTGTTCGATAGCCGGGTGCTTTTAACCCCCGCTAGCAGCTAAACAAGGGGTTAAATGAGCCCGTGAAGCGCCACTACCGAGGTGCTATGACAGTGGTGCACATTCATTTTAATGGGTAGGAGCAGTGTACACACCGCTCCAAAGATGCAGCTTGCAGGAAATGTTTTAACATCCTGCCAGCGCACCAGTGTGAAAGCACTCTGGCTTTCACACTGGGACTGCAGGAGAGAGGTTTTACAGGCACTATTTTTATCCCCAAAGCAGGAATGGACTGGCCATCGGGACTACCGGAAGATTCCCCGTGGGCTGATGGCTCGGTCAGAGGTCCACAGCGTTCTTCCCGTCAATCCCCGACAGCTGGCGCATGGAGGGTAGATCGAGATTTAGCGAGCATGCATAATAGCGCAGGAAGCGTGTGTATTATGTTCTCTCTCCTTTCACGGAGCTCACCTTGCTCCCCGGCGGCCCCTTCTCTCTTCTTGTCCATCGCCATTTGCTTGTGACATCATCTGGGATGGACAAGATGGACAAGAAGAGAGGAGAGGCCGCTGGGGAGCCGAGTGAGTGCCGTGACAGGAGAGAGAACATATTACACACGCTTCCTGCGCTTCTCTGCATGCTGGCTGGTAAACAATGTGCACCATAATGTGCCCTGTGCCTCGATATGCTGTGCCTCAATGTGGTGTGCCCTGATGTGCTGTGATGTGCCCTGTACGTGTTGTGCCCTGATGTGCTGTGCCCTGTACCCTGATGTGTTGTGCCCTGGGCCGGTCTGGATGAAGTCCAGGGCCACATTTTTGTCCCAGTCCATCCCTGCCCAAAAGAGCCTGAAAAACGCCCCAGTGTGAAAGGGGTCTTACCAGGGCTGGACTGGGACAAAAATTTGGCCCTGGACTTCATCCAGACTGGCCCACTTTGACAGGTCTCTCCCACAGCAGCCAGACAACTCCTGCACCCCCCCCCCCTGGCCACCCAAGCCCACTCTTCCCCTTCACTAGCCACTAGCCGTTCTACTTTATTAGAGTAGAACGGCTGGTACTGGTACTCTTCTAACCAGTACCAGTGGGGAAGCTAGACATTATTTCAACCGGGGCAAAGAATCAGTTTGGTGCCCTGCCTTATGGGACAAGATTAGGCAGAAGTGAGAAAATCCCAGGCCATAGCTTTTGAGTCAGCTGTCTGGTCCTCCCCCTGCTTCTTTGTTCCCCCCAGATGAGTGCTGCGGCAAGAGAGAGACAGAGGAGCCGGCCCACTGAGCCATCGGCCCACCGGGAAACTCCCTGTAGTCCCAATGGCCAGTCCATCCCTGGGTCTTACAGTTTACGTAATTTCTATTATCACCCTATTGTTTTTGCTTCTTACTACATTGCTATTTAAAGTGGAATTCCACCCTCTTTTTTAAGTCCTCTGCATCCCCTGCTTCTGTGTCCCCTCAAACACATTTGGCATATTAAGGGCCCTTTCACACGTGCGGACTAACGGTCTGCTTTTTCTAAGTCCGTAAACAGACTTAGAATGGGGCCCTATGGGATCGCGTCCGTCTGGATCCGTTTTTCGGACGGAAGAAAACCCTATTTTTCTTCCGTCTGAAGGATCGGATCGGATGAAGACGGACAGACGGTCTGTCTTCATCCGATTCCCCATAGGGGAGAGCGGAGGAGAGACAGTGCGGTCCCTGCACAGTGTGCGGGGACCGCCCTGTCCGCCGACAGCTGAGCGGGGATCCCCGCTGAGCCGACGGACACACACGGAGCGGACCGAAAAACGGTTTGCTCCGTGTGAAAGGAGCCTAATTTCTTTGCAAACTGATTGTGTTATTGATGATTATCATTCGTCTTTTTGGTTCCGGCCGAGCACGTCATTCCCCTACTCCCCGCCTAAACTGCTATGCCTCCTGGGAGATAAATTCCAGGATTCAATGCTGGACCGTCGCATCGCGGGGCTTTACCGCGCATGCGCGAGAGCAAGCCACAGTTTCAAACAATGTCTCAAGCAGGCAGATGGGGGCGGAGGCGAAGGGATGTTAAATGTCACAACAGCCCCGCCAACCCCACTAACACACCCCGAATGCGTGCTTGTTATGTGGGTCCAGGGAAATTATAGATTTGAGGGCAGAGGCAGAAAGTTGCTGGGAGGGGTAGATAGAGCAGAGCTGGGCGAGGGGGGTGGGCCCCGTGCAATAGCAAGTCCCCTGTGCAATAGCAAGTCCTTTTACAAATAATTGTTCTAGCATCAAACACAGCCACTGTGCCTGTCAAATGCAGCCACTGTGCCTGTCAAACGCAGCCACTGTGCCAAACACTGTGCCCATCAAACACATCCGCTGTGCCTGTCAAAGGCAGCCACTGTGCCCGTCAAACGCATCCACTGTGCCCGTCAAATGCAGTCACTGTGCCCATCAAACGCATCCACTGTGCCCATCAAACGCTGCCTCACTGTGCCCGTCAAATGCATCCATGTGCTGGGGACAATGCGATTTGACGGGGGGGGGCTGTAACGGTCACCACCGTTTATGACCTTCCATCCAACCACGACAAGCTTATCTGACACACTCAGACAATACTACATACACGATCCATATCATTTCCCATAATCAAGACGAGACTACTGCTCTGTACTTGCTTCCAAAGATATGAACACTTTATTGGTTTCTTCTTACCTATTTTATACAGTACAAGCATGTGACAGTAATCAAAAGGGACAATGCCATCTCCACCCACCTATTAACAATGGGGCTATTTATCTAATCGTAGCTAGACATCATCAATAGACTTAACTCAGAGAGAATGACATTCCTGTAGATAATGACATCAAAACAAAATACTGTCACACAATGATTTTCCCTTTTGAATAATACACAATCACAGATAATCTTCACACACAGAAAGGAGTCTTCCAGGAGCCGATGCAATTAACACCTTTTCAACAGAATATGTCTTTCACAGTGAATAGCCAACACCTCAAGACATTTCAATAGCCTTTATACAATGTCTTTCACAAGCCGGGTCACTTAGCGTTTTAAAAGCAGATGTCTAGTAGGAACACCTTAATATCTCAGTATCCTGCCATGTGAATTATTATTAATGTAATATAGTAATGTAATACATGAATTATGATCCTATTAGCCACCCTACACCCAAAAGGGCACAGGGTGGATTTCGACCCAAGAATTATTAGCACAGGAGTATCTCTCATCCTTCCAACGTCTCTGGTTGTCACGGGTCAATCCGTTACAGGGGCAACTCTAGAAACCATCCCTCCACCCCCTCTACTTTCCCCCCCGCCTCCCTCCCCCACCCCAACTTCTACCCCTAGGCTACTAACTAGGTGTTCTATGCGTACTATGTGTTACTATGTGTTACCCATTTACCCTATGTGTTCCCAAGTGATCTAGGCCCTCCTCACAGTGTCCTCTCTGTGTCTTCACCCTTTCCTACTCTTAATTAATAGTGTTGAGCAGAATATGCCATATTCGATTTCGCGATATATCTCGAATATATAGTCGAATATTCGAGATATATTCGCTAAATACGAATATTCGTGATATTTTTTGGAAATGAAATTATTGCGAATTTTCGCTATTGCGAATGCGAATGCGAATGCGAATTGCGAATGCGAATGCGAAATTTCGAGAAATGCGGAATGGAGCACTCTGATTGGCTCAGAATATTCGTGATATTTTACAATACAAAATAATTGCGAATATTCGAGAAATGCGGAAGGAGCACTCTGATTGGCTCAGAATATTCGTGATATATTACAATACACAATAATTGCGAATATTCGGCAAATGCGGAAGGAGCACTCTGATTGGCTCAGAATATTCGTGATATATTACAATACACAATAATTGCGAATATTCGAGAAACGCGGAAGGAGCACTCTGATTGGCTCAGAATATTCGTGATATATTACAATATAAAATAATTGCGAATATTCGAGAAATGCGGAATGGAGCACTCTGATTGGCTCAGAATATTCGTGATATATTACAATATAAAATAATTGCGAATATTCGAGAAATGCGGAATGGAGCACTCTGATTGGCTCAGAATATTCGTGATATATTACAATATAAAATAATTGCGAATATTCGAGAAATGCGGAATGGAGCACTCTGATTGGCTCAGAATATTCGTGATATATTACAATACAAAATAATTGCGAAATTTCGAGAAATGCGGAATGGAGCACTCTGATTGGCTCAGAATATTCGTGATATATGACAATATAAAATAATTGCGCGATATCGCTATTGCCGAATAATCGCATTGCGATTTTTCGGCAATATAAAATGAGCGCTGCAGCTACTCGGCCCAAGGTCTCTAATCATACCAGCAATGCTTTTAGACGTCGATGGGGATCTCTAGGATGTGATCTGTTCTAAAAAAAAAAATGAAAAAATTTGAATATTCGAAATAGCGAATATTCGCCGCGATATTCGTGTTATTCGCGAATACTCGAATATGCAATATTCGTAGCGAATATTCGCAATGCGAATATTCGTGAGCAACACTATTAATTAACCCATAATCAATGTGTATATAAGTGTATTCCACATTATAGGGGGTAGAATCCTACTACCTGTAACGCCACTGGCGTTCCTTTCTCTCTCTCCTCGGCGCTTCTCTCCTCCCAAGACATCCGCAGTGAAACATGCGCATCACTTCCGGTGCGCACTGTTTTGCATTCCACGCTGGAACGCGGAAGTGCGCCCCAGCGTGCTACACGTTCTCCCGCGCCGCGCGCACTATTTAAAGCCCTAGGAATGACGGCAGGGTGTTCCACTATTTTGTTGGGCACCTGCCGTCACCTGGGACCCCTCAGAGCACGCCACCTGTTACAGCCTGGTCCACTAGCTGAGCAACTGGGTGGAACCCCACTTCCCACAGAAGTCAGCAAGCTTCCATTCCTCAGAACCCTGCTACCAGGAACCTTGCGCTAATCCAATCAAGCCTGCATTTACCCAGCTCCAGTATTTTGTTGCTTGGATCCACCCTGCTGCAGTTCTCTACTCGGCATAGGAGCTGACACTCCAAGACATCTGAACCGCAAGTATTCTGAGTGTTAGACTGTCACTACAACCAGGCTAGTGCTGTCAGAAGTTGCTTTGTTTGAATACTATGACTTGAGCCCAATGATCATTACTAGAGCTCTTTGACTGTTTAAACATACATGCTATATATATGAACTGTGGTTGAATACAATACTTGATGACCAACTACTCATGGTCCGAACCTATAGGGTCATACCATACTAACTATTAGCTTGATTTACCAATTAATCTAACTTGCAATATATATGCCTGCTTATGATTTAACTGAGTTCGTTCCCATTTTGGTTGGTTTCCGTATAGAGGTTGTGATGAAATAAACCCTTAACTTTCTGTTCATACAAGAGAGTGCGGTTGTGGTTTATGCTGAGAAACCTCTCTAGCTGGAACTCTGTTAAGTTTATCTAGAAAATAACGTGACTGTAACATAATAGTGGAACCCAAAACATAACCTAATGGATCCAGCGGAACTTGCCAACCATCTGGTAGGACTATCACAGCGAGTGGACACTCTTACCAACACAGTGAACGACCTCCGTTTAGAAAATGAGGCACTCCGGAATCATAATGTTGCTCAACCAAGGGATAGACCTGAACCCAAGGTCTGCGTTCCCGAACCCTTTTCAGGTGACAGGAAATTTTTCCGTCAATTTATTAGTTCTTGCCGTCTTATGTTCGAGCTACGCCCCCGAACCTACCATTCTGACAGAATAAGAATTCTTACGTTAATATCCTACCTCAAAGGGGAACCAAGAGTTTGGGCCGATACCTATGTTGAGGAACATGGAGACCTACTCGGAACCTTTAACACTTTTCTAGATGAAATGTCGCTCCTTTATGAGGACCCTAACAAACAACTTACAGCTGAGAACACCATCAGAAACCTTAAACAAGGTAAAAGACCAGTAGAGGATTACATCTCTGAATTTAAGTGCTGGTGCCGTGATACTATGTGGACCGATATTTCTCTCAGAAATCAATTTCGTCTCGGACTCTCAGAACCAATGAAAGATGAACTAGCTTGAGTTGAAATTCCCAATACTATGGAGGATCTCATGCACCTCTCCCTCTCCATTGACCGTAGACTCAGAGAGAGGAAGGCCGAGCGATTTAATTCATATGAGCCTACACCTCCCAGAAGGTCCAGGTCCCCACCAAAGGAGGTTCCAATGGAGGTCGCAGCAGTCAAAGGCCCACTATCCCCAGAGGAAAAACAAAGACGCAGAGCCCAAAATCTGTGTCTTTACTGCTCTGCGCCTGACCACATTGTCTCTACTTGCCCACTCCTTAAGAGGAGGTCTGAAGGTAACCTGCGTAGCATTAATAAGATTGCTGTCCCCCGAGCTTCCACTAGTAATTATGTTTTTCTTACGCTTACTCTACAGTGGGACCAAGATAGAACTACCATTGATGCGATGATTGACACCGGTGCCTGTGGCAATTTCATTGATACAGATTTTGTGAATTCAAATAAAATCCCAAGTGTGTTTAAGCAACATCCGTTGTCTGTCACTTTTATTGATGGCTCTACTTCCTCATATGGGCCTGTACACACTCAAACTTCACCTTTGTTGGTCACCTGTGGCAATGGCCATGCGGAAACCCTGGTGTTTGATATAATTCGTTCACCCACTTTCCCTATAGTTTTAGGCTTACCTTGGTTACTTCTTCACCAACCAACTTTCCACTGGCTTAGTAACTCAATTACTCTTGATTCCTCATTTTGTGAACATACCTGTTACCCTGTATATAATTTACTTTTGACCACTGAACAAGAAAATACTCTCCCTTTCCTACTTAAGTGATTTCTCAGATGTTTTCAGTAAGACTAATGCGGATATACTCCCCCCTCATCGCATATATGACTGCCCGATTGACCTCATTCCAGACTCCCCCCTACCGACCGCGCAAATTTATCCCCTCTCCCAACCAGAGCTTGTCCATCTCAAGGACTACCTCGATGACAATCTGAGGAAGGGTTTCATTAGGCCATCCACTTCCCCGACAAGCGCCGCAATGTTTTTTGTAAAGAATAAGGACGGGTCACTCCGCCCTATTATTGACTACAGGTCCCTCAATAATATCACAATAAAAAATCGGTATCCTTTACCTCTCATTCCGGAGCTCATAGAACGCCTCCAGACCTCCAAAATCTTTACAAAATTAGATCTTAGGGGCGCTTATAATTTAATTAGAATTTGTTCCGGGGACGAATGGAAAACCGCTTTCAAGACCCGCTATGGCCTATTCGAGTATATGGTTATGCCTTTCGGCTTGTGCAATGCCCCCGCAACTTTTCAAAGGTTCATTAACGATATTTTTCAGGACTTGCTAGACATTTGCGTAGTAATTTATCTTGATGACATTTTGATTTTCTCAGACAATCTTGAAGAACACACCAAACACGTACGTTGGGTACTATCAAGGCTTAGAACACACCGCTTATACGTTAAGCTGGAGAAGTGTGTATTCAACCAAACCAGTATCTCATTTCTCGGCTATCAGATTACTCCCGATGGGATTCAGATGGATCGCTCTAAAGTTGAATGCATCCTCTCTTGGCCTATTCCCCAGTCCAGAAAGGCCTTGCAGCGATTTCTTGGTTTCTCAAATTATTACCGCAAATTTATCAAGAATTTCTCAGAAATTGTAAAACCTCTGAATGCACTAACTAGTAAAAAAACACCTTTCACCTGGACAATACAAGCGCAGAAGTCTTTCGATGCACTCAAACTCTCCTACACCTCTGCTCCTATTCTCCAACTATCTGACCCACAATGTCATTTCACACTAGAAGTCGATGCATCCCACTTCGCTTTAGGTGCCGTCCTTTCACAGCAAGCTAACCTATCTGAACCTCTACACCCAGTCGCATTCTACTCCAGAACTTTAAATTCTGCAGAGAGGAATTACCCTATCGGTGAGAAGGAGCTTCTGCCAATAAGAGATGCCTTAGCAAACTGGAGGCATCTCCTAGAAGGTTCTACGCACCCTGTAATGATTCTCACTGATCATCGTAATTTACAACACTTAAAGGCCTGCAAGACTCTCTCTGCCCGTCAGGTTAGGTGGAGCTTGTTCTTTGATAGATTCGATTTCCTTATATCTTATAGACCAGGGACCCAGAATTTAAAGGCTGATTCCTTGTCCCGGATCAATGAAGAAGAGATCATTGAAAGTCCTCCTTCTTCTATCATTCCCTCTAAACGATTTATTGGAGTGGCCTCTTCCTTTCGAGAATTAATCTCTCAGAACACATCCAAGGATGTCACCTCTCTACCTAAAGGAACCTCAAGGCAATCTGATGGTACATATACTTTTAAGAATAAATTATATGTTCCTCCCAGCCTACAACTGACGGTTCTTAAACATTTACACGACTCCCCACTAGCTGGCCACCCGGGTATCCATAAGACAATACACCTCCTTAAAAGAGATTATTGGTGGCCCCATATGGCTAAAATGGTCCATGATTACGTAAATTCCTAAGTAGGGGATTGAGATACTGCAGGACAGAAGAGAGCCTCCACCTCCACCTCTTATAGTAAATCTGCTTACCAGATAGATAATAATCGTGAGCATCAACAGCACAGCAGGCTGGATTGCCTTAACGGGTATTAAAGTGGAATCCTGTGTGTATCTCCAAGCTTGGTCTCAATGCGGCTGGATCCCAGAAAAACAATCACTCCCAGAGTGTAGCCAAGGGAAGAGAAAGGAAGCCAACATAGAGTAGTAACGTTTTAAAAGTTTAATAAAAGAAATTCGATTGCACTTACAAAAAACGAATCCTTTGGAAGCATATAAATAGTAAGCCGGCCGGCTCTCACAAACCGCCCGGTTTGGGCGGATTGTGAGAGCCGGCCGGCTTACTATTTATATGCTTCCAAAGGATTCGTTTTTTGTAAGTGCAATCGAATTTCTTTTATTAAACTTTTAAAACGTTACTACTCTATGTTGGCTTCCTTTCTCTTCCCTTGGCTACACTCTGGGAGTGATTGTTTTTCTGGGATCCAGCCGCATTGAGACCAAGCTTGGAGATACACACAGGATTCCACTTTAATACCCGTTAAGGCAATCCAGCCTGCTGTGCTGTTGATGCTCACGATTATTATCTATCTGGTAAGCAGATTTACTATAAGAGGTGGAGGTGGAGGCTCTCTTCTGTCCTGCAGTATCTCAATCCCCTACTTGGGATATTTCTCTGAACTCACTGAACTTTGATTTTTCCCTGGAGCTTTTTACGAACTTTGTCAATTCAGTTTGTTTTCTTATATGATTTTGTCATACATTGGAACACTTGGTGTTGGTTTTTTATTTACAATTTTTTTGCACTCAATGCACATTTTGTTATCACCTTCACTATTGATGTATTATTTTAGCAGCGCAGCACACCCAATTTACTGTTTATATTTTGTTCATCTGACATTTGTGCTGCAGCAGCCTTCACGTTTATCTTTATGTAAAATCGTTTGGTTTTGCCACCAATCCAATTTTTATTTTCATTAGACCTGCGCAGTATTTTCCACTGTTTTTTACGTAAATTCCTGCCTCATCTGTGCTAGTAATAAACTCTCAAGAAAACCTCCTTTTGGTCTCCTATCCTCCATTCCAATACCAAACCGGCCCTGGGAGGTCGTCTCGATGGACTTTATAGTTGATCTTCCTCGCTCAAACGGCTCAAATACTATCATGGTCACAGTCGATTTACTCACAAAAATGGCACACTTCATTCCTTTAAAAGATTTACCAACTTCATCCGAAACAGCAACAGCTTTCATCAATAATGTCCTCAGACTACATGGCCTTCCTTCTCAAATCATTTCTGACCGAGGATCTCAGTTCATCTCTAAGTTCTGGAAAACTTTATGTCATACACTAGGAATTGACCACCGCATGTCTAGTGCTTACCACCCCTAAACAAACGGCCAGACAGAAAGGGTCAACCAGACCCTAGAACAATATTTACGTTGTTATTGTACACACTTACAAGATGATTGGTACCATCTGCTTCCCCATGCTGAATTCTCATACAATAATGCCACCAGTTCTTCGTCCCGATTTTCACCATTTTTTGCAAATTATGGTTATCACCCACAAAGTATACCTTCCACTGTCCTTTCAAACAAGGTTCCTGCTGTAAGACAATACCTTTCAACCCTAAAGGACACTCTACGAATTCTTCATAATAACTTAGAAGCTGCTCAGAAACGACAAAAACGCTATTATGATGCTCACAGATCAAAACCACCTGTCTACAAGGTAGGAGACCTTGTTTGGTTATCCACCAAAAATCTACGTCTCAAAATACCCTCCAAGAAACTCGGCAGACAATTCACTGGCCCTTTTCCAATATCACACGTGATAAATCCTAACGCAGTCAAACTAACTTTACCAACTGAATGGAAAATCCATCCCTCCTTCCATGTTTCACTTCTAAAACCATTTGTACCAAACCCATTCCCCAACAGGGATTCAGCTCCTCCACCTCCAGTTGATATTTTGGGTGAAACTGAATATGAAGTTGAGAAAATTTTGGATTGTAGGAGAAGGGGGTCTACTTTCCAGTACTTGATAGGCTGGAAAGGTTAAAGTCAACTCGAAGACTCCTGGGAAGACACTTCACACCTCCATGCTCCCCGCCTCATCAAACTATTCCATCGTAGGTACCCTAACCGACCATGTCCGACAAAGAGCACTATAGGTGCCCCCTTGAGGAGGGGAGTATGTAACGCCACTGGCGTTCCTTTCTCTCTCTCCTCGGCGCTTCTCTCCTCCCAAGACATCCGCAGTGAAACATGCGCATCACTTCCGGTGCGCACTGTTTTGCGTTCCACGCTGGAACGCGGAAGTGCGCCCCAGCGTGCTACACGTTCTCCCGCGCCGCGCGCACTATTTAAAGCCCTAGGAATGACGGCAGGGTGTTCCACTATTTTGTTGGGCACCTGCCGTCACCTGGGACCCCTCAGAGCACGCCACCTGTTACAGCCTGGTCCACTAGCTGAGCAACTGGGTGGAACCCCACTTCCCACAGAAGTCAGCAAGCTTCCATTCCTCAGAACCCTGCTACCAGGAACCTTGCGCTAATCCAATCAAGCCTGCATTTACCCAGCTCCAGTATTTTGTTGCTTGGATCCACCCTGCTGCAGTTCTCTACTCGGCATAGGAGCTGACACTCCAAGACATCTGAACCGCAAGTATTCTGAGTATTAGACTGTCACTACAACCAGGCTAGTGCTGTCAGAAGTTGCTTTGTTTGAATACTATGACTTGAGCCCAATGATCATTACTAGAGCTCTTTGACTGTTTAAACATACATGCTATATATATGAACTGTGGTTGAATACAATACTTGATGACCAACTACTCATGGTCCGAACCTATAGGGTCATACCATACTAACTATTAGCTTGATTTACCAATTAATCTAACTTGCAATATATATGCCTGCTTATGATTTAACTGAGTTCGTTCCCATTTTGGTTGGTTTCCGTATAGAGGTTGTGATGAAATAAACCCTTAACTTTCTGTTCATACAAGAGAGTGCGGTTGTGGTTTATGCTGAGAAACCTCTCTAGCTGGAACTCTGTTAAGTTTATCTAGAAAATAACGTGAATGTAACACTACCCTACTGTGCCAAACTTAAAAAAAAAAAAAAAAGGCATTGCTATATTGTCATAGTATGGTGTCTATTCAAAAATACCTTGCACCGCACCCTCCCACCTATGTTCGCTACTACAGGGATCTCTTCTATATTCTTACTTCGTCTTAGCCCCCACTCCCAACCCTAGCTCAATCTGTTTCCTATCTTAAACCCCCCCCCCCCCCCCCGATGATACCGATATCCAATAACCAATCGCCCATTTCCTCTTCCCATCCTCTTAAATAGATAATAAGGTTTAGAGTCCATAGAAAAGAGACGTTAACAAGACCCCATCCAAAGATGAAGTTGGAATCCAACAGAAGTAGGGGTGGAGGAGGGGAGAAGGATGATAGGATAAGGAATATAAGGAGCATGAGACATTAATTTTATTTTGTTTGGAATAAAGTACAGAGTATGTGTATATAAAAGTCGTTATATGAGGGATGTACGTGTTATGAAGGTCCCTTTTGTATTTTCTTTTTGTGATTTTCTTTTTTTTTTTTTTTTGCTTTTTCTTTCGAGAATATTTGAACAATTTAAGTATGCTAAACGATATTTGGGTATAAATAGATACATTATATGTAAAACCAGAGCCTAGGGTCTGAGTTAGCGAATGGGTGCTTAGAGAGGGGTATTAAGGGAAAGAGAGACATGAGCAAGAAATATGTGTATGGAGTTAGGGACCGCAACCTCCATATGCGCTTAACCTACTCCCCCATTTGATACGCCTCTCCTCCAAAGGGAGGGAAGTCGGAGGCGTATTTTCTGATTTTTCTTTTTTTTTCTCTTTCCTTTTTTTTTTTTATATATATATATATATATATATATACAACCTTTTTTTTTTTGCGCGCGCGGGACCAGGTAGACCCACGAGCTGAGGGATCTCCCGTACACGCACGGATATAATTTTTGATACCTTCCGAGATCACAGGCAGGAACCGGAACACGGAAGGGAAGGGAGGGGGAAGAGAGGGCGAGGGGGAAAAGCTGATCCTTGCCCCGGCGCCCACCCTTTGCCTCCCTTTTTCTTTTTTTTTTTTTTTTTCCCCTCTCCCTGCTTATACCCCCCCTGTATTGGTATATCAAGATGACTAAAATAACTTTGACATCGTATAATGTGAAAGGTCTGAACCTGTCAGAAAAACGTAGTAAGTTATATACAGAACTCAGGAGACTTGGATCTCATGTCTTATTTCTCCAAGAGACACACTTTAAAAAAAGAAAAATCCCAAAGTTGGGAAATCGTAGCTACCCCACTGTGTATCACAGTGCATCACAGACCTCAAACGCAAAAGGGGTAGCAATTATGATATCAAGTCAGATAGCATGGAAAGAAATAAAGACAACTACAGATGAGGAGGGGCGGTTATTGATTGTAAAGGGTCTAATATTTGATAAAAAGGTTACCCTGGTGAATATGTATCTACCCAATGAGGGCCAAGTAGCAGCACTTGAGAGGTATATAAATGTAATACATGAAAATAAGGAGGGAATTTTGCTGATGGGAACTAACCTAAATATGGCACTAGATCCAACTGTAGACGCCTCAAGGGGAACCTCCCATTTGTCATATATAAAATTACGAAAAGCAAAAAGAATGTTCCAGGAGCTGCAAGTTGGAGAACTTTGCATGCGCACGAAAGAGACTATACTTTTTTTCAGCAAAACATAAAACCTATTCAAGGATAGATTATGTCTTTGTATCTCAAAGTGTGTTGCAATGTATTAAGGAGACCTCTATAGGCTCATTTACCATCTCGGATCATGCACCATCTAATTGCGTCTTAGAATGGGGGGAACCTGTTAATCGAGAATGGCAGTGGAAGATCAATTAAACCCTCCTGAAAGAACCAGAGTGGGAGACACAGCTAGTACAGGAGTTAGAATTGTTCTTTTCAACAAACAAATCAGGGGAAGTGTCACCTTTCTGCATATGGGAAACGCATAAATGCTATATAAGAGGTATACTTATATCAGCAGGTGCACGCAGAAAGCGTCAACAGGAAGTCCAATTAGAATTCCTACTCAGAGATATTAAGAGTTTAGAGACCCTACATAAGAAATCACAGACACTGCAGAGAGAGAAGGAACTAACCAGTCTGCGAGAGGAATTAAATACGCTGTTAACAGATAAAGCAAAAGCAGCTATGACCCGGGGCAGACGATCTTTTTATGAATTTGGAAACAAGCCTAGTAGGATGATGGCCAATGCTTTAAAAGCGACAAGGACACGAAATTATATAGAACGTATTAAAACGCAGGGAGATGCAATAGTAAACTCATCCCAGGCAATTGCTAAGGCGTTCCGAGATTACTATGTGGGTTTATATCAACTGGAGGCGCGAGATCAGGGAAGCAGGCTATGCAAAGAAGAGGAGTTAGGGACATATATAGCAGCCTCGGAGATGCCTAGACTGACAGATAAAGAAGCAGAAGACATTGACGGTCCAATAACCATTGAGGAATTCTTAGAGGCCTTGAAAACATTAAAAGCGGGTAAAGCCCCGGGCCCGGACGGATTCACTCTACTATACTATAAAACCTTTGCGGACAAACTGGCACCAAGGTTTGTGGAGGCTTTTAACTCGATACGAGAAGGGAAAACAATACCAGTAGAAACATTGATGGCCCATATAACAGTGATACACAAAGAGGGGAAAGATCCGGCCCAATGTTCAAGTTACCGCCCAATATCATTGTTAAATGTGGACATAAAGATCTTTGCAAAAATACTATCAACTAGATTATTACCATATATACCTACTCTAATACATTCCGATCAGGTAGGTTTTACTCCAGGAAGGGAAGGTAGGGAGAATACGCAAAGAGTGATAAGTGCCATACAGTACGCCCAATATCATCAAAAACCACTAGTATTAGTATCCACAGACGCAGAAAAAGCGTTCAACAGAGTTAACTGGGCCTTCCTGAGAGCGACCATACAACATATAGGGTTGAAAAGGGGGATGCAGAATTGGGTCATGAGCCTATACTCATCTCCCAAAGCCAGAATCAAGATAAATGAAATATTCTCGGAGCCCTTTTCGATTAATAATGGAACACGCCAGGGATGCCCATTGTCCCCGATTATCTTTATTCTGATACTGGAGCCATTTCTTAGGACAATAAGGGCCAACTCAGATATCGGAGGCATCAGAGTGAAGGGAAGGGAACACAAAGTGGCTGCATTTGCAGATGACCTGATGTTTTTCATAACCCGCCCAGCTCTATCTTTGCCACCATTAATGGCTGAAATAGATAAATATGGAAGAATGGCAAACTTTAAGGTCAACTACAACAAATCGGAGGCAATGGGCATCGAGACGAGTACAGTATTACAACAACAGCTATCAAATTTCTTTGCTTTCAGATGGACACACTCCCATATAAGTTACCTCGGGACAAAAATACCCATTAGATTAAACAGGATTTTTGAATTGAACTTTGTGCCTTTGGTCCGACAGATTAAACTAGATTTACAGAAATGGGATAAGGAGGTGTTTACGTGGTTTGGTAGAATCAACATAATCAAGATGAATGTGATGCCAAGATTGCTATACCTATTGCAGACCCTGCCTATTAAAATTCCGGTAGGATACTTGAGAGAGCTGAGAGTAAGGCCGCGTACACACGAGGGGATATGTCCGCTGAAAACGGTCCGATGGACCGTTTCAGCAGACATCTCCGCTCGTGTGTATGGGCTAGCGGACAGATTTCTCCACCCGACAGATTTCAAAGCATGCTTTGAAATCTATCCGGTGGGAATCTGTCCGCCCGACATGTCTGCTGGTTAGTACACTTACCAGCAGACATGTCGTCCCCCACCGCCGCCGCGCCGCCGCCGAATGGATTCGGCGCATGCGCGGAAGTGTTTTACTTCCTGGTGCGGTGACGTGGCGGTGACGTGGCGGTGCCGCGGCGGCGTCAACGTCACCGCCGCGTCACCGTCACGTCACCGCGCCGTCCGGCGGTGGGGAATTTGATCCGATGGTTTGTACACGCCATCGGATCAAACTCCCGATCGGACATATCCGATGGAAAAGGTCCGCGGACCGTTTTCATCGGATATGTCCGATCGTGTGTATGAGGCCTAAGACTGGTAAAGTTTATATGGGCCGGAAAACCCGCTAGAATTCGCAGAGATATTTTGATTCTACCAAAAGAAAAAGGAGGGGTAGGGCTCCCGGACCCAGAGGGGTACTATGAGGCAATACATCTAGCAAGAGTGTTGGACTGGTGTGCACGCCAAAAAGAAAAACCATGGGTACACATGGAACAAGCAACAGTGGAGATTCCTTTGGAGGGACTAATATGGTTAAAAAATACGATAATACCGCAAGCAGCAAAGCAACACCCGACAGTAGGAGCCACACTTAGCATAGTTAGAAGGGCTCTGAAAAAAGTAGAGACATCGAATCTGATGAACCCGATGATCCCTATCCTGGGCAATCCAGAATTTGAGATGGGTCTAAAAGATAAACATTTTATGACCCTAAATTGACAGGGGAAAAACAGACTTATACACTTCACTGTAGACAATCAAGTAATGTCTAGAGAGGAGCTGGACAGTGAGTTTGGAGAAAGTCTAGATTTTTTCAGGAGAATGCAGCTAAACGCATTTCTCAGATCAATCTCGATGCGTACTAGAGAAATATCCATACCATCCAAGTTTGAAAACTTATGCCTGAAAGGAGAGTCAGTGAGACATGCAATTTCGACATTATATTCTATGATGATCGAGTCGAAAGCTCCACAGAACCTTGGCTTTATACAGGCATGGGAAAGAGAGATGGGGATCATTTTCTCAGAGGCACAAAAAAATAAGATATTTAGGTTCACACAAAAGGTGTCAATAGCAACTAGGTACCAAGAAGGAAGCTATAAAATTCTGAGTAGGTGGTATAGAACTCCAGAAGTACTGAAGCGGATATACCCACAGACTTCAAATTTATGCTGGCGGTGTCAAGAGACTGTGGGCACTATGATACATATCTTTTGGGAATGCTCAAAAGTAAGACATTTCTGGCAAATGGTTTCAGAAACAATAGAAGAAATGATAGATGTGTCACTTGGAGACAATCCAGCAGCTTTCCTGCTCTTTGATATCCCGTTATCAGCGGAAAAATATAAAAACTCTTTGCTGAGACATTTATTGTCAACGGCAAAAGCATGCATTCCAGCTCATTGGAAAAGTAATGTTTCTCCAAGTAAAGCACAATGGATGGCAAAATTAGCGGAAGTACAAATAATGGAAAACCTTACTATGAATATGAAGGAGCAGGAGGACAAGCACCGGTAGATATGGGCTCCTTATGTTGTATACAGGGAGCGGATGAGGAGAGAGGGGGAAGGAAGAGACCAATAGGAAGGGAGGAGGGGAGGAGACGGAGAGAGAAGGGGAGGGGGGAGGGAATTCTTAATTTGCTATATTCTTTCTTTTCTCTTTTTCTTTTTTGTATACATTTCTAATCTAAAGATTAAACCGGGAGTCTCGGTTTATTTCTTTCTTGGGGGGAGGGAAGTATGAAGTGGAAGGGCTAGAAGGATATCCAAATCTCAAGGATATAACTAAGGACAGAGCTAAAATAACACAAGTTTAAAGATAAAGTTGGGACAGGAGATAGAAGAAATTAAATATGATGAAGAGTAAAATAAGCAGCATATATGCATGTGATGATTTATTTGTAAAGATATATATTTGTATCTCCATGAAAACTTCAAAATAAAGAATTGAAAAAAAAAAAAAAATCTGTTACAGGGGCGATGCAATGTGCTGGGGGTGATGCGATTTGGGCGATGCAATGTACTGTGCTGGGGCAATACAATGCAATTTGGCGGTGGGCGATGCGGGCAATGCGATAGGGGTGATACCATTTGGCGGAGGCAATGTGATTTAGTGGGGGCGAGGTAATGCGATTTGGTGGGGGCAATGCGATTTGGTGGGAACCCCTCATAATGAGCATAGCAGGGGTACAGCCCCAGGAACTCCGCACAGCACAGGGATGGTGGGAACCCCTCATAATGAGCATAGCAGAAGTACAGCCCCAGGAACTCCGCACAGCACAGGGATGGTGGGAAACTGCCATTTCACTCCTTGTCAGCGAAGGGTGTGGTTGCTGGTTCCTTTGCTCCTGTGCTCCAGAGACCAGGGGCTAGAGTGATTTTTCTTCCCCAGGAGGGATGCTAGATCCTGGGGAGGAGCCGGGCAGGTCCCCCCTGGATAGGCCTGTGGAAGAACCTGGGCCTACCTAAAGGAGAGATGAGTCCCTGTCAGCCTTTAGACAGAGGACTGTCAATAAGCTGAAGCAGATTAAGAAGGAGGAGGAAAAGTTGATGGTTTTGATGGCTGAATTCAGGAAGAAAAAGCAGATCTGTGCGAAAGTGTACAGCAAGAAAAGACCGGCTCTGAGGCCTGAGCTGAAAGACCTGGAGCAAGCTGTAAGGAAGCAGAAGGAACTGGTGAGCTCTCTGAAGGAAAACAGCGGAGTATTTAAAGAAAAATATAAAAATGAGGAGTGATTTAATCGCATGAGAAGAGGAGCCGCTTCATGCATGGAGGGTGAGGAGACCAGCGAGGAGATGCAGGTACAGGCAGAGTCAGCAGTGAGTGAGACGGTGGACCCGGAGGATGAGCCCATCAGTTCAACACCTCAGGAATCTGCTGAGCCCTCAATGGCAGAGGCCTCTGTCCCATTCCCATCCCAGCAATGTGGAACATCTCAGGAGAGTGAAGGTCCTGCCATGATGGAGTTCATCACCAAGCTGGAGTCCCCTCCTGTTGCGGCTCCCCCTGATGAGAAGATGGACACCGTTCCTCACCCTGTGGAGGAAAGTTTCACCATGAAGTCTGCAACACCTGGTAAGAAATCTGACCCCACCATCAGCCATAACATCACTGCGGTGACAGCTCTGCAAGTTTCAGGTACAGTGTGTGTGCAGGATGATGATGTGAACTTTAATGACAATGGGCTTGCTGGGGGTTGTGGTGCTGCAGACAGTCAGCCCAGTCCCATAGACAATAAACAGCATGCAAAATCCTCTGACAAAAACTGTCAGTCTGCAGAGAGGTCCATGGACAATACAGAGACTTTGCCTGGACCAGGCACTGCGGCTATGAATGGAGGAGGAAATACTGGGTGCAGTAGTGCCACAACTCCCCAGGAGTGTGCAGTGGACAGGACTGGAGCTGTGTGTACAGAGCACGGGGAGGGGGTGGGTCCTGCCTCTGCTAATTCAATCCCAGCTGAATCTGACTCTTTACCAGCAGATGTGACTGTGCCTAAAGACAGGACTGTGAATAATGGGGGTGTTAAAAAATCCTATGCTGGTGTTGCTGCTGCAGGATCTGGGAAGAGGGAGCAAGCAGGGAAGGAGCATGGGAATGTTTCGCCTCCCTTCATGTTTAAAAGAAGGAATGTGGTCCAATTAAAATGGGAAGGCGGTGGGATCCCCCCACATAGGAGGGTGGTGGTGGAAAAAAATCCTGCAAATGGGGTTTACACCTGCAGATATCTTTGCCCTGATCACAGGGCCGTCTTTAATATGGTTTGGGCCCTGGGCAAACATTTTTTTGGGCCCCCCTTCAGCTTATTTTGGGCCTGGCTGGTTCACATGTATGTGTTTTGGCGGCCCTCATTTGTGCAGGCACAGCAGCCCATTCATTTGAATGGGCTGCCATGCCTTTGTTTCCTGCAGAAAAAAGGTGCATTCAGCATTTTAAAAATCAGTTGCCTTGAAATCCATTCTGCTTTTGCACCATGCTACTTACCTGCAGTTCTTGCACACACAAACACACTGTGTTTTTAAAAGCGTGACCTAAACGTCTAAAAATGCAGCAAGTTTGACAGTGCAGGAAATGCAGATAAGTCACAGCACAATGGACAGACAGTGCTGTATTTCATTGCTTGATGGGCATAGGTGTGCCGTGTGCTCAGCCTATTACACGAGGCATCAAATGAATGGGCTGCTGTGCCTGCGCAAATGTGGGCCGCCAAAACACATACATGTGAACCAGCCAGGCCCAAAATAAGCCCATGAAGCAGTTAAATACAGACAGTAATGCCATGTGCTCTGAGGCCTTACTCAGCCTGGACTGCAGGTCTGGTCTGTGACTTAAAGAGTTCCTCTATTTTACACATGGCATGGCCTGGGGTCTCATGGTGCTAAAACAGAATGGACAGACGGTGCTGTGACCCCATGCCATGCCATGTGTAAAATACAGGAACTTTTTAAAACACTGTCCAGACTTGCAGTGAATCATCAGATATTATAAAGACTTTGGGCACACTCTACAGAAAACTTCTATTTACAATATAGATTAGCAAACAGTGACATACATTGAGGAGCAGGACATGAAGAAGTCAGCCTCGGGAAGAGCAAACTGGGGATGTTATAAAATCACATTCTAATTCACTTTTATATACAAGCAGCACCCAGTGGCAGGAAGGGAGAAGTGCACGTCTAAAGGGAAGCCAGGGGTTCTGTACATTTTAAAACACTGGGAAGGGAAGCAGTACTGTCACCTGGCTGCATACCGCTGATGATTTTCAGCCTGATTTGTGGGCAGCACAGGGGCTTAGCGGGCGGCAGGGCCGCCATCAGGAATTATGGGGCCCCTTACACAGCTTCAGGCATGGGCCCCCTGGAGCAGAGAACGGGGGGGGGTGCTGCCCCCTTAAATTGAGACGCGGGGGGGGGGGGGGGCGGGGCTGCCGCAAATTTAGAAGCGGGAGGCCCTTTACAAAAAAAAGATTTAATAAAGAAATATATATACAAAAAAAGGGGGGTTGTCATCCGGGACCTCTGGACCCTTTAATAAAAAATAAAATAAAAAAATATATTAAAAATAAACACTTATAAAAAAAGTGGGGTTGCCATCCAGGGCCCTGGGGACCTCTGGGCCCTTTAATAAAAAAAAAATATATAAACAAAAATAAAAAAATAAACATTTATAAAAAAAATAAAAAAGGGTGTTTGCCACATGGGGCCCTGGGGACCTCTGAGCCCTTTAATAATATATATATATATATATATATATATATATATATATATATATATATATATATATATATATATATATATATATATATATATATATATATATATAAAAAAGAAATAAAAAGAAAAAAAAGAAATAAAATATAAAAAAATATATAAAAAAAGGGGGGTTGCCATCCAGGGCCCTGGGGACCTCTGGGTCCTTTAATAATAATAACATTTATATTATATAATATATATATATATATATATATATATATATATATATATATATATATATATATATATATATATATATATATATGTATTAAAAGAAATATATAAAAAACGTTTTTTTTATAAAACAAGTTTTTCTTTTATAAAAAAGGGGGGTTGTAATCCGGGGCCCTGGGGAACTACGGGCCCCTGGGGACCTCCAGACCCCTAAAAAAAAATTGGCCCTTTAATAAAAAATAAAATAAAAATATATAAAATAAATATATTTTTTTTATTTAAAAATAAATAACAAAAAGGGGGGGTTGCCATCTTGGGCCCTGGGGGCCTCCGGGCCCCTGGGGACCTCCGGACCCCTAAAAAAAAAAAAAAAAAAAAAAAAAAAACATTTTTTTTTTTTTTCAAAGGGGGTTGCTTTGGGCCCCCAACAGTGACAGGGCCCTGGGCAGCTGCCCCTGTTTGCCCTATGGTAGAGACGGCCCTGCCTGATCAGTCCGGCGGGCTCCTATGAATATAATTTGTCCTTTCTCCGTCCGGAGTCTTTGGACATTTTTTGGGAGAAGTATGAGCGTGTGTGTAGGGGCCTGCCGGACTGGAAGGGGCTCATGCCCAAGCTTGTCTCCCGCCAGCCCCTCATTAAAATGGTGACAATTCTGGTCCGCAATGAGTCCATACCCCAGGGGGACTTATGTGTATGGCTGAGGAGGTATGGAGATGTCCTGAGCCCCCTAAAAAAGATCCTGGACGATCGGGGAATATGGACAGGTGGGTGGTCTGTACAGCTAAAACTAAAGATCATTGATAATGTTGTCCAGCATCTGCCATCCTCGGCTTTCCTAGGGAGGGACAGAATGACCATCTTCTATCCAGGCCAGCCAAAGCTGTGCAACAAGTGTGGGGACAAAGGTCACCTTGCATCCTCCTGTCCAGAGAAGAAGTGCTCTCTGTGCCAGGGTAGAGGACATCTGGCCAAGGACTGTAACCTCATAAGGTGTAATCTGTGCAATGCGGTGGGGCATCCGTACAGTCAGTGTCCTGAGGCAATGCACAACAAGCCTGAGCTCATGAGGGAGTTCTTCCGCCTGGACATGGAGGATGCTCAGAGCTCAGCAGCTGGAGGGCCTGTGAGTTCGTCCGAGTCTGTGCCAACACCCAATGTGTCCGTGTCTCCCCAGTCTGTGATGCCCCAGTCTATGCCAGTACCCAATATGTCCGTGTCTCCCCAGTCGGTGGTGCCCCAGTCTGTGCGTTTACCTAGTGTGTCAGTGTCTTCCCAGTCTGTATGTAAGGTGTCAGTTGCAGAGAATGTGTCCAATCCTTCTGTGTCTTCCAAAATTGCAGAGGCAGCGAGAGGGGCTGAGGCAGGTGCATCAAGTGCGGTGCCTGTCCCCCTCCCTCGACGCTGCAGGGTTCCTGTTAAGGACTGTGGGGCGCAGAGGAGTGGGGAGGATGGTGGAGAGGCTTGCCTGGTGGTAGATAAGGGAAGGGAGTGTGGGGGGGAGGGGGTGAAGTGGAGGATAGGTGTGGGGAGGCTGTTGACTCCGGATTGTCCAAGGATGACATGCAGTGGTTGGAGGATAAGAGGAGGAAAGGCAAAAGGAAGAAAAAAAAAGGAGGTACAGTTTTGGATGGTCCTTTGGCAAATAAATTTAAGGTACTGTCTGATGATAAAAATGATGATGATGAATGTGACTCATTCAGTTCTGCATCCTCTATGGATGATGAGTGCCAGGGTGCAACAAAGCGCGCTGGTTCTCCAGCGAGACAGGATAGTCAGGCTAAAAAACGACTGCCTCAACTACCCTAATGGCAGTTCCCACTCCGTTAAAAGTGGCAACAATGAATGTTGCCAGCTTAAGATCAGTAAGTGCTCGTCATATGGCCTTATTTTTGCTCAGCGAGTTTGATGCTGACATTTTGTTTTTGCAAGAGACCCATCTGAGTAGTTTGGCTGATATACATCTGGCAAAGAAGGAGTGGAGGCGTGGTCCCTCATTTTGGTCTCTTGCGGCTGAGCCTTACAGCGGGGTTGCAGTCCTTTTTACTGGTATGGTAACGTGCCGGCGGGTAATTGAGGTAGAGATTGGGAGATGCATGGTCTTGGACGTCTCTGTGAGGGGGCAGGACCTGCGCCTGATTAACATCTATGGTCCCCAGACGAAGTGGGACAGGAAATGCCTCTTTACAAAGATTAAGCCTTTTCTTTTTACGGCCCAGCAGGTTATCTTTGGAGGTGATTTCAACACCATTACTAGGTCTAAAGACAGGAGAGGTGTCAGAGATAAGCTGGGCTATGACACCCTTTTTCTCAATGCGAGATAGTTAGGGAAGCAGGTCTGGTAGATGCGCACATTAAGCGCTGCCCAGACAGCACAGGGTTCACGTTTCAGCGAGGTAGTAGTCAGAGTATGATAGATTTTTTTTTAAAGGGGGACTCTGCTTTTTCGGCACCTGTGTGTCGGGCAGTAGAGTTTTCTGATCACTGTATTCTATCTGTGACTCTGAATGCCTCAGATATGCCACCTAGGGGAAGGGGTATCTGGAGATTGAATTCGACCCTCCTGGAAGACGAGAGAGTAAAACAATCCTTTGAGGACTTTTTTCAAGCACAGGTAACGATCCTAGACTTTTGCAACAGCAAGTCAGAATGGTGGGAGCTTGTAAAACAGCGGACTGTCGGGCTTTTCAAGGCCATAGGAAGAAAGAAGCAGCAGGATAAGTATATCGCCTACCAGCGTTTGTGGAGGAAACTTGACCGCCTTGTTTCGAATGGAGGAGATTCTGGGGCGATCTCTGAGGTGAAGCTCCTCCTTAGGAGACATCAATATGACCGGCACGCCTCTTTGGTTCAGGAGAGGGATTACGGGAAATACCATTCGCCTGACCCTTACCAGAACTGTAAACAGAGCGTAGCAGTTAAGACGGTCAATGGCCTGAAGGACAGTACGGGCTCTCTGACGAAGTCTAGGTCAGGGATCCTGGAGGTTGTCAGGTCATACTATGCTGATCTCCTGGGAGGAAGGAACCTTGATCGGACAAGGATGTTGGGTTTTTTACACCAGGACTGGAAAGTAATGTTCCTCTGATGAATTTGACAGATGAAATTACTGCAGATGAGGTAATCCAGGCTATTGATAAACTGGCCACCAAAAAAATGGCCGAATTTTATAAATGTTTTAAGACGATCCTGGCTCCTTACCTTGCGGAGGTCTTTAATGGCTGTTTGCATGTGGGTTCTCTCCCTCCCTCCATGAGGCAATCTGCAGTGATCCTTCTGTCAAAGGGTAAAGACCCTTCGATGATTGAGAATTGGCGCCCCATTAGCCTTCTTAATGTCGATAGAAAGATACTGGCAAAGATTTTTTTCTGGCGATTATCACCGGTGGCAGGCAGTTTGTTATCCCACCACCAGCACTGCTCGATCCAAGGTAGAAGTACCTTCTCAGCAGCTGTCTGGGAGGCCTTGGAGCGTTGTAGGGCTGCTGGTTGGTAGTGTTTCTCACGAATAAAACAGATCACATCCTAGTGATCTCCATCGACATCTAAAAGCATTGCTGGGATGATTAGAGACACAGGGCCGAGTAGCTGATGCGATCCTTTTATGCTGCTGAATATTCGCAATGCGAATATTCGGCAAAAGGAATATTGCGCGATTATTTTCTCCTCCCTTCTTTTGCATCAGAGCCAATCAGAGTTCTCCTACTACAGTTGTCAGAGGTTAGCAACCTCCATAGCAACCAATAGGAACCTGCCTGCACGACCATTATATAAGTTCACTCCCAGCAGTATTTCAGTGCAGATTCACAAGGTGGATAGAGAGTGGAGTGTTTCTGTGCGATCTTAGAGCTTACAGCATCAGCATTGTGCTTCCTATAGTGCTTTCAGTTCTGTGGTTCCTGGCTGCTTCTAGTTCTAACTTCTAAACTGCTTTTTTCAAAGCAAAAGACCAAACAGCTTTTTTAAAAGCTCAGATTTGTGTTGTTGTTTTAAAGGTTAGTGTAGCTTAGTGTTAGATAGATTTCTGTGTAATTGTACATTTCTTTAAGGTAGCTTAGTTTAGTGTGTGTTTAGTGTCTGTTTTTTGTGTTTAAAAAAAAAAAAATAGCTTTAGTTTAGTCATATAAGTTTCTGTAAGCATAGTTAGTGTTGCATATTAGATTAGTATTTGTATTCCTCTTCTTTGTCCTTGTCAGTCAGTGTAAAAAAAAAAAAAATAATAATTTAGCTTTAGTTTAGTCATATAAGTTTGTGTAAGCAGATTTATTGTTTATTTTAGTATTTGTAGTCCTCGTCCTTGTCTGAGTCCTTCAGTCTAAAAAAAAAAAACAACAACTTGTAGGTGTAGTAGTTTTATTCTAGTTTAGTAGCTGTCTAGTACGTCTTTGTCTGCATCTTTGTCTGCGTGCCTGTCTTGCAAAAAAAACAAACACTCATTTCTCACATTCCCCCCCCCCAATAAAGTTCACCCCCCCCCCATCAGCAAGTATGAGCAGAATACGTGGCCGTGGCCGTGGCAGCAGGGGTAAGGGAGTTACTCCCAGTGCTGGGTCGTTGCCAGCACGGGTACCTCTCGCACCCCTACTAGTGGTAGTGGATCAGGTGGAAGGGGAGTCCGCCTCATCCAGGATTTTTTTCCCTCAGGCAGCCCCCCGATATTGCCTTCTCAGGCTCCACTAGTGGTGGAGTATATGGGGCACAGCAGTGCCACTGAGTCATCAGTTCCGACTCCCAGTAGCAGCACAAGTACACCAGTGCCTTTAGTACCCACCCCCAGCCCCCAAGAGTCCAACCTCTTACTGTTTGATGACAGCGACAGTGAGAGGGATATCTTGGGGGAGGCCATGCATCAGGCAGACATGCAGTTCTGTCCTGATGGTCAGGACCTTTTTGAAGGGTTGATGGAGGAGGAGGATGGGGTACCTGCTGTCAGTATCCCAGAGACATCCCTTCCAATTGGTGCTGGAAACACCCGCACCTAGTCAGACCCAGGCGTCGGTGAGGGGACAGCGGAGCCAGGCTAGTGGCTCCATGTCAGATGTTTCCCTCAGACCACCACATGTCAGCCCTGGGTCTGACATATCTGGGGGCGAAGAGGAGGGTGACCCAACATGGGTGCCACCTGGCTTGTTGGTTCACAGCAGCAGTGACGACGAGGAAGGTAGGCACCCTGGGGAAACGGTGCGCCAGGTCACTAGGGAGACCAGCGTCAGGGTCTCCACTGGTGATGGCAGCAGGAGGTGTCAGCAGCAGCAGCAGGCAGCTCCACCTGTGCGCACCGAGTCCCAGCAAGTGCAAGTCAGCGTCACCCCATCTGACAGGAGGGCGGCGCTGAAGTCACCTGTCTGGGCCTACTTTACCCTGGTAGCAGATAACCAGACCGTAGCCATCTGCCATATCTGTCGTGCCAGGGTGAAGAGAGGGAAGTGCTTGGCTCGGGTGGGTACCACAGCTCTCAACCAGCACCTGAGAATTAACCACTGGCGGGAGTATGACCAGATGAAGAGTGGTGGTGGTAGCAGCACCACCACCACAAGTGTGCAGGGTACAGCAGCCCCTGCCACAGCTTCATCTGTTTCCAGCAGGTAATGCCCCCCCGCTCCCTCTAGTAGAGGTACTGGTACCGGCAGCCAGACCTCTACTTCCACAGCACCCTCCTCTTCGGTGTCCTGCACTGCCGTTCGGCTCCAGGCGTCGCTTTCCGACGCCTTCGAACGCACCACTCCCTTCCCCCCTGGAGACCGACATGTGCGTTCCCTCAATGGGCTCCTGGCAAGGGTTATTGCCCAACATCTGCTTCCCTTCAACATTGTTGACTGCAACCCCTTCAGGCAGATGTTGGAGCAGGCCCAACCCCAATGGCGTGTCCCCAGCCGCCATTTCTTTGCCAGGACTGGTGTCCCTGCCCTACACCAGCACATTGTGCAGAATGTAACCCTGTCGCTGGATCACGCTGTCAGCAACAGGGTGCATCTCACAATGGATGGCTGGACCAGCAGGCATGGGCAGGGCCGCTACATCAGCTTCACGGCCCATTGGGTTTCCCTCCGAGGCGCTGGGGAGGGATTGGCGGCATCAGATTTTGTGGTGCCGCCCCGGGGTGTCCAGGGGAGAACTGCTGGTCTCCCTCAAGCCACTGTCTCTGCAGCTGCTGAGCCTCCCAGCAAGCGCCCCCGTAGCTACTCAAGTGTGGGGCACGTGCGCTGTCAGGCCGTGCTCCAGCTTGTTAGTTTAGGGGACCGGAGACACACTGGAAAAGAAGTACTGACCGCACTTCAGGCTCAGGTCCAGAAGTGGCTGACACCCCAAAGGCTCCAGGCAGGTATGGTTGTCTGTGACAACGGCAGCAACCTACTCTCCGCCCTCCAGGCTGGCAGTCTGACCCACGTGCCCTGTCTGGCACATGTCCTCAACCTTGTGGTGCAGAAGTTCCTGCGCACCTATCCCGGGTTGAGTGACATTGTGCTAAGGGTACGTAGGATTGCCAGACACTTCAGGCGCTCCCCAACCGCTACCGCGTCCCTGTCCAAGTTGCAGCGGGACAACAGCCTGCCCCTTCACAGGCTGATTGTGGACAGTGTGACGCGTTGGAACTCCACCCTCCACATGCTGGAGAGGTTGTGGGAGCAGCGAAGTGCGGTGAAGGAATACCTGCTGGAGCAAGGCACTGGCGGGCCATCACAAACACTCCCGTACATCACCAGTGTGGAGTGGGGGCAGATACACCAGGTCTGCCATGTGTTGGCCCCTTTCGAGCAGGTGACCAAGATGGTGAGCAGGGAGCATGTCGGCCTCAACGACGTGCTCCCTATAGTGTTCCTGCTGGACAGGGCACTAGATCGCCTGCTCGAAGCTGGGGAGAGTGCCTTGGTGGAGCAGGAGGAGGCAACACTGCTCCACCAAGACCAGGCCCAGGACGAGGAGGAGGAGGATGATGATGATGATGAGGAGGTTACTGGTGACGTCCTGGAGTCAGGGCCTGGTCAGGAGGGAGAGCCGGTGTTGGGGGCACCGATAGTCTGGGCGTTGGGCATCTCTGAAGAGTCGGACGTCATGGACCCGGGCAGCCACGAGGAGTCACAGCGGGCTGTGCTCTTCCCCATGGCTGCCCACATGCTGAGATGCCTCAGGAGGGACCCCCGGGTTCATGCTATCAAGGAGAGGGATGCATTTTGGATGGCCACCCTTTTAGATCCAAGATGCAAGGGGAAACTGGAGCAGTTCCTCCTAGCCAGCCGGAGGCAGCACCGGATGGAGGAACTGCAGGCACGCATAGTAAGCCGGTTGGAGCAGGCAACTCCCCGGCCTCCAGTTGTCCCCCCTCATCTCACCCAGCAGGTGGCTGCACCCAGCAGCAGCAGCAGCCGAGCAGGGGACCTAATGAGTGAGATGAGGATGTTCTTCCAATCTGAGCGACCCAGTACCAGCAGCAGCAGCAGCAGCAGTCACCACCAGCGGCTGGCCCACATGGTGGCAGACTACATGGGGTCCATCGGTGCTTCTGATAGTATGAGCACCGACGACCCCATGGAGTACTGGGTTGCCAGATTGGACACCTGCCGCGAGCTCGCTCAGTATGCGCTGGAGTTATTGTCTTGCCCCCCCTCCAGCGTACTATGAATGAGCGGACATTCAGCGCGGCAGGTGGGGTGGTCACGGATAAGAGGACCCGTCTGTCCACAGACTCCGTGGACAGACTCACATTGATCAAGATGAATGAGTCCTGGATCGGCGGTGACTTTCTGGCACCCGCCGTCGGTTCAGGGCGCTGAATGGTCCCTTGTCATGTCATTCATTATTACCTCTTCCATTAATTGATACCTTTGAAACTCATAGTGGGCAGGTAGTGTTAAGGGCATAAATATTTCCATGCTGTGTCATTAAGCCACTATAAGGAGTCCTGATGCTGCTGCCACATTATTTTGAAATGTAATTGCTCAATGCTCACCATGAATTTAAAAAGTCACATATAGCATAGAAATAACGTTAATCAAACTTTTAAATTATGAGGCACTATGGTATAGTCAGGCTACAGCTACTTAAGGCCTGTGTCATTCTGCTTTTCAAATTTAATCACCATGCTAATGCAACTTCAAGCTTTTGTAATTTTGCCACGATATGGGCTCCTACTGCTAATGCCAAAAGGCTGAGTGATTATGTACCGATATATTACTCATACTGCTGCTGTCACCTTTTGTCCGAGAGATTTGCCACTTTCTATTACTACTGCTGCTGCTGATGGCACCTTTTGCCCGAGTGATGTGCCATTTTTATTTCTCTTACCGCTGCTGCTGCTGCTGCTGATGGCACCTCTTGCCTGAGTGATTTGCCCTTTTTATTACTCTTACCGCTGCTGCTGCTGCTGCTGCTGCTGCTGATGGCACCTCTTGCCCGAGTGATTTGCCCTTTTTATTACTCTTACCGCTGCTGCTGCTGCTGCTGCTGATGGCACCTCTTGCCCGAGTGATTTGCCATTTTTATTACTCTTACCGCTGCTGCTGCTGCTGCTGTTGATGGCACCTCTTTCCCGAGTGATTTGCCACTATATTGTCTACTATTACTACTACTGCTGCTGCTTTGACACCTATGTCACAAGTTATTTGCCACTATATACTACTATTACCACTGCTGCTGTTCATGGGCCATGGCACCTCTTTCCCGAGTGATAAAACACTATATTGTCTACTATTACTACTACTGCTGCTGCTCAGACACCTATGTCACAAGTTATTTGCCACTATATACTACTATTACCACTGCTGCTGCTGTTCATGGGCCATGGCACCTCTTTCCCGAGTGATAAAACACTATATTGTCTACTATTACTACTACTGCTGCTGCTCAGACACCTATGTCACAAGTTATTTGCCACTATATACTACTATTACCACTGCTGCTGCTGCTGCTGTTCATGGGCCATGGCACCTCTTTCCCGAGTGATAAAACACTATATTGTCTACTATTACTACTACTGCTGCTGCTCAGACACCTATGTCACAAGTTATTTGCCACTATATACTACTATTACCACTGCTGCTGCTGCTGCTGTTCATGGGCCATGATAAAACACTATATTGCACCTCTTTCCCGAGTGATAAAACACTATATTGTCTACAATTAGTACTACTGCTGCTGCTCAGACACCTATGTCACAAGCCACTATATACTACTATTACTGCTGCTGCTGCTGCTGTTTTGCCACTATATACTACTATTACCACTGCCACTATATACTACTATTACCACTGCTGCTGTTCATGGGCCATGGCACCTCTTTCCCGAGTGATAAAACACTATATTGTCTACTATTACTACTACTGCTGCTGCTCAGACACCTATGTCACAAGTTATTTGCCACTATATACTACTATTACCACTGCTGCTGCTGTTCATGGGCCATGGCACCTCTTTCCCGAGTGATAAAACACTATATTGTCTACTATTACTACTACTGCTGCTGCTCTGACACCTATGTCACAAGTTATTTGCCACTATATACTACTATTACCACTGCTGCTGCTGCTGTTCATGGGCCATGGCACCTCTTTCCTGAGTGATAAAACACTATATTGTCTACAATTAGTACTACTGCGGCTGCTCAGACACCGATGTCACAAGTTATTTGCCACTATATACTACTATTACCACTGCTGCTGCTGCTGTTCATGGGCCATGGCACCTCTTTCCCGAGTGATAAAACACTATATTGTCTACTATTACTACTACTGCTGCTGCTCAGACACCTATGTCACAAGTTATTTGCCACTATATACTACTATTACCACTGCTGCTGCTGCTGCTGTTCATGGGCCATGGCACCTCTTTTCCGAGTGATAAAACACTATATTGTCTACAATTAGTACTACTGCTGCTGCTCAGACACCTATGTCACAAGTTATTTGCCATTATATACTACTATTACCACTGCTGCTGCTGCTGTTCATGGGCCATGGCACCTCTTTCCCGAGTGATAAAACACTATATTGTCTACTATTACTACTACTGCTGCTGCTCTGACACCTATGTCACAAGTTATTTGCCACTATATACTACTATTACCACTGCTGCTGCTGCTGCTGTCAAGTCTTGCCCAAGTGTTTAGATGCTATCTAAATCTAGTACTATTACCACTACTGCTTGTAAATGTTGCCTGTGTGATAATTACATTATATTTTAATACTACTGCTGCTGCCTTCATGCTGAGTAATGCTTCATGACCTCTCTGGCACAGCGGATCCACCAACAGCCTCCGCTACAAGCTACCAGACCGGATCGTAACAGCAAGTGTGACTAAAACACTGAACTTTATGTTAAACCCTGGTTTGCAGAATTTATACTGCAACCATTAGCCTGTCTGCAAGAGCAAATCTGCACTCTCCCTCTATATCTATATATATATTGTAGCTTTTGTTATATTAACCACTTGCTTACTGGGCACATAAACCCCCTTCGTGCCCAGGCGAAATTTCAGCTTGCGGCACTGCGTCGCTTTAACTGACAATTGCACGGTCGTGCGACGTGGCACCCAAACAAAATTGGCGTCCTTTTTTTCCCCACAAATAGAGCTTTCTTTTGGTGGTATTTGATCGCCCATGCGGTTTTTATTTTTTGCGTTATAAACAAAAAAGAGTGACAATTTAAAAATATATATATTTTTTTTACTTGTTGCTATAATAAATATCCCAATTTTTTTAAAAAAAAAAATATATTTTTTCTCAGTTAAGGCCGATATGTATTCTTCTACGTATTTTGTAAAAAATAAATAAAAAAAATCACAATAAGTGACTGCTTTGCGCAAAAGTTATAGCACCTACAAAATAGGGGACAGAATTATGATTTTTTTTAAATATTTTTTTTTTACTAGTAATGGCGGCGATCTGCGATTTTTATTTTGACTGCGATATTGCGGCGGACACTTTTGACACAATTTTGGCGCCATTCACATTTATACAGCGACCAGTGCTATAAATATGCATCAATTACTGTATAAATGTGACTGGCATTGAAGGGGTTAACACTAGGGGGGTGAGGAAGGGGTTAAATGTATTGCCTGGGTGTGTTCTATCTGTGTGGGGGGAGGGGGGTGACTGGGGGAGGTGATCGATGCTGTCTCCCTATGTACAAGGGAAACAGCATCTGTCACCTCTCCCTGACAGGACATGGAGCTCTGTGTTTACACTCAGAGCTCCATGTCCCTGCTCTCTCACCGACGATCGCGTGTACCTGACGGACATCGCGGCTGCCGGGTACACGCATCGGATCCTCGGTGATGCGTCGAGACTGTTTTTCCCCGCCGCGCGCCACCCTGTGGCGCGCGGCGGGAATTACAAGCAAATCACGTCCAAAGACGTGACCCCGGCGCCTCAGGTCCGCGCTGCTGATGTATTATGTCAATAGCGCGGATTCGAAGTGGTTAACTTTTCAACAGTTTCGTTTGTGTTAGTAGTGTCTGTGTACGTGTATTTCAGTTTGTCTTAGGTTTGTGTTAAATAAAATAATAGTATAAAATGTTTTTGGTTATTATGAAGTTAGATGTGTTGATGTTGATGTTGATGTTGATGTGTTAGATGTGAAGTTAGATGGGTTGAAAAACCTAACAATCTCAATAAGAAAGGAAACATTTTAAAAGAATACATTTTTTTTTAAAAGACAAAAAAAAAGTAAAATGTGCTTTTTCATGGCCTTCTGAAGCTCAGTCATCGCCTCAAAATTTTTCCTCAGCTGTTGCTCCAGCTGTTGGTTTTGGAGGTCTAATATGCAGATTTTTCTTTGGTTTGACATGATTTTCTCATTGGTCCTCTGCGCGAAAAGGTGGTTTTCTTCCATCTGTTTTAAAACTGTTAGGATATAAGAAAAAAAAATTCGGATTTCAAAGACCGTTACCAAATAAATAAAATATTTATGTTGCTTATTAAACAATCGTTATCATGTCTATATAATTGTTATGTGACTAGCACATATACTTCTATCATAAATACCATATTATTGTTCTGAAATCTGACGGGTGCGCTTTAAATGCTGTCCATTTTTATATCTACATCTTATTGTTGAAATGTTATTAATATTTGTGCACATATTTACCCTCCTGACTGAGGCTCACAGTAACCGTCTCATCCTCCTGCTCCTCTTCTCCATCACCCGATTCACCAGGAATTTGGGGGGGGGTTGCAGCTCCTTCTCTTGCTCCTCATCAGGAGCTGGGGGTGGTAAGGACTGGGAGGGCCCTGGCTGCTCCTCATCCCTCTCCTCCTGTGCATCCTCCTCCTGCTCCTCCTCATCATCCTCCTCCTTCCCCTCCTCCTCCTCCTCCGCGGCCTGTCGCCTTGTGCGCTTGGGGCGCACAGATGGTAGAGGAGCTCCTATAATAACACAATGGGGCTGATTTACCAAGCCTGTGCGCCATGACTCATGGTGCACAAGCAGGAGTAAACCTGTTTTTGAGATTTACAAAAGAAACACGCTGCCAGTGCAGCGTGTTTCCTCATTTACTAAAGTGCCTAATGCGCCCAGGAGAGGGTGCACAGCACGCCAGTACAGAGCTGGCGTGCGGCATTTAGTAATGTAAACATCGGGGATTCGGGCGGGAGTTTATGAGGGGAGGGAGGGGGTGATGCAGGGGAAGTGAGGTGACATGTGTTTGAACGTGTGTGGCGGGCCGAATTGAAAGCGAAAGTGACTTTTGGGACCCGATCCCCGTGCGCTTGCAAAGTACGCTAGAACCTCGGAAGGTTCATTTGCATACTGGGCATGCGCAGAGGGAAAAATCTGAGCTTTCCGCGCGTCTCTTCAGTACGCCGGGAAATTCTTGGTAAATACCAAGCGGCGTAGCAGTGTTTGCACTGCCTGGAGCGGCGCACGGCAAGCTCCGAGCTGTTCTCGGGCTGCGCTGACACTGAAGGGGAACTTCGCGCCAAATTTCAAATTTGAAACCGGCGCGGCTTCCCCCCCAGGGGCACAATAGGCTCTTCGGCTTGGTCCGGAACGTGAGGGGTTAACCCACGCCAAAATCGGCGTGGGGTTCCCCCCCAGATCCGTACCAAGCCCTCATCCCAGGCATGCAGTCTGGCCGGACAGGAATGGGGGTGGGGACGAGCGAGCGCCCCCCCCTCCTGAGCCGTACCAGACAACATGCCCTCGACATGGGGGAGTGTGTGCTTTGAGGGAGGGGGGCACTGCCCCCCCACCCCAAAGCACTCTTGTCCCCATGTCGATCGGGACAAGAGCCTCTTCCCGACAACCCTAGCCATTGGTTGTCGGGGTATGCGGGCGGGAGCCAATCAGAATCTGGGAGCCCCCTTTAATAAGGTGGCCCCCAGATTTCGGGCCCCCACCCTATGTGAATGAGTATGGGGTACATCGTACCCCTACCCATTCACCTGGTGAACGTGGTTTTAACTTTGAAGGTCTTCCGCCGCCGCCCCCTTCGAATTTTTCTGCCTGGATGAGGGTCGTACATCCCATCCAGGACTTGGACGTGGCGGGCTTCTCGTCGCTGTTTTCTGCCGCTGCCCCCTTCACCACGAAGCTCCGTGCTTGTTTGATGAGGGCAGCGGGCTTCCGACGTCTTCGACCGGAGCGAGGGTCGTACATCCCACTCCGGATTTCGTCGCCGGCTTCTGCCTGGCTCCTCCTGGGGCCAGGGCTTCTTTTGCCGTCTTCCGCCGGAGGGCGCCACTCTCCGGGCTTCTCGTCGTTGTCTTCCGCCGCGGGGGCCAGGCCTTCTTCTTCGAATTTTTCTGCCTGGACGGGGGTCGCACATCCCATCCAGGACTTGGACGTGGCGGGCTTCTCGTCGCTGTCTTCTGCCGCTGCCCCTTCACCACGAAGCTCCGTGCTTGTTTGATGAGGGCAGCGGGCTTCCGACGTCTTCTACCGGAGCGAGGGTCGTACATCCCACTCCGGATTTCTTCGCCGGCTTCTGCCTGGCTCCTCCTGGTGCCAGGGCTTCTCGTCGCTGTCTTCCACCGCGGGGTGACACTCGCGGGCTTCTTCTTCCATTCGATGTTGACACGGCGAGGTGCGGCGCTGAAATGCCTTGTGAGCGGCGGGCAACGACTTATATTGGCATAGGGCGTGGGCGTGGTTATGCCAACATGTGACCTTAACCCATGTGACAGTGATGTGATGTGACATCACTGTCACATGGGTTAAGGTCACATGTTGGCATAACCACGCCCACGCCCTATGCCAATATAAGTCCTTGCCCGCCGCTCACAAGGCATTTCAGCGCCGCACCTCGCCGTGTCAACATCGAATGGAAGAAGAAGCCCGCGAGTGTCACCCCGCGGCGGAAGACAGCGACGATAAGCCCTGGCTCCAGGAGGAGCCAGGCAGAAGCCGGCGAAGAAATCCGGAGTGGGATGTACGACCCTCGCTCCGGTCGAAGATGTCGGAAGCCCGCTGCCCTCATCAAACAAGCGCGGAGCTTCGTGGTGAAGGGGCAGCGGCAGAAGACAGCGACGAGAAGCCCGCCACGTCCAAGTCCTGGATGGGATGTGCGACCCCCATCCAGGCAGAAAAATTCGAAGGGGGCGGCAAAGAAGAAGGCCTGGCCCCCGCGGCAGAAGACAACGACGAGAAGCCCGGAGAGTGGCGCCCTCCGGCGGAAGACGGCAAAAGAAGCCCTGGCCCCAGGAGGAGCCAGGCAGAAGCCGGCGACGAAATCCGGAGTGGGATGTACGACCCTCGCTCCGGTTGAAGACGTCGGAAGCCCGCTGCCCTCATCAAACAAGCACGGAGCTTCGTGGTGAAGGGGGCAGCGGCAGAAAACAGCGACGAGAAGCCCGCCACGTCCAAGTCCTGGATGGGATGTACGACCCTCATCCAGGCAGAAAAATTCGAAGGGGGCGGCGGCGGAAGACCCTCAAAGTTAAAACCACGTTCACCAGGTGAATGGGTAGGGGTACGATGTACCCCATACTCATTCACATAGGGTGGGGGCTCGAAATCTGGGGGCCACCTTATTAAAGGGGGCTCCCAGATTCTGATTGGCTCCCGCCCGCATACCCCGACAACCAATGGCTAGGGTTGTCGGGAAGAGGCTCTTGTCCCGATCGACATGGGGACAAGAGTGCTTTGGGGTGCGGGGGCAGTGCCCCCCTCCCCCACAGCACACACTCCCCCATGTCGAGGGCATGTGGTCTGGTATGGGTCAGGAGGGGGGGGGCCGCTCGCTCGTCCCCACCCCCATTCCTGTCCGGCCAGACTGCGTGCCTGGGAGAAGGGTTTGGTCTGGATCTGAGGGGGAACCCCACACCGTTTTTGGCGTGGGTTTAACCCCTTATGTTCCAGATCAAATCTAAGAGCCTGTTGTGCACCTGAAGCCCCCCCGACCCCCACGCCGTTTTTTTTATAATTTGGGGTGGAGTTCCCCTTTATCCCGGTCCTGTCAGGGGGGGGGAATGCCTGCTCGTCTGTCCCTACAATGTATGAACAGCGATCTGTCATTTCCCCTACACAGTCCCACCCCCTTTACAGTTAGAACACACCCAGGTAACATATTCAACCCCTTCCGCGCCCCTAGTGTTAACCCCTTCCCTGCCAGTGTCATTTTTATAGTAAGCAATGCATTTCTATACCATTGCTCGCTAGAAAAATGCCAAATCTCACAAAAATGTGTCCGCCACAATGTCGCAGTAGCCAGAAAAAACAATGATAGCCACCATTACTAGTAAAACAAAAAATTATTCCAAAAAAACCCATAAGACCAACCCCTACTTAGAACTTTTGCCCAAACCAATCAAACGCTTATTGTGATTTTTTGCAAACAAAAATATGTCGAAGAATACTTATCGGCCTAAACTGAGGGCAAACATTTTTTGAATATATTTTGGGGGAGATTTATTATAGCAAACAGTAAAAACAATGTTTTTTTATTTACCAAATTGTCGCTATATTTTTGGGTCAAGCAAAAATAAGAAAAAACGCTGAGGTGATTAAATACCACCAAAAAAAAAAAAATTAAACTTTTTTTTGGGGGGGGGAATGAGGACGCCAAATTTGTTTGGGGGCCAGGTCGCACAACCACGCAATTGTCAGTCAAAATGACGCAGTGTTGAAATGCAAAAACTGGCCCCGTCAGTGACCAGTAATATGCTCTGGGGCTCAAGTGGTTACAAATTAAGAATACACTAAAGTTAGCCCAATTTATGGCCATAATATGAAAGATGATGTTACACCGAGTAAATAGATACCCAACATGTTACACTTTAATATTGCACACACTCATGGAATGGGGCCAAACTTCAGTACTTGAAAATACCCATAGGCAACGCTTTTTTATGTGTTTCAGGTTACCAGTTTAGATTTACAGAGGAGGTCTAGTGCTAAAAGTATTGCTCTCGCTCTAACGTACGCTATGATACCTCACATGTGGGGTTTGAACGGGGGTTCAATATGTGGGCGGGGCTTACACATTTAAGGCCCGCCCACATATGGAAACATCCTTCAAACCCCACATGTCAGGTATCATAGCGTGCGTAACAGCAAGAGGAATATTTTTAGCACTAGACCTCATCTGTAAATCTAAACTGGTAACCGGAAACAATAAAAATGCTGCTTGTTCGCTTCTGACTGCGAGCTACTAGGGACAGGGGCGTTTAAATTATTATTATTTAGGTTTGTTACGTAAAAATTCTTTAAGACCTCCCGTTCAGCTTGTAAAGCATCACTTCAGGGGGACCAAAAAAAATTAAACACCTCTAATGCTTTCATCCGCCATTGCAGATTTGATTCTGGTACTGCATTTCGAGTGAACTGGGCATGCTCGAACACTTAGAAAAATAAGCTGGTTGTCTGACCCTGAAAATGACATGCATCTTTCTGAGCATGCTCAGAAAGCAGTTTTTTTGGCTTAGTAATTTAAGGACATCCTTAACAGGTGTAAGCAGTTACAAGTGCACACAAACTAGAGGCTGACATTTCTTCATGTGTTTCCAATTGGTTCATTAGCACACATGTTATAAAAAGCGTGGATAGTGCAGATGTCAGCTGCCCCTCAGAGGGGGCAGATTTGCTGGCTGGAAGTAATGGCGGAGGGAAACAGAGATGTTTTGGAGCAAGTTTTGTATTTTTTGATGTTTTCTCTGCTACATAATTTTTCTAAATGTTTCTCAAGATGTTAATGACTAATGTTTTAATCCTGTGGGTCTATCCTGTTATTTCAAAAGCATGATTTATTTTCCAATGACTGTGAAATAAATGTTGGTCTTTTTTGTTTTTAGGTGTTTTTATATATTTTTGGTGTGTTTATTTGTAATTTTTTGTTTTGCTTTCCTTGTTTTGTGGACCAATAAAATTACTTTCAAATTTTGAAGTTTTGTTTTGTGATATTTTTTTCATGCTATGGATTTCAACTGCTGCAGCTGAAATAGTTTGGGCCTAAACCATCAAGTGTGATTTGTCTCTAAGCTCTTTTCTGGTGTGTATGCATGAAATGTTTAGTCACCAGAAAAGGAAGGACAAAGCGGTAAGTAATGTTTCCTAGAATTGATGTCCAGACTGACTTTTTAAAGCACATGTGCAAGATATAGGAAAAGCTGCAAACATGGCCTGTTGGAGGGGGGGGGGGGGGGTGGTGTTTTTTTTTTGGACAGGCTTGAAGTGCTGATTTACAGCGCTGTGCTTGAAACTAGCACAAGACAATCCTATTCTAATTGTGGGTTGTTTGAGGGAAGCCAATTGAGTGTTAGAACCCCTGCTAGTGTTTTTAGGTTGGGCTTTGTGTCCCTTTTCCTAAAATTGGCTTCACTTCCTGTCACACAGCTGAACAGGAAGTGAGGTTAAAACCCTACCAATGGTCTTTTCTTCGGGGCACAGGTCAATCTAACTAGTGTCACCATTAAGCAAATTGCACTGCAGTGTACACCCCAAATGATTAGTTATTTTGGGGTTTAGTAAAGGCAAAGCCGCTCTGCAGTAGAAGCGTAGGCAATGATAATCAGAAGGGAAGCACTGATGGTTTTTACTTCCAATCCTGCCAAGTTTTGAGTTTTCTTACTTGCTTGTCCACTTGTAGTGCAAAGTGGATTTGCCTTTAGTAAATGGACCCCAAAGTCCAAGATTCCTACTAATTTGGGGTGTACACAGCAAAATGCAATTTCCAAAATGGGAAACTATTTAGATTGATCTGTGTCCCCAACAAAACATTACTCAGGTGTTTCCCTCACTTCCTGTTTGGCTGTGTGGCAGGAAGTGAATGAATTAAGTAGAAAGTGACAACATTTGTGAGGTGTCTTTACCCTATCAGGGGTGCAGGCATCCCCAAAACAAACTAGAAAATAGTTGATTTAACATTGGGTGGTGTTTGTGGGGGTCCCTAACACACATTCATACATATTAGCAACGCTGGATCCTGGCCTATTGGCATGGTTATATTTTCTTAAGCCTCTCAATAAAATGATCTGAAATTTGGGGTTAACCTGGAACTATAATCATCACTTTTATTTTTTTGATTTCTTTCATTTTGGATTGGTTTGGGGGGGGGGTGGGGGTTAGAAGCTCTGTCAGTTTATTTTGTATTATCCCTGTCCGTTTGGGGAGATTGGTCTTCACTTCCTGCCCCATAGCCAAACAGGAAGTGATCGAAAAACTTGGCAAATTAAGGGCCCCCCAGGTCCCCCCCCCCCACAGAACTTGTGTGTGTCCCCTGAAAATTCCTGGGTGGGTCATAAAAAAACAGGGTGTGGCCTTGACAGGAAGGGTGGGTAATTTTTCTATTAGGGGGTGGCAAAATTTGGTCAGGCCTAGGGAAGCACAAAACCTAAATATCCTACTGCATATTAGGGCTTATTTAGACAGGATCCAATTTACAGCCTGTTTTTAGATTGTGGGAGGAAACCCGCACAGGGAGAACATGCAAACTCCAGGCAGATAGTGTCACGGGCAGGATTCGAACCAGCAACCCTTTTGCTGCTAGGTGAACATGCTACACTACTGTGCTGAACGAACAGGATTGCAGCTGAAAGCATGAGATGGTTTTTTTTTACCAATTCCATGCTTTCCAGCCTGGAGGACAGATGTGGGGTCTAATTGACCCCGCCTTTCTCTATAAAGAGGACCTGTCACACACTAGTCCTATTACAAGGGATGTTTACATTCCTTGTAATAGGAAGAAAAGTGAAAAATAATACAAAAAATGGGACAAACAAGTGCAAAAATTAAAATATTAAGTTAAAAAATAAAATAAAAAAGGAATTTAAATGCTCCTGTCCCTAGTAGCTCGCACTCAGAAGCGAACACGCATGCAAGTCCCACCCACATATGTAAACATACTTCAAACCCCACATGTGAGGTATCATAGCGTGCGTTAGAGTGAGAGCAATAATTTTAGCACTAGACCTCCTCTGTAACTCAAAAGTGGTAACCTGAGAAAAAAAGTCAAGCGTTGCCTATGGAGATTTTTAATAACAAAGTTTAGCACCATTCCATGTGCGCAATATGAAAGCGTGACTAGTTAGGTATCTATTTACTCGGTGTAACATCATCTTTTACCTTATCCCTAAAAATTGGGCTAGCTTTACTGCTTTCTTATTTTGTCATTCATGAAACAGGTTTTTTTTTGAAAGCCAAAAAAAAAAAAAACGTTAAAAAAATTTTGGCGCAAATATTGTTGGAAATGTGTCCGAAAAAATGGCCGCCACTTTATTCCCTAGGGTGTTTGTTAATAAAATATATATAATGTTTGGGGGTCCTGAGTAATTTTCAAGGAAGAAAATATAATTGTTACATGAAGGAGAGAAGTGCCAGAATAGGCGCGGTATGGAAGTGGTTAAAGTGCAACAATAAAAGTGAAAAATTCCTTGAAATTTCGTACCATGGGGGGGGGGGGCAATTAGGGCCACCATCAGGAATTATGGGGCCCCTTACACAGCTTCAGGCATGGGCCCCCTGGAGCAGAGAACAGGGGGGGGGGTGCCACCTGATATTGAGAAGGGGGGGGGGCTGCCGCAATTTGATAAGCGGGGGGTTCCTTTACTAAAAAATACATATATAAAAATATATATTAAAAAGGGTGGTAGCCATCCGGGGGCCCTGGGGACCACTGGGCCCTTTAATAAAAATAAACCTCTGGGCCCTTTAATGAAAAATAAATTAAAATATATATATATATATATATATATATATATATATATATATATAAAATAATAAAAAAGGGGGTTGCCTTGGGAGCTCTGGGCCCTTTATAAAAAAATAACTACCAAAAATCAAAAAAAAAATAACATGGGGTGGGAACTGCGGTGGCTCAACGTGAATGGCACTGCGCTGACAAGCCGTTCACCTCTGCAGCCAAGGGTTTGGATCCCGGTCTCGGCTACATGTGAATTGAGTTTGGTGGTGTCAGCCCGGCTCCCGGTGGGTGTGCTATGCAAGGTACGCCTGTGCTTAGTACGCCCACCCCCCCCCCCCCCAAAAAAAAAAACACACTTGCACGCACTTTGGCCATTAGGTCTCCTAAAATAGAGGGAGGCGAAGGACCTACAGGGCTGGCTGGGTGGGCTACACTCCCTCATAGGGGGAGTCCCTCTGTCCCATCGGGCAAGTCCCAAGTGTAGCAGGTGGGGTGAGTGCCCCCCTCACACCCACCATTGCCACCGGGGGCATGGAGAAGGATGGCGATTGCAAGTCCAGCTCCTCTCTCTCGACTTCACGCACAAAATACACTTTAAAAAAGAAATTAAAGTAAAAAATAACAAACCTGGGGAAAATGTTTATAACATTTTTATAAGCAAAAAGGTTGTCATCTGGGGCCCTCTGGGAGCTTTCATAATTATATTATATATATATATGTTAAAAATATAACCAAAAAATATATAAAAATATATATTTTTTTTTAATTTTTTTTTTTTTTAAAGGTGGGGGGTTGTCATCTGGAGCCCTGGGGATCTCTGGGCCACTGGGGACCTCCAGACCCCTAAAACAAAACATTGGCCCTTTAATAACAAAAAATATGGGGTGTTGCCACCCGGGGCCCTGGGGGCCTCTGGGCCCCTGGGGACCTCCGGACTGCTAAAAAATATTAAATTCCAAAAATTGGCCCTTTAATAAAAAATCCTACAAAAACCAACTAAAAAATATATATACAAAAAAAAAAAAGAGGGGGGTTACCATCTGGGGCGCTGGGGGGCCTCCAGGCATCTGGGCACCTCCGGACCCCCGGGCCCCTTACAGGTGTACAGGGCCGCCATCAGGAATTTTGGGGCCCCTTACACAGCTTCAGGCATGGGCCCCCTGGAGCAGAGAACCGGGGGGGGGGTGCTGCCGCATGAAATTGAGAAGGGGGGGGGGGGTGCTGCCGCAAATTGAGGAGCGGGGGGGCCCTTTACACAAATTTAGACAGAAATAAGAAATAAAGAAAAATATATATAAAAAAGGGGGGTAGCCATCCGGGGCCCTGGGGACCTCTGTGCTCTTTATAAAATAAAAAGAAACAAGAGAGAAAATATATATATATATTTTTTTTAAATATAACATTTATCTAAAAAAATTAAAAAACAAGGAGGTTGCCTTCCAGGGCCCTGGGGACCTCTGGGCCCTTTAAAAAAAAATAAAAAAAATGACACATTATATCAAAATAATATATATATATATATATATATAATAAATAATAAACAAGAAACAATTATAAAAAAAGGGGGGTTTGACATCTGGGGCCCTTGAGATCTCCAGGTCCCTGGGACCTCCTGGGCCCTTTAATAATATATATATATATATATATATATATATATATATATATATATATATATATATATATATATATTATAATAAAATAAAAGAAAAAAAAATTATAAAAAAAAAATTTTTCTTTTAGAAAAAAGGGGGGTTGTATTGGGGCCCTTGAGATCTCCAGGTCCCTGTGGACCTCCGGACCTCTAAAAAACTAAAAGAAAAAACATTGGCCCTAATAAAAAAAAAAAAAGACAAATATATAAAAAAAAAATATATTTTTTTTAAAATATATATATTTTTTGATAAAAAAAAGGGCTTGCCATCTGGGGCCCTTAGTGGCCTCCGGGCCCCTGGGGACCTTCAGAGCCCTTTTTTTTAGGGTGGTTCCCATCCGGGCCCCTGGGGACCCCCGGGCGGTGTAATGCCTGTACCCCCCTAATGGCGGCCCTGCAGGTGTACTGCCTGTACCCCCCTGATGGCGGTCCTGGGTGTAATGTCAGCATGTGAAAAATGACATTCTGAAGGAAAAAAGCCATTTAAAACTGACTCGCGGCAATAATGAATTGTCAGCTCCCGGCAATTGCAGGAGAATTCATTCATTAAAAACACCAAAAAAAAAGCGTGGGGGTCCCCCCAAATTCTATAACCAGACCCTTTAGGTCTGGTATGGATATTAAGGGGAACCCCGCCGTCAATTGTAAAAAAAAATGACGTGGGGTTCCCCCCAAATATCCATAACCAGACCCTTCAGGTCTGGTGTGGAATTTAAGGGGAACTCCACCCCGAGCACGTTGACCTGGCCGGCCGCAGAAAAGAGGGGGGGACAGAGCGCGGCCCCCCCCCTCTCCTGAACCGCACCAGGCCACATGCCCTCAACATTGGGAGGGTGTTTTGGGGTGCCCCCCAAAACACCTTGTCCCCATGTTGATGAGGACAAGGGTCTCTTCCCCACAACCCTTGCCCGGTGGTTGTGGGGGTCTGCGGGCAGGAGGCTAGTCGAAATCTGGAAGACCCCTTTAACAAAGGGGCCCCTCAGATCCCGGCCCCCCCCCCTGTGTGAAATGGTAATGGGGTACCTTGTACCTCTACCATTTCACGAGAAAAAAAAATGTAAAGGGTTAAAAACGACAAGAGCCGGTTTTTGACAAGTCCTTTATTATCTTCTTTCTTCTTTCCTTCGGGTTTCTTCTTCCTCCTCCTTCCTCTGCTTCTGTCTTGGGTCTTCTATTCCCGCATCTTGCCCGGCGTGTTCTTCCATCTTCTTCTCCTTCCGCTGTCCTTCTCGTCCGCATCTTCTTCTCCTTCTTGGTCTTCGCCGGAGGCGCCGCTTCCAATTGAAAGCGGCTGTCTGCCGGACCACGCCCCCCTCTGACGCCACGGGCAAGCTCTTAGGAGTGTGCTGCAAGTGCGTCAGAGGGGGGCGTGGTCACATGTCAGAGGGCGGCCAATTCAATTTGAAGCTTGTGCGCGGCTTTTTCTATGCCAGAGTCGCCGCTTCCAATTGAATTGCCCGCTTTCTGGAACATGTGACCACGCCCCCCTCTGACGCACAGGCACCACACGGGGACTTTCCTAAGAGCTTGCCTGTGGCGTCAGAGGGGGGCGTGGTCCGGCAGACAGCTTGGATTTCAATTGGAATCGGCGCCTCCGGCGAAGAAGAAGAAGGAGAAGATGCGGACGAGAAGGACAGCGGAAGGAGAAGAAGATGGAAGAACACGCCGGGCAAGATGCGGGAATAGAAGACCCAAGAAAGAAGCAGAGGAAGAAGAAGATGGAGGAAGAAACCCGAAGGAAAGAAGAAAGAAGATAATAAAGGACTTGTCAAAAACCGGCTCTTGTCGTTTTTTACACTTGACACTTTTTTTTTCTCGTGAAATGGTAGAGGTACAGTGTACCCCATTACCATTTCACACAGGGGGGGGGGTCGGGGTCTGGGGGGCCCCTTTGTTAAAGGGGTCTTCCAGATTTCGATAAGCCCCCTGCCCGCAGACCCCCACAACCACCGGGCAAGGGTTGTGGGGAAGAGACCCTTGTCCTCATCAACATGGGGACAAGGTGTTTTGGGGGGCACCCCAAAACACCCTCCCAATGTTGAGGGCATGTGGCCTGGTTCGGTTCAGGAGAGGGGGGGGGCCGCGCTCTGTCCCCCCCTCTTTTCTGCGGCCGGCCAGGTCAACGTGCTCGGATAAGGGGTCTGGTGTGGATTTTAGGGGGGACTCCACGCCATTTTTTTTAAAAAAATTGGGGTGGAGTTCCCCTTAAATTCCACACCAGACCTGAAGGGTCTGGTTATGGATATTTGGGGGGAACCCCACGTCATTTTTTTTTTAAATTGACGGCGGGGTTCCCCTTAATATCCATACCAGACCTAAAGGGTCTGGTTATTGAATTTCGGGGGACCCCCACGCTTTTTTTTTTGGTGTTTTTAATGAATGAATTCTCCTGCAATTGCCGGGAGCCGACAATTCATTATTGCCGCGAGTCAGTTTTAAATGGGTTATTTTTTTTTTTTTTTCAGAATGTCATTTTGTGCAAAGACATATTTCTAACCACATGAAAAGTGCGCTTTTTCACCTGCTGACATTCCCCCCCCATGGTACGAATTTTAAAATAATTATTCAAATGACGTGGGGTTCCCCCCAAATTCCATTACAGGCCCTTCAGGTCTGATATGGATATTAAGGGGAACCCCGCCGTCAATTTAAAAAAAAAATGACGTGGGGTTCCCCCCAAATTCAATAACCAGACCCTTCAGGTCTGGTGTGGAATTTAAGGGGAACTCCACCCCAAATTTAACAAAAAAATGGCGTGAAGTCCCCCCTAAAATCCACACCAGACCCCTTATCCGAGCACGTTGACCTGGCCGGCCGCAGAAAAGAGGGGGGGACAGAGCGCGGCCCCCCCCTCTCCTGAACCGCACCAGGCCACATGCCCTCAACATTGGGAGGGTGTTTTGGGGTGCCCCCCAAAACACCTTGTCCCCATGTTGATGAGGACAAGGGTCTCTTCCCCACAACCCTTGCCCGGTGGTTGTGGGGGTCTGCGGGCAGGAGGCTTATCGAAATCTGGAAGACCCCTTTAACAAAGGGGCCCCCCAGATCCCGGCCCCCCCCTGTGTGAAATGGTAATGGGGTACCTTGTACCTCTACCATTTCACGAGAAAAAAAAAGTGTCAGTGTAAAAAAAGACAAGAGCCGGTTTTTGACAAGTCCTTTATTATCTTCTTTTCTTCTTTCCTTCGGGTTTCTTCCTCCATCTTCTTCTTCCTCTGCTTCTGTCTTGGGTCTTCTATTCCCGCATCTTGCCCGGCGTGTTCTTCCATCTTCTTCTCCTTCCGCTGTCCTTCTCGTCCGCATCTTCTTCTTCTTGTTTTTCTTCGCCGGAGGCGCTGCTTCCAATTTAAATCCCCGCTGTCTGCCGGACCACGCCCCCCCCTCTGACGCCACGGACAAGCTCTTAGGAAAGTCCCCGTGTGGTGCCAGTGCGTCAGAGGGGGGCGTGGTCACATGTTCCAGAAAGCGGGCAATTCAATTGGAAGCGGCGACTCCGGCAAAGAAAAAGCCGCGCACAAGCTTCAAATTGAATTGGCCGCCCTCTGACATGTGACCACGCCCCCCTCTGACGCACTTGCAGCACACTCCTAAGAGCTTGCCCGTGGCGTCAGAGGGGGGCGTGGTCCGGCAGACAGCGGGGATTTCAATTGGAAGCGGCGCCTCCGGCGAAGACCAAGAAGGAGAAGAAGATGCGGACGAGAAGAACAGCGGGAGGAACAGAAGATGGAAGAACACGCCGGGCAAGATGTGGGAATAGAAGACCCAAGACAGAAGCAGAGGAAGAAGAAGGAGGAGGAAGAAGAAACCCGAAGAAAAGAAGAAGAAAGAAGATAATAAAGGACTTGTCAAAAACCGGCTCTTGTCGTTTTTAACCCTTTACATTTTTTTTACTCGTGAAATGGTAGAGGTACAAGGTACCCCATTACCATTTCACACAGGGGGGGGGCCGGGATCTGGGGGGCGCCTTTGTTAAAGGGGTCTTCCAGATTTCGATAAGCCTCCTGCCCGCAGACCCCCACAACCACCGGGCAAGGGTTGTGGGGAAGAGACCCTTGTCCTCATCAACATGGGGACAAGGTGTTTTGGGGGGCACCCCAAAACACCCTCCCAATGTTGAGGGCATGTGGCCTGGTGCGGTTCAGGAGAGGGGGGGGGCCGCGCTCTGTCCCCCCCTCTTTTCTGCGGCCCGGCCAGGTCAACGTGCTCGGATAAGGGGTCTGGTGTGGATTTTAGGGGGGACTCCACGCCATTTTTTTTTTAATTTGGAGTGGAGTTCCCCTTAAATTCCACACCAGACCTGAAGGGTCTGGTTATGGATATTTGGGGGGAACCCCACGTCATTTTTTTTTTTAAATTGACGGCGGGGTTCCCCTTAATATCCATACCAGACCTAAAGGGTCTGGTTATTGAATTTGGGGGGACCCCCACGCTTTTTTTTTCCTTTTTTTAATGAATGAATTCTCATGCAATTGCCGGGAGCCGACAATTCATTATAGCCGCGAGTCAGTTTTAAATGGCTTTTTTGCTTTGAAAAATGACATTTTGTGCAGAGACAGTTCTAACCACGGGAAACATGCGCTTTTTCACATGCTGACATTAGAGACCCCCATAGTACGAAATTTAAAGAAAAATTTCACTTTTATTATTGCACTTTTAGCATTATTAAAATCACTGCTCCCGAAAAAACGGCCGTTTTAAAAAAAAAAAAAAACATTGGTACATGTCCCCTGGGGCAGGACTGAGGTCCCCAAACACTTTTTAGGACAAAACTTGCAGATTAGCCTTTAAAATTCACAATTAAGATTTCCCCCATAGACTTATACAGGGAGTTCGGCGGCGGCTTTACTTATCAATCACATTGCGCTGCTGTGCAACGCCGGTTCATGCGCCTAATTAGGGCTTCATCCAGCGCACTAATTAAGGCATGTACCGGCGCAGCGCAGCTTCTTTAGTAAATCAGCCCCAATGTTCATATATGTAAAAATGATTTCTAATAACGTATGCAAATTCTGTGTACTCTGCTGTATATGAATACAAATGTATTTATATAGACAGTTAACCAATGGGATAATGTTACATTAAAGGGTCTTGCTGGCACTACAGGGGACTGAGTGTGAACTGGGCTGCCACCATGGTAAAATGAGCTGTTTGTGTTTCCTTTGTATTATTCTGATGATCTCATGTTAAAAAAAGGGCCTGATGGAGTACACGGGATTACTATGATAACCCCACGCCTAGCACAGGAATTTAGTGGTAATTGAGTTATAAAATACCACCCCTTCCCCTTTAACCCACCACACCACCACTTTAATTCCATGGTTTAACTTGATGGAATAATGATAGAAAAGGGGGAGAAGGTTTCAATTCCCCCTTTTCTCATGGGAAAGCAGCAGGACTTAATAAAATTAGTAGTGACGGTTTAAAGTTCCCCTTTTTGGAACCTAATAGGGCTCTTTAGGTGTAAGCTGGTCCTCACGTGGCCTAGTTAGCTGGAAAACGTGTTTTTCTCGGTTTCTTGGTGAGCACGAGGTGATCACGCGGCCTACACATGCTTTTCCCGCACTTTTTAGGCCTGTGGGCCTGGTACTAGTTGGTTCTGGAAAAATCCAGTGTTAGTTAGGGGTATATAAGTAGGGTTCCGTCAGCCTTGCTCTCACTCCCCTCAGTAGACAGGACTGTGGTGTTCCCCAACCCCCCCCCCCTTTTTTCTTTTTTTTTTTGTCGCGGCTGCTAATTATGTGGGATGGTCACCTTTGTTTTAAAAAAAAAAAAAAAAAAATTATACTGAGGGGGACAAATCTGTTTAGTTGTTGTTGGATACATTTTAAAGTTGGAATATATTTATGTACAGCCCGAGCCGTAGTGACTAGGCTGTTTTTTAAGTTATTAAAGTATTTATTTAAAATATATGCCTGAAATCCAATAATAAAACAGCCTCGGCCAGTATTAGTCCATTAATGGTGTGTCTTGTTTATTTAGTTTAATTATAGTTAATAAGTGTTCCTGTCTGCTGTCCCATGTCTTTTTTCAACAGTACTATGAATACCTTGGGTGGTGATATATGTTACCACAACATGGCGTCTGGGTTAACAACATCTGCCCTAAGGTTAATTACATATGACCTTACATAACTGTCACCAATAACTTACCTGGATGAAATTCATCACGTAACTTTGTGACCCGGTCCATGTGGCGCCTCTTTAGGTCTGACCACTTTTTTAGGATGGCCATGTGGTCATGTGTGCGGCCATGCACCTTGCGTAACTCCCGCGATAGGGAGTGGACAATTTTTTTTTTTTCCGGAAGGCTCCGGATTTCATCATATCCCTGTTGCAGGAACCTCTGTAAGATGAAGAACAAAGTATATTATAATACTTTTGTTTAAACCCTTATGGATATATGACGTAAATGTATGGTATTCAACAATTGGAAGCATTCTCGCCTTATTAATTACTGACAGGGGTAACATGACAGATTTTATATCTTGCCATTTTGGTCGCCATCTTTTTTGCATAAATATAGCAGCCATTATCATTTGCATAATTATGTATATATGAGTAACATCACAGGATACACGTATAGGGGAGAAATTAGTTGCTATTCATCTGACCGCTATAATTATTTTTTGACCCTTATACTGGGCCTGTACAATAGATAATTTTTTTTCATCCCTATCTTTATATATGAACAATAATATGTTTGTTTCTTTTGACTTTTTGATGAATTAATTTTGAATAAATAATGGAGTTGATGTTATTTAAAAACTACAACTACCAGCATGCTCTGATACACCATGTAGCTCAACGTCACCAGCTGTACCACAATTATACTTTAACTCCCAGCATGCCTGGACAGTCAATGGCTCTCCGGTAATACTGGGGAGTTGTTTTGCAACAGCTGTAGGCTCCGTTTAGGAAACAGTGCCGTACCAGACGTTTTTCTTTTTTATTGTGGAGGGGAGGGTGGCTATGTAGGGGTATGTGTATATGTTGTGTTTTTAAATTTTTATTTTGTGTGGTGTAGTGTTTTTATGGTACAGTCAGAGGGGCGTGGGGTTCACAGTAGTTTCCCAATGAGGGTTTAAGCTGCAGCGCTTAATTTGCTTCAGCTAGAAGCACACTGTAAGCCCCAGCCCATGTGAATTTACCCTGTACATTCACATTGGGGGAGAGGGGGGGGGGGGTTGCAGTCAGTTGCATGCAGGGAGTTGTAGTTTTGCAACAGCTAGAGGCACAATGGTTGCAAAACACAGCGAGTTTGTTACCTAACTCAGGGTTTCAAGACCAGTGCGCCTCCAGCTGTTGCAAAACTACTACTCCCATCAGGCATGGTCTGTCAGTGCATGCTAAGAATTTTACTTTTGCTGCATCTAGAGTGCCACAGTTTAGAGACCCGTGTATAGTGGTCTGAAAAATGTGGGCCTGCAGAACTTGCAAAACTAGAAGTCCCAGCATGCCCAGGCATGCTGGAAGTTGTAGTTCTGAAACATCTAAAGGGCAATATGTATTCGAACGACCTTGAACCTTAAGGACCCTGAAGTCAGGACGTTCGCATACGTCCTATGTCCACAACATGTTAATTATGCTAAATAGCAAGAAAAGTGCCTAAATACACATTTACCAACCAGGGTGTCTGCAGCTGTCCAGGCATGCTGGGAGTTGTAGTTTTGCAACAGCTGGAGACACACTTTTTGGGAAATACTAATATCTGATCTTATATCCTAACTTTTAAAATAGTCCAAAATGCAGTTACAGATAATGAAATAACAGTGGTGAAATTACTCACACTAATCAACAGTTTTTCCTCACTGGATGTAAAGTTACTCCCCACCATCTTCGCTTCGCAGGGTAGCACAGAAAAGCGATCCGAAAATAGACTGGCAAAGATCCAGGAAATTATCTCAGTTTTCGCGTGTTCTTCGCGTGCATGCGCATGCGCGGTGACGAGAATTTCGCAATTATTTCGCAATCGCATTAGCGAAATTTCGCAATATTGTTATTTGGACAAAATATCACGAATATTCGATTTTAGCGAATATTTCTCGAATATTCTTCTATATATTCGTGATATATCGCGAAATCGAATATGGCGTATTCCGCTCAACACTACTGGTTGGGGTAAATTTTTGCTGACATTGGATCAGGCCAAGGCCTTTGATCGGGTTAATCATGAGTACTTATGGCTCCTTCTTGGCAAATATGGCCTGGAGGGGGGTTTTATTGATTGGCTCAAGATTTTGAACAAAGGGGCTGAAAGCTTTCCTCTGGTTAATGGTTGGGTCGGGTAGCCCTTTGTGGTTGGCTCGGGCGTGCGTCAGGTCTGCCCATTGAGTCCTCTGCTATATGTGTTTGCAATTGACCCCTTCGTCAGAAGGCTAGAGAGTGGACCATTGTGCGGGGTACCTTTGGGCATCGCTGGTGAGCCTCCTTTGAAGGTTGTGGCCTATACTGATGATGTTTCTGTTTTTGTCTCTGGGACTGGGGAGGCGCAGGAGGTGGTCTCAGTGATAAGGCAGTATACAGAGGCATCAGGTTCAAAGGTCAACCAGGACAAGTGTGAAGCTTTCTGGATGGGCGTGGAAGGTTAGAGCTTTGTTCTCCCGGATGACTTCCCGCAGCCCCAACAAAAAATTTGAGTTCTAGGCATTGAATTCGGCCCAGGTGACTATGGCCATGCAAATTGGGTGAACAGGCTGGTGAATGCCGATGCCAAGGTGGCAAGCTGGAAAGGTTGGCGGCTTTTCTTGAGGGAAAAGGTTGACCTGATAAAGACTTACCTGATTCCGATTTTTCTGTATGTCAGTTTTGTTTGCGTTTTGCCAGTTTCTCTCTATACCAGGGTCTATAGTTGTTTCTTCCAGTTGTTATGGGGGAACAGAATAAACCTTGTCAAAAGGAATGTGACTTACCTTCCTAGGCGGGAGGGTGGTCTAGGGATGATCAACCCTGTAGTCTTTTTCTCTCTGATGTTTGTGAAGTACAATCTTGGTAATATGTTGGCAGAGAGACCGCCTGGTTGGGTTGGTATTTTCCAGTCCTGGTTTAAGCCCTTTCTGCGAGACTGGGAGAATGGTGGGCCAGTGAAAAGCCTGAGGGTCAAGCATGATAAGCTCACGGCTTATGTTGCCCAGTGTTTGAAAATGCTTCGGCAGTGGCAAGTAACGGCAGGAGAAGTCAGATCCCTTCCAAGGAAACTTCTTGAGAAGCGGATCATGAGCTTTGCTTTTTGCGAGCCACTGGCCCTAAGGGATTGCCCAAGCCTGGTTTTGGGGGCGGGTTTGCGATTGATTAATTTGGAGAGAATCCCAATGAAGTTTAGGGATCAGGCTTGGCTTGCCTTTCATGGAAAACTATATGTAAAGGGCAACTTGAAGTTTCTTTCCATGAGTGATCGGGGCTGCCCGAGAGTGAAGCGTGGAGGAGTGGTGGAGTCCATGGATCACTTTCTACTTCAGTGCCCTTTTAATATAGAGGTGTACAAGAGGGTGGGGAGGGCTCTGAGTATACCCTTCCTCCCCCATATGAGTTATGCAGAGTGGGTGTATGGGGCATTCCTGACTCATCGGGATTATGATTAGTGTTGAGCAGAATATGCCATATTCGAATTCGCGATATATCTCGAATATATTGTCGAATATTCGTGATATATTCGCTAAATACGAATATTCGAGATATTTTTTGAAACCGAAATCATTGCGAATTTTCGCTATTGCGAATTGCGAATTGCGAATATTCGAGAAATGCGGAGGGAGCACTCTGATTGGCTCAGCATATTCGTGATATGTTGCAATACAAAATAATTGAGAATATTCGGCAAATGTGTAAGGAGCACTCTGATTGGCTCAGAATATTCGTGATATATTGCAATACAAAATAATTGAGAATATTCGGCAAATACGGAAGGAGCACTCTGATTGGCTCAGAATATTCTTGATATTTTATCGTAATTTCGCAAAAATGCGAATGAGAAATTTATTGCGGAATTTCGACAGTAACACTCTGAAATCGAATATATGTGTAATTTTATTTAAAAACAGTATTGCGAATTTCTCGATCGCGCTTGCGCAATCGCGCGAACAACACGCACGCGCGACTACTTCCTGGAACTTGGACACTTGCCAGTTTCATTTTCCATAGGTAGCTGTTGTTGGTCTATTTGCACAAGTTCAATTGGAAATATGGTTGGAAGCAACCTTTCAAGAGATGAAGAGAATATTTTGATCAGTGTGAGTATTTGAATTATCTTTACCTGCATTTTAGACTAGTTTAAAAGTTAGTATATAAGATCAGATATTAGTATTTCCCAAACAATTTCTCTCCTGGTGTTACAAAATTACAAGTCCCAGCATGCCTGTACAGCTGCAGACACCCTGCTTGGTAAATGTGTATTTAGGCACTTTCCTTGCTATTTTGCATAATGAATTTAACATGTTGTGCACACCGGGCTAATTTGTTCAGATTTGTTGTTTACGAGACTAAAACTTTTTTTTGGCTAGAAAATTACTTAAAACCCCCAAACATTATATATATATTTTTTAATAACACCCTAGAGCAGGGGTCTCCAAACTTTTTACTTCGAGGGCCACATTCTATATTTTACTCATATCCGCGGGCCGGAAAAATAATTTTACTAAATAAATCCACAGTAGAAGAAGAATAGCATTTTACTTACTGTTGACCGCAGAACTGGATGATGGTCCCGTCGTCTAATAAAACGATGGAGCATCATTCAGCGGGTTTAACTACCAGCGTGCATTGAGGTTTTACATCCGTGTCCTCACCAGTCTCCCCCACATCTGTGTCCCCACATTGGTGTCCCCATACATCTGCGCCCCCCACCAGTCTCCTCATACACTTTTGTCCCCACACATCTGTGTCCCCACACTGGTGTCCCCACACATCTGTGCCCCCCACCAGTCTCCTCATACACTTTTGTCCCCACACATCTGTGTTCCCACACTGGTGTCTCCACACATCTGTCTCCTCACATTGGTGTCCCTATACATCTGTGTCATCACATTGGTGTCCCCATACATCTGTGTTATGACATTGGTGTCCCCATACATCTGTGTCATCACATTGGTGTCCCCATACATCTGTGTCATCACATTGGTCTCCCCATACATCTGTGTCATCACATTGGTGTCCCCACACATCTGTGCCCCCCACCAGTCTCCTCATACACTTTTGTCCCCACACATCTGTGTCCCCACACTGGTGTCCCCACACATCTGTGCCCCCCACCAGTCTCCTCATACACTTTTGTCCCCACACATCTGTGTCCCCACACTGGTTTCCCCACACATCTGTCTCCTCACATTGGTGTCCCCATACATCTGTGTCATCACATTGGTGTCCCCATACATCTGTGTCATCACATTGGTGTCCCCATACATCTGTGTCATCACATTGGTGTCCCCACACATCTGTGCCCCCCACCAGTCTCCTCATACACTTTTGTCCCCACACATCTGTGTCCCCACACTGGTGTCCCCACACATCTGTCTCCTCACATTGGTGTCCCCATACATCTGTGTCATCACATTGGTGTCCCCATACATCTGTGTCATCACATTGGTGTCCCCATACATCTGTGTCATCACATTGGTGTCCCCATACATCTGTGTCCCCACACTGGTGTCCCCACACATCTGTCTCCTCACATTGGTGTCCCCATACATCTGTGTCATCACATTGGTGTCCCAATACATCTGTGTCATCACATTGGTGTCCCCATACATCTGTCTTCCCACATTGGTGTCACCATACATGTGTCCCCACCAGTCTCCCCACAAATCTCTGTCCACACACTGTTGTCCCCACACATCTGTTACCCCACCAGTCTCCCCACAAATCTGTGTCCCCACACTGTTGTCCCCACACATCTGTTACCCCACCAGTCTCCTTATACATCTGTGTCCCCACATTGGTGTCCCCATACATGTGTCCCCACCAGTCTCCCCACAAATCTGTGTCATCACATTGGTGTTCCCATACATCTGTGTCCTCACATTGGTGTCCCCATACATCTGTGTCCCCACCAATCTCCCCACACATCTGTGACCCCACACTGGTGTCCCTACACATCTGTGTCCACACCAGTGTCCTCATACATCTGTGCCCCCACACTGGTGTCCCCACAATTATGTGTCCCCACACTGTTGTCCCCACACATCTGTTAGCCCACCAGTCTCCTCATACATCTGTGTCCCCACATCGGTGTCCCCACACATTTGTGTCCCCACCAGTCTCCCCACACATCTATGTCCCCACACATCTGTGTCCCCACATCTGTGTGCCCACACTGGTGTCCCCACACATCTGTGGCCCCACCAGTCTCCTCATACATCTGTGCCCCCACATTGGTGGGGACTCAGATGTATGGGGACACCCATGTGGGGACACAGATGTATGAGGAGAGTGGTGGGGTAACAGATGTATGAGGAGACTGGTGGGGGTCACAGATGTGTGGGGACACCAGTGTGGGGACCCAGATGTGTGAGGACACAAGTGTGGGGACATAGATGTGTTGGGAGACTGGTGGGGGCACACATGAAGTGTGGGGACACCCATGTGGGTAAACAGATGTATGAGGAGACTGCTGGGGACACAGATGTATGAGGAGACTGGTGGGGGTCACACATGTGTGGGGACACCAGTGTGGGGACCCAGATGTGTGAGGACACAAGTGTGGGGACATAGATGTGTGGGGAGACTGGTGGGGACACTGATGTGGGGACACAGATGTATGAGGAGACTGCTGGGGACATAGATTTATGAGGACACTGTTGGGGACACCGATGTGTGGGGACACAAGTGTGGGAACACTGATTTGTGGGGAGACTGTTGGGGATACAGATGTATGGGGACACTAATGTGGGGACACAGATCTATGAGGAGACTGGTGGGGCAACAGATGTGTGGAGACACAAGTGTGGGGACACTGATTTGTGGGGAGGCTGGTGGGGACACAGATGTATGGGGACACCTGTCTCCCCACAAATCAGTGTCCCCACACTTGTGTCCCCACACATCTGTGACTCCACCAGTCTCCTCATACATCTATGTCCCCACACATCTGTGACTCCACCAGTCTCCCCATAAATCAGTGTCCCAACACTTGTGTCCCCACACATCTGTGTCCACACACTGGTATCCCCACACATCTGGCTCCCCACACTGGTGTCCCCACAATTATCTGTCCCCACACTGTTGTCCCCACACATCTATCCCCACACATCTGTTTCCCTACCAGTCTCCTCATACATCTGTGTCCCCACATTGGTGTCCCCATACATCTGTGGGCCCAATAGTCTCACCACACATCTGTGCCCCATTAGGGCACCCCCTACTGCTGTCCCCATTAAACCCCCCTCCACTGGTGTCCCCATAAGAGCACCCCCCCACTGGTGTCCCCATTAGAGAACCCCCCCACTGGTGTCCCCTTTAGAGAACCCCCCACTGGTGTCCCCATAAGAGCACCACCCCCTACTTGTCACTTGTATCCCCATTAGAGCACCTCCCACTTGTGTCCCCATGAGAATTATCAGCACCCTGAAGTTTGTGCCATATCAGAGCCATTCAGCCACCCTCCACAGTAGTGTACAGTAATCATCTCGCATCAGCCCCCCTCCCTCCTCCATGCATGTGTACTTTACTAGCGCGTCAGACATTACACACACTGGCTGTTCAGACCTGCTGCACTTCCCGACTCCCGCCACGCCTTAATACACACTCGTTACTGGTTAACAGCGAGGCGGGAGGGGGAGCAGGGCGTTGTGGCAACGGGTCTAAAACAAATCATTGGCTGCTAGGATGCCCGTGGACCCAGCAGCCTACACAAACACAGTGAGACGCCGGGAGAGATTGCGGGACCTGCGCTGCATATTGCTAGGGACGAATATTCAGCGCAGGTTCCACAACTAACAGGTGGACCAGTGACTCCAGCTGCGTGCCGGAGAAAATGGCCTGGCGGGCCAGATGTGGCCCGCCGGCCGTACTTTGGAGACCCCTACCCTAGAGAATGAAATGGTAATCATTGCAATATTTCTTGCCACACCGTATTTGCGCAGCGGTCTTACAAGCGCTGTTTTTTTGGAAAAAAATATTTTTTTTTGAATTTGAAAATAACACAACAATAAATTTTGCCCAATTTTTTTAGATTTTGCGAAAGACAAAGTTACGCCGAGTAAAATGATACCCAACATGTCACGCTCAAAAATTCTGCCCGCTCGTGGCATGGCGTCAAACTTTCACCCTTAAAAATTTCTCGATAGGTGATTATTTAATAATTCAACAGGTTGCATTTTTTCAGCTAAAGAGTAGCTCTAGGGCTAAAATTATTGCTCTTGCTCTAACGATCGCGCCGATACCTCACTTGTGTTGTTTGAACACCATTTTCATATGCGGGCGCTACTCGCTTATGCGTCGCTGTTTCCTAAACGGAAGCCTACAGCTGTTGCAAAACAACTCCCCGTTATTATCGGACAGCCATTAACTGTCCAGCCATGCTCCTAGTTAAAGTATAATTGTTGTACAGCTGGTGACGGGGAGCTACATGGTATATCAGAGCATGCTGGTAGTTGTAGTTTTTTAATAACATCAACTCCATTATTTGTTCTAAATTAATTCATCTAAAAGTCTAAAAAATGGCAAGATATAAAATCTGTCATGTTAACCCTGTCATTGATTAATAAGGCGAGAATGCTCTCAATGTTGAATACCATAGATTTCCGTCATATATCCATAAGGTTTTAAACAAAAGTATTATAATATACTTTGTTCTTCATCTTGCAGAGGTTCCTGGAAACGGGGTATGATAACCTGCATAGTCAGGCAAAAAAGAAGGAGGTGGTGAGCTCTGTCCTAGAACAACTAGCAGGACATCCTGGCGGGCCACCGGATCGCATGGCCATTGTCAAGAAGTGGTCCGACCTGAAAAGGCGGCATATGGACCGGGTCAGGCGTCTCCGTGATAAAATTTCACCCAGGTAAGTTATTGTTGACAGTTATGTTTTTTTTATCTATAGTGTATTTTGTGCGTGTACTCTAGAGAGGAGACGGACTGCAGGATTTGGGAGTAGACAGGCCTCCCCCAGAGGCAATATGCCACCTTTCTCCCTGCCCCTGTTGACAATGGCGTGTGAGAGGGGGTCCTCACATACAGCCCGTCCTACCTGCTCCGCTTTGAAGGCCAACGTGGCAGAGGGACTCCCTATAAGGTAGTGCGAGGATTTGCCCGCTCAAACAGCCCCGTTAGTCCTTCGCCTCTCTTTTTAGAGACCGCGTGGTCAGAGTGCGCGCATGTTAACCCAATTTTCTAGTGCGCGTGTAAGTGTGGTGGTTTTTGTGGGAGGGGGGTAGGCGTACTAAGCGCAGGCTTACCTCGCATAGCACTCCCACCGGAGGCCGGGCTGAGACCACCAAACTCAATTGACATGTAGCCGAGAGCGGGATCAGAACCCCTAGCTGCAGAGGTGAATGGCTTGTCAGCGCAGTGGCAATCGCGTTGACCCACCGCAGCTCCTTTGTTGACAGTTATTTAAGGTCATATGTAATTAATGTAAGGGCAGATGTTATTAACCCAGACGCCATGTTGTGGTAACATATATCACCACCAGCCAAGGTATTCATAGCACTGTTGAAAAAAGACATGGGACAGCAGACAGCAACACAGAAGTTATGTGGGAACATACATTTCACATTGCTTTGCATGGGACTTTATACAAAAACCACGACCATCACAAATGGGGGTAGTTAATGGATAAATTAACTATCCTATGCTTTAAGTGGACGTGTAAGTAACATGTGACTAAGTGTTATCGAAATATCTACAGCTGTTATGAAGTAACACGTATTTCCCATAGAGTTGAATGGGAATTTAAAGAAAAACCACCACCATGGCAAATGGGGGAGGGTAAGGCTTAAATCACCTATACAATGTTGGTGGCTGACATATAAGTAACCTGTGTGCCAAGTTTCATGTAAATATCTTTCGCCGTTTGGACATGATGCTGGAACATACATACATACATACAGACACGTTGAGTTTTATATATATAGATTCCCACTAAATTCCTGTGTTAGGCGTGGGGTTTTCATAGTAATCCCGTGTGATCCATCAGACCCTTTTTTTTTAACATGATATAGTCTGAACAAAACAAAGGAGACAAAAACAGCTCATTTTACCATGGTGGCAGACCAGCTCACGCTCAGTCCCCTGTAGTGCCCACAAGACCCTTTAATATAACATTTTCCCATTGGTTAACTGTCTATATAAATTAATTTGTATTCACATACAATACAGCAGAGCACACCGAATTTGCATACGTCATTATAAAATATTTTTCTAATATATGAACATTGTGTTATTCTAGGAGCTCCGCTACCAACTGTGCGCAACAAGCGCAAAAGGTGCCAGGACACTGATGAGGAGGAAGAAGAGGAGGAAGTGCTAGAGGAGGATGTGCCAGAGGAGGATGAGGCACAGGAGGAGAGGGATGAGGAGGATCAGCCAGGGACCTCCCACTCGCCAGCCACCGCTCCTGTTGTGGAGCATGTACCCCCCCAAAACAATCCTGAGTTTGACGATATGCTGGTCGCTGGAGAGGTGGAGGTGGTGCAAATTGAAGGTGCGGTGAGCATCGTTCAGGAAGGTAAATATGTGCACAAAGATTAATAACATTTCAACAATAAAATGTAGATATAAAAATGGACAACATATAAAGCGCACCCGTCAGATTGCAGAACCATAATATGGTATTTATGATAGAAGTATACAGGTAGTGCAGAATTATTAGGCAAGTTGTATTTTTGAGGATTAATTTTATTATTGAACAACCATGTTCTCAATGAACCTCAAAAACTCAATAATATCAAAGCTGAATATTTTTGAAAGTAGTTTTTATTTTGTTTTTAGTGTTAGCTATTTTAGGGGGGTATCTGTGTATGCAGGTGAGTACTATTACTGTGCTGAATTATTAGGCAACCTAACAAAAAACAAATATATATACCCATTTCAATTATTTATTGTTAACAGTGAAACCAATATAACATCTCAACATTCCAAAATATACATTTCTGTCATTCAAAAACTAAACAAAAACAAATCAGTGACCAATATAGCCACCTTTCTTTGCAAGGACACTCAAAAGCCTGCCATCCATGGATTCTGTCAGTGTTTTTATGTGTTCACCATCAACATTGCGTGCAGCAACAACCGCAGCCTCCCAGACAATGTTCAGAGAGGTGTACTCTTTTCCCTCCTTGTAAATCTCACATTTGATGATGGACCACAGGTTCTTCTCAATGGTGTTCAGATCAGGTGAACAAGGAGGCCATGTCATTAGTTTTTTTTCTTTAATACACTTTCTTGCCAGGCACCCTGTGGAGTACTTGGACGCGTGTGCTGAAGCATTGTCCTGCATGAAAATCATGTTTTTATTGAAGGATGCAGACTTCTTCCTGTACCACTGCTTGAAGAAGGGGTCTTCCAGAAACTGGCAGTAGGACTGGGAGTTGAGCTTCACTCCATCCTCAACCCCAAAAGGCCCCACAAGCTCATCTTTGATGATACCAGCACAAACCAGTACTCCACCTCCACCTTGCTGGCGTCTGAGGCGGACTGGAGCTCTCTGCCCTTTACCAATCCAGCCACTGGCCCATTCCTTTTTGTCCATCAAAACTCACTCTCATTTCAGCAGTCCATACAACGGTAGAAAAATCAGTCCTGAGATATTTCTTGGCCCAGTCTTGACGTTTCAGCTTGTGGGTCTTGTTGAGTAGTGGTCGTCTTTCAGCCTTTCTTAACTTGGCCATGTCTCTGAGTATTGCACACCTTGTGCTTTTGGGCACTCCAGTGATGTTGCAGCTCTGAAATATGGCCAAACTGGTGGAAAGTGGCATCTTGGCAGCTGCACGCTTGACTTTTCTCAGTTCATGGGCAGTTACTTTGCGCCTTGGTATTTCCACACGCCTCTTGCGACCCTGTTGACTATTTAGAATGAAATGCTTGATTGTTCGATGATCACGCTTCAGAAGCTTTTCAATTTTAAGAGTGCTGCATCCCTCTGCAAGATATCACACTATTTTTGCCTTTTCAGAGACTGCCAAGTCCTTCTTTTGACCCATTTTGCCAAAGGAAAGGAAGTTGACTAATTATTATGCACACCTGATATAGAGTGTTGATGTCATTAGACCACACACCTTCTCATTACAGAGTTGTACATTACCTAATATGCCTAATTGGTAGTAGGCTTTCGAGCCTATACAGCTTGGAGTAAGACAACATGCATAAAGAGGATGATGTTGTCCAATTACTCATTTGCCTAATAATTCTGCACTCCCGGTCTGTGCTAGACACATAACAAGTGTATAGACATGATAATGATTGATTAATAAGCAACAGAAATATTTTATGTATTTGTTAAGGGTCTTTGAAAACAAATTGTTTTTTCTTATATCCTAACAGCTACAATACAATTGAGGGCTTACAAGACAGCCCGAAGAAAAATTAGTGAACGAATAAGGGGTAATCACAGGCAGATCAAATATCTTTTGCAGCAAAATGAGCAAATGGAGAAGGAGCTGGACAAAATTGACGCAAAAGAGCAAGAAACCCTGAATCGCCTGAAGACTCACGTTGAATTGTAATATGGTGTTTAATAAAAAGTTTTATTTTTTTGAAATGTTTCCTTTGTTTTTGAGATAGATTTTTAGGTTTTTCAACACATCTAACTTCACATCTAACACATCAACATCAACATCAACACATATAACTTCATAATTAGCAAAATCATTTTATACTATTATTTTATTTAACACAAAACCAGGACAAACTAAAGTACACAGACACAGTCACGACGAACACAAACTAAACTGTTGAAAAATGAACATAACAAAAGCAACAATAGATATAGATATAGAGAGAGAGAGCAAGAAAGAGAGAGAGAGAGAGTGCAGATTTGCTCTTCCATACAGGCTAATGGTTGCATTATAAAGGCCGCAAATCAGGGCTAAACATAAAGTTTATTGTTTTAGTTACACTTGCTGTTACGATCCTGTCTGGTAGCTTGTAGCGGAGGCTCTTGGTGGATCCGCTGTGCCAGAGAGGTCATGAAGCATTACTCAGCATGGAGGCAGCAGCAGTAGTATTAAAATGTAATGTAACTAGAAAAGATACAATTTTAGGGTAAATTGTGCGGCATGGTCTTGCCTCCACCAATACAACTGACTGGAGACGGTGACCCTAGAGATGTAAATGTGATCCAACCGTGTGTTAATCCAGTTCGGTCCATTGCCCCATCAAAAACTGCTCCATCAAAAACTAGCCCATCACAACTGCACCTAAAAAACTAGGGCTGCGCATGTTCACCCGTCTCACGATTCAATGCAATTTCGATTATCAAGTCCACGATTCGATTTGATTCCGCGATGCATCACGATGCATCACGATTGCAGCGCAAGTGAGCATGGCTCTCCCCCCAAAATACTAAATGAGATTATCAGAGACTGCAGACATAGTACAAGAAATAGTCAGAGACTGCAGACATAGTACAGGAGATTGTCAGAGACTGCAGACATAGTACATGAGATGGTCAGACTGCAGACATAGTACACGAGATGGTCAGAGACTGCAGACATAGTACATGAGATTGTCAGAGACTGCAGACATAGTACTTGAGATGGTCATAGACTGCAGACATAGTACAGGAGATTGTCAGAGACTGCAGACATAGTACATGAGATGGTCAGACTGCAGACATAGTACATGAGATGGTCAGACTGCAGACATAGTACATGAGATGGTCATAGACTGCAGACATAGTACAGGAGATTGTCAGAGACTGCAGACATAGTACATGAGATGGTCAGACTGCAGACATAGTACACGAGATGGTCAGAGACTGCAGACATAGTACATGAGATGGTCAGACTGCAGACATAGTACACGAGATGGTCAGAGACTGCAGACATAGTACATGAGATTGTCAGAGACTGCAGACATAGTACATGAGATGGTCAGACTGCAGACATAGTACATGAGATGGTCAGACTGCAGACATAGTACAGGAGATTGTCATAGACTCCAGACATAGTACAGGAGATGGTCAGAGACAGCAGACATAGTACAGGAGATGGTCAAAGACTGCAGACATAGTACACGAGATGGTCAGACTGCAGACATAGTACAGGAGATTGTCATAGACTCCAGACATAGTACAGGAGATTGTCAGAGCCAGCAGACATAGTACAGGAGATTGTCAGAGACTGCAGACATAGTACAGGAGATTGTCATAGACTGCAGACATAGTACATGAGATGGTCAGAGACTGCAGACATAGTACATGAGATGGTCAGAGACTGCAGACATAGTACAGGAGATTGTCATATACAGCAGACATAGTACAGGAGATTGTCAGAGACTGCAGACATAGTACATGAGATGGTCAGACTGCAGACATAGTACATGAGATGGTCAGACTGAAGACATAGTACATGAGATGGTCAGACTGCAGACATAGTACATGAGATGGTCAGAGACTGCAGACATAGTACATGAGATGGTCAGAGACTGCAGACATAGTACATGAGATGGTCAGAGACTGCAGACATAGTACATGAGATGGTCAGAGACTGCAGACATAGTACAGGAGATTGTCATAGACAGCAGACATAGTACAGGAGATTGTCAGACTGCAGACATAGTACACGAGATGGTCAGACTGCAGGCATAGTACAGGAGATTGTCAGAGACTGCAGACATAGTACATGAGATGGTCAGACTGAAGACATAGTACATGAGATGGTCAGACTGCAGACATAGTACATGAGATGGTCAGAGACTGCAGACATAGTACATGAGATGGTCAGAGACTGCAGACATAGTACATGAGATGGTCAGAGACTGCAGACATAGTACATGAGATGGTCAGAGACTGCAGACATAGTACAGGAGATTGTCATAGACAGCAGACATAGTACAGGAGATTGTCAGAGACTGCAGACATAGTACATGAGATGGTCAGACTGCAGACATAGTACATGAGATGGTCAGACTGAAGACATAGTACATGAGATGGTGAGACTGCAGACATAGTACAGGAGATTGTCAGAGACTGCAGACATAGTACATGAGATTGTCATAGACTGCAGACATAGTACATGAGATGGTCAGACTGCAGACATAGTACATGAGATGGTCAGAGACTGCAGACATAGTACATGAGATGGTCAGAGACTGCAGACATAGTACATGAGATGGTCAGACTGCAGACATAGTACATGAGATGGTCAGACTGCAGACATAGTACATGAGATGGTCAGAGACTGCAGACATAGTACATGAGAGGGTCATAGACTGCAGACATAGTACAGGAGATGGTCAGAGACTGCAGACATAGTACAGGAGATTGTCATATACAGCAGACATAGTACAGGAGATTGTCAGAGACTGCAGACATAGTACATGAGATGGTCAGAGACTGCAGACATAGTACATGAGATGGTCAGAGACTGCAGACATAGTACATGAGATGGTCAGACTGCAGACATAGTACATGAGATGGTCAGACTGCAGACATAGTACATGAGATGGTCAGAGACTGCAGACATAGTACATGAGAGGGTCATAGACTGCAGACATAGTACAGGAGATTGTCATAGACTGCAGACATAGTACAGGAGATTGTCATAGACTGCAGACATAGTACATGAGATGGTCAGAGACTGCAGACATAGTACATGAGATGGTCAGAGACTGCAGACATAGTACATGAGATGGTCAGAGACTGCAGACATAGTACAGGAGATTGTCATAGACAGCAGACATAGTACAGGAGATTGTCAGAGACTGCAGACATAGTACATGAGATGGTCAGACTGCAGACATAGTACAGGAGATTGTCATAGACAGCAGACATAGTACAGGAGATTGTCAGAGACTGCAGACATAGTACATGAGATGGTCAGACTGCAGACATAGTACAGGAGATTGTCAGAGACTGCAGACATAGTACAGGAGATTGTCATAGACTGCAGACATAGTACATGAGATGGTCAGAGACTGCAGACATAGTACATGAGATGGTCAGAGACTGCAGACATAGTACAGGAGATTGTCATAGACAGCAGACATAGTACAGGAGATTGTCAGAGACTGCAGACATAGTACATGAGATGGTCAGACTGCAGACATAGTACATGAGATGGTCAGAGACTGCAGACATAGTACATGAGATGGTCAGACTGCAGACATAGTACATGAGATGGTCAGACTGCAGACATAGTACATGAGATGGTCAGACTGCAGACATAGTACATGAGATGGTCAGACTGCAGACATAGTACATGAGATGGTCAGACTGAAGACATAGTACATGAGATGGTGAGACTGCAGACATAGTACAGGAGATGGTCAGAGACTGCAGACATAGTACAGGAGATTGTCATAGACAGCAGACATAGTACAGGAGATTGTCATAGACTGCAGACATAGTACAGGAGATTGTCAGAGACTGCAGACATAGTACATGAGATGGTCAGACTGCAGACATAGTACAGGAGATTGTCATAGACTGCAGACATAGTACAGGAGATGGTCAGAGACTGCAGACATAGTACAGGAGATGGTCATAGACTGCAGACATAGTACATGAGATGGTCAGACTGCAGACATAGTACAGGAGATTGTCAGAGACTGCAGACATAGTACATGAGATGGTCAGACTGCAGACATGTACTATGTCTGCAGTCTCTGACTATCTCCTGTACTATGTCTGCAGTCTCTGACCATCTCCTGTACTATGTCTGCAGTCTCTGACCATCTCCTGTACTATGTCTGCAGTCTATGACAATCTCCTGTACTATGTCTGCAGTCTCTGACCATCTCCTGTACTATGTCTGCAGTCTCTGACCATCTCATGTACTATGTCTGCAGTCTCTGACCATCTCATGTACTATGTCTGCAGTCTGACCATCTCATGTACTATGTCTGCAGTCTGACCATCTCATGTACTATGTCTGCAGTCTGACCATCTCCTGTACTATGTCTGCAGTCTCTGACAATCTCCTGTACTATGTCTGCAGTCTCTGACAATCTCCTGTACTATGTCTGCAGTCTCTGACCATCTCATGTACTATGTCTGCAGTCTGACCATCTCCTGTACTATGTCTGCAGTCTCTGACAATCTCCTGTACTATGTCTGCAGTCTGACCATCTCATGTACTATGTCTGCAGTCTGACCATCTCATGTACTATGTCTTCAGTCTGACCATCTCATGTACTATGTCTGCAGTCTGAACATCTCATGTACTATGTCTGCAGTCTGAACATCTCATGTACTATGTCTGCAGTCTCTGACAATCTCCTGTACTATGTCTGCAGTCTGACCATCTCATGTACTATGTCTGCAGTCTCTGACCATCTCATGTACTATGTCTGCAGTCTGACCATCTCCTGTACTATGTCTGCAGTCTCTGACCATCTCATGTACTATGTCTGCAGTCTGACCATCTCATGTACTATGTCTGCAGTCTGACCATCTCATGTACTATGTCTTCAGTCTGACCATCTCATGTACTATGTCTGCAGTCTGAACATCTCATGTACTATGTCTGCAGTCTCTGACAATCTCCTGTACTATGTCTGCAGTCTGACCATCTCATGTACTATGTCTGCAGTCTCTGACCATCTCAGGTACTATGTCTGCAGTCTGACCATCTCATGTACTTTGTCTGCAGTCTGACCATCTCATGCACTATGTCTGCAGTCTCTGACAATCTCCTGTACTATGTCTGCTGTATATGACAATCTCCTGTACTATGTCTGCAGTCTCTGACCATCTCATGTACTATGTCTGCAGTCTCTGACCATCTCATGTACTATGTCTGCAGTCTATGACAATCTCCTGTACTATGTCTGCAGTCTATGACCATCTCATGTACTATGTCTGCAGTCTATGACAATCTCATGTACTATGTCTGCAGTCTGACCATCTCATGTACTATGTCTGCAGTCTCTGACAATCTCCTGTACTATGTCTGCAGTCTATGACAATCTCCTGTACTATGTCTGCAGTCTCTGACCATCTCCTGTACTATGTCTGCAGTCTCTGACCATCTCATGTAACAGGAGATGGTCAGACTGCAGACATAGTACATGAGATGGTCAGACTGCAGACATAGTACAGGAGATGGTCAGAGACTGCAGACATAGTACATCTAAACACGTGGGCAGGACTTTACAGCGTCAGTAGTGACCATAGTAGTCCGTAGTGTCAAATAACTAGTGACATAGGTGTCGTGAGCAGCAGCAGTATTAGTAGCAGTAGACAATATAGTGTGTAATGACTCGGGAAAGAGCAGCCATGAACAGCAGCAGCAGCAGCAGTGGTAATAGTAGTATAGAGTGGCAAATAACTTGTGACATAGGTGTCTTCAATGATGCAGAGGACTGATGGGAGAAAGTCATGTGGTCAGATGAGACCATAATATAACTTTTTGGTCATAATTCCACTAACCGTGTTTGGAGGAAGAAGAATGATGAGTAACATGCCAAGAACGCCATCCCTACTGTGAAGCATGGGTGTGGTAGCATCATGCTTTGGGGGTGTTTTTGTGCACATGGGACAGGGTTACTGCATTATAATAAGGACAGGATGTTCGGGGCCATGTATTGCGAGATTTTGGGCAACAACCTCTTTCCCTCAGTTATAGCTTTGAAGATGGGTCGAGGCTGGGTCTTCCAACATGACAATGACCCAAAGCACACAGCCAGCATAACCAAGGAGTGGCTCTGTAAGGAGCATATCAAGGTTCTGGCGTGGCCTAGCCAGTCTCCAGACCTAAACCCAATAGTGAATTTTTGGAGGGAGCTCAAACTCGGGTTTTCACAGCGATAGCTCAGAAAACTGACTCATGTAGAGAAGATCTGTGTGGAGGAGTGGGTCAAATATCCCTCCTACAGTGTGTGCAAAGCTGGTAAAAAACTACAAGAAAGGTTTGTCCGCTGTAATTGCAAACACAGCATACTCTACCAAATATTTACATTGATTTACTCAGGTGTTCAAATAATTTTTTTCAGCACTGTAAATAGATCAGGGAATGCATGACAAGGGACCCTTCAGTGCCCTGAACCGACGGCGGGTGCCAGAAACTCACCGCCGATCCAGGACTCATTCATCTTTATGAATGTGAGTCTGTCCACGGAGTCTGTGGACAGACGGGTCCTCTTGTCCGTGACCACCCCACCTGCCGCGCTGAATGTCCGCTCAGATAGTACGCTGGAGGGGGGGCAAGACAATAGCTCCAGCGCATACTGAGCGAGCTCGCGGCAGGTGTCCAATCTGGCAACCCAGTACTCCATGGGGTCGTCGGTATTCATACTCTCCGAAGCACCGGCGGACGCCATGTAATCTGCCACCATGTGGGCCAGACGCTGGTGGTGACTGCTTCTGCTGCTGCTGGTACTGGGTTGATCCGATTGGAAGAACATCCTCATCTCTTCCATTAGGTCCCCTGCTCGGCTGCTGCTGGGTGCAGACACCTGCTGGGTGAGATGAGGGGTGACAACTGGAGGACGGGGAGTTGCCTGCTCCAAACGGCTGACAATGCCTGCCTGCAGTTCCTCCATCCGGCGCTGCCTCCGACTGGCTGGGATGAACTGCTCCACTTTCCCCTTGCACCTGGGATCCAAAAGGGTGGCCATCCAATAATCATCCCTGCCCTTGATGGTCTTAACCCGGGGGTCCCTCCTGAGGCATCTCAGCATGTGGGCAGCCATGGGGAAGAGCGCAGCCCGCTGGGACTCCTCACTGCTGCCCAGGTCAATGAGGTCAGACTCTTCTTCCCTGAGGCGCTGCTGATCACGCTCAGAGCTGCCCAACCCCCGGACTATCGGTGCCCCCAACACCTGCTGTCCCTCCTGGCCAGGCCCTGACTCCAGGACGACACCAGCAACCTCGTCCTCATCATCATCATCCTCCTCCTCCTCCTCGTCCTGGCCCTGGTCTCGGTGGAGCAGTGCTGCCTCCTCCTGCTCCACCAAGGCACTCTCCCCAGCTTCGAGCAGGCGATCTAGTGTCCTCTCCAGCACGAACACTATAGGGAGCACGTCATTAAGGCCGACATGCTCCCTGCTGACCATCTTGGTCGCCTGCTCAAAAGGGCCCAACACCTGGCAGACCTGGTGTATCTGCCCCCACTCCGCACAGGTGATGTACGGGAGTGTTGATGCTGGGCCGGCAGTGGGTTGCTCCAGCAGGTACTGCCTCACCGCCCTTCGCTGCTCCCACAACCTCTCCAGCATTTGGAGGGTGGAGTTCCACCGCGTTACACTGTCCACAATCAGCCTGTGAGGGGGCAGCCTGTTGACCCGCTGCCACTTGGACAGGGACGCGGTAGCGGTTGGGGAGCGCCTGAAGTGGCTGGCAATCCTACGCACCCTTAGCACAATGTCACTCAACCCAGGATAGGTGCGCATGAACTTCTGCACCACTAGGTTGAGGACATGTGCCAGACAGGGCACGTGAGTCAGACTGCCAGCCTGAAGGGCGGAGAGTAGGTTGCTGCCGTTATCACAGACAACCATACCTGCCTGGAGCCTTCGTGGTGTCAGCCACTTCTGGACCTGAGCCTGAAGTGCGGTCAGCACTTCTTGTCCAGTGTGTCTCCGGTCCCCTAAGCTAACAAGCTGGAGCACGGCCTGACAGCGCACGTGCACCACACCTGAGTAGCTACGGGGGCGCTTGCTGGGAGGCTCAGCAGCTGCGGAGACAGAGGCTTGACGGAGACCAGCAGTTCTCCCCTGGACACCCCGGGGCGGCACCACAAAATCTGTTGCCGCCGATCCCTCCCCGGCGCCTTGGAGGGAAACCCAATGGGCAGTAAAGCTTATGTAGCGCCCCTGCCCATGCCTGCTGGTCCAGCCATCCATTGTCAGATGCACCCTGTCGCTGACAGCGTGATCCAGCGACAGGGTTACATTCTTCACAATGTGCTGGTGTAGGGCAGGGACACCAGTCCTGGCAAAGAAATGGCGGCTGGGGACACGCCATTGGGGTTGGGCCTGCTCCAACATCTGTCTGAAGGGGTTGCTGTCAACGATATTGAAGGGAAGAAGATGTTGGGCAATAACCCTTGCCAGGAGCCCATTGAGGGAACGCACACGTCGGTCTCCGGTGGAGAAGGGAGTGTGGCGTTCAAAGGCGTCTGAAATAGTCGCCTGGCGCCGGACGGCAGTGCGGGACACGGACGCGGAGGGTGCTGTCAAAGTAGAGGTCTGGTTGCCGGTACCAGTACCACTAGTAGAGGGAGCGGGGGGGCATGACCTGCTGGGAAGAGATGAAGCTGTGGCAGGGGCTGCTGTACCCTGCTCACTTGTGGTGGTGGCGCTGCTACCACCACCACGCTTCATTTGGTCATGCACCCGCCAGTGATTTATCCTCAGGTGCTGGTTCAGGGCTGTGGTACCCACCCGAGCCAAAATCTTCCCTCTCTTCACCCTGACTGAACAGATCCGGCAGATGGCCACTAGAGGGTTGTCTGCCACCAGGGTGAAGTAGGCCCAGACAGGTGACTTCAGCGTCACCCTCCCGTCAGATGGGGTAACGCTGACTTGCATCTGCTGGGACTCGGTACGCACAGGTGGAGCTGCCTGCTGCTGCTGCTGCTGCTGCTGCTGCTGCTGCTGCTGCTGCTGACACCTCCTGCTGCCATCTCCAGTGGAGACCCTGACGCTGGTCTCCCTGGTGGTGACCTGGCGCACCGTTTCCACAGGGTGCCTACCTTCCCCGTCGTCACTGTCGCAGTGAGCCGACGAGACAGATGGCAACCATGATGGGTCACCCTCCTCGCCCCCAGAGATGTCAGACCAAGGGCTGTGATGTTGTGGTATGAGGGAACCAGCTGACATGGAGCCGATAGCCTGGCTCCGCTGTTCCCTCACCCACGCCTGGGTCTGACTAGGTGCTGATGTTTCCTGCACCAAAACAGCACCACCACTTTGAAGGGATGTCTCTGGGATACTGACGGCAGGTATCCCATACTCATCGTCCATCCCTTCAAAAAGGTCCTGACCATCAGGACAGAGCGGGAGCTCTGCCCGATGCATGGCCTCCACCAAGACATCCCTCTCACTGTCGCTGTCGAACAGTAAGATGCTGGACTCTTGGGGGCTGGGGGGGGGTACTACAGGCAACGGTGTAATAGTGGAACTACTGTGAGTCGGGACCGACGACTCAGTGGCACTGCTGTGCCCCATGTAGTCCACCACTCCTTGAGCCTGAGATGGCAATATGGGGCGGCTGCCAGATGCAAAAAAATCACGCATGAGGCGGACTCCCCTTCCACCTGATCCTCTAGCAATAGTAGGGGCACGAGAGGTACCCCGTGCTGGCAGCGACCCAGCACTGGGAGTAACTCCCCTACCCCTGCTGCCACGGCCACGGATGCCGCTCATAATTGCTGATGTGTGTGTGTGGGGGGGTAAACTTTATTGGGGGAGGGAAATGTGTGTAAAATGTTTTTTGGTGTTTTTTTACAAGACAGGCACGCAGACAAAGACCTACACAGACAGCTACTAAACTTTAATAAAACTAGTACACCAAAGACAAGAACTACAAAAAATAAAAATAAATGCACTCAACAAACACTAACTGCTTACACAAACGTATATGACTATAAACTAAGGCTACTTTTTTTTTTTTTTTTTTTAAAACACTAACTGACAAGGACTACAACTACCAAAAAATAAAGAAACACTAACTAATAACTTTTTTTTTTTTTTTTTTTTAACCAAGAAAACACAGACACTAAACACACACTAAAGTAAGCTAGCTGCAATAAATGTACACCAACAGTATGTACACTTACTATACAGAAATCTAACTAAAATGAACAACACAAAACCTAGCTTTTAAAAAAGCTCTTGGGCCTTTCAGGAAGCAGGAAAATCTGCAATTAAATCAATAAGAAGCAGTCAATAGCTAAGCTGCAACTTACTACACTAACAGAAGTTGAACAACACAGCAGAAAAAAAAAAGAGCTTTTAAAAAGCACCTGCGCCTTTAAGGAATGAGGAAATCTGCAATATATGCAATTAAATGAATAAGAAGCAGTCAATAGCTAAGCTGCAACTTACTAAACTAACAGAAGTTGAACAACACAGCAGAAAAAAAAAGAGCTTTTAAAAAAGCTCCTGCGCCTTTAAGGAATGAGGAAATCTGGAATATATGCAATTAAATGAATAAGAAGCAGTCAATAGCTAAGCTGCAACTTACTGAACTAACAGAATTTGAACAACACAGCAGAAAAATAAAGGGGCTTTTAAAAAATCTATAGGGCCTTTCAGAAATCAGGAAATCTGGAATATCTGCAATTAAAGCAATAGGAAGCAGTCAATAGCTAAGCCTGCAACTTACTACACTAACAGAAGTTGAACAACAGAGCACAAAACAAAAATTAGCTTTTTAAAAAAGCTCTTGGGTGTATTGCTTTGCAAAAAGCAGTTTAGGATTATGAGCTGGAAAATATCCACTGGAATCAGTAAGTACTGTAGCAAATAGCAACCATAAAGGACAATGCTGATGATGATGATGCAAGATGCAAAATACCAGCAACACAGACACAGTCTCCACACTCTCTAGCCAAGTTCTGGATCTGCAATGAAATGCTGCTGGGAGTGACCTTAAAAACAAATATAATGCCCATACAGGCAGGTTCCTATTGGTTGCTAACCTATGACGAGTGTGGAAGGAGAACTCTGATTGGCTCTGATGCAGAAGGGCGGAGTAAATAATCGCGCAATATCCCTATTGCCGAATATTCGCATTGCGAATATTCGGCAATATAAAAAATTCGCGTCAGCTACTCGGACCAAGGTCTCTAATAATAACAGCAATGCTTTTAGACGTCGAAGGAGATCACTAGGATGTGATCTATTTTAATAATGAAACTGAAATAATCGTTCTGAGGCGGAAGAAAAGATAATCGCGCGATATCGCTACTCTCTCGTAATCGCATTGCGAATTTTTCGGCAATAAACAATGATCGCGCGATAAGCCTAGTGACGCACATTCGCAATGCGAATATTCGGTAATATAAAAGGATCGCTGCAGCTACTCGGCCCCAAAAAAAGAAAGGTCTCAAAAAAAAAAATAATCATACCAGCAATGCTTTTACACGTCGACGGGGATGTCTAGGATGTGATCTGTCAAAAAAAAAACTAAAAAAAAAAATTGGAAAAATTCGAATATTCGAAATAGCGAATATTCACCGCGAAATTCGGAATATATCGCGAATACTCGAATATGCCATATTCGAGCCGAATATTCGCAATACGAATATTCGTGAGCAACACTAATTATGATTTGGAAACACTTTTTTTAGTTAGTCTAGTAGTCCGTTTTTTCACGTGGAGTGCACGGTGTCAGGTTTCCTTACGGAGTAAAATCCTCCCTGTCGAAGTGGTGGTGCAGGACATTCTGGGTGAGGTTGGGAAGATTCGGGGTCTTGAGAAAAACAGGTGGCAGCAGGAGGCCTGGATAAAGGCGTGGAGGAATATCAGGACTCTGTAGCTGCTGCCTGTTGATCTCGGGGTGTGCAGCTTTCTTTCTATCCTTGCTTCACTCCCCTAGATTTTCAGATCAAATATATTTTTGATAAAAGGCTACATGCATGGTGACGGTGATGTTTCTTAGTCTGGCTTCTCATAGGGATTATGTGGCTGATTTACTATTGAAGCTGCGCTGCGCCGGTTCATACCTTAATTAGTGCGCTGGATGAAGCCTTAATTAGGCGCATGAACCGGCCGCAGCAGCAGCGCGATGCAATTGATAAGTAAAGCCGCCGCCAAACTCCCTGTTAAAGTCTATGGGGGAAATCTTAATTGTTAATTTTAAAGGCTAATCTGCAAGTTTTGTCCTAAAAAGTGTTTGGGGACCTCAGTCCTGCCCCAGGGGACTTTTTTTATTTCTTAAAACGGCCGTTTTTTCGGGAGCAGTGATTTTAATAATGCTAAAAGTGCAATAATAAAAGTGTAATTTTTCTTTAAATTTCGTACTATGGGGGGCTCTAATGTCAGCGTGTGAAAAAGCGCATGTTTCCCGTGGTTAGAACTGTCTCTGCACAAAATGACATTCTCCAAAGAAAAAAAGCCGTTTAAAACTGACTCGCGGCTATAATGAATTGTCGGCTCCCGGCAATTGCAGGAGAATTCATTCATAAAAAACACGAAAAAAAAAGCGTGGGGTCCCCCCAAATTCAATAACCAGACCCTTTAGGTCTGGTATGGATATTAAGGGGAACCCCGCCGTCAATTTTTCAAAAAAATTACGTGGGGTTCCCCCCAAATATCCATAACCAGACCCTTCAGGTCTGGTGTGGAATTTAAGGGGAACTCCACCCCAATTTTTTTTAAAAAAATGGCGTGGAGTCCCCCCTAAAATCCACACCAGACCCCTTATCCGAGCACGTTGACCTGGCCGGCCGCAGAAAAGAGGGGGGGACAGAGCGTGGCCCCCCCTCTCCTGAACCGCACCAGGCCACATGCCCTCAACATTGGGAGGGTGTTTTGGGGTACCCCCCAAAACACCTTGTCCCCATGTTGATGAGGACAAGGATCTCTTCCCCACAACCCTTGCCCAGTGGTTGTGGGGGTTTGCAGGCAGGAGGCTTATCGAAATCTGGAAGACCCCTTTAACAAAAGGGGCCCCCCAGATCCCGGCCCCCCTCCTGTGTGAAATGGTAATGGGGTACATTGTACCTCTACCATTTCACCAAAAAAAAAAGTGTCAAGGGTTAAAAACGACAAGAGCCGGTTTTTGACAAGTCCTTTATTATCTTCTTTCTTCTTCTTTTCTTCTTTCCTTCGGGTTTCTTCTTCCTTCTTCTTCTTCCTCTGCTTCTGTCTTGGGTCTTCTATTCCCGCATCTTGCCCGGAATGTTCTTCCATCTTCTTCTCCTTCCGCTGTCCTTCTCGTCCGCATCTTCTTCTGGTTCTTCTTCGCCGGAGCCGCCGCTTCATATTGAAATCCCCGCTGTCTGCCGGATCACGCCCCCCCTCTGACGCCACGGGCAAGCTCTTAGGAGTGTGCTGCAAGTGCGTTAGAGGGGGGCGTGGTCACATGTCAGAGGGCGGCCAATTCAATTGGAAGCTTGTGCGCGGCTTCTTCTTTGCCGGAGTTGCCGCTTCCAATTGAATTGCTCGCTTTCTGACATGTGACCACGCCCCCTCTGACGCACAGGCACAACACGGGGACTTTCCTAAGAGCTTGCCCGTGGCGTCAGAGGGGGGCGTGGTCCGGCAGACAGCGGGGATTTCAATTGGAAGCGGCGGCTCCGGCGAAGAAGAACAAGAAGAAGATGCGGACGAGAAGGACAGCGGAAGGAGAAGAAGATGGAAGAACATTCCGGTCAAGATGCAGGAATAGAAGACCCAAGACAGAAGCAGAGGAAGAAGAAACCCGAAGGAAAGAAGAAAGGAAGAAGAAAAAAGCTAATAAAGGACTTGTCAAAAACCGGCTCTTGTTGTTTTTAACCCTTGACACTTTATTTTTTTGGTGAAATGGTAGAGGTACAATGTTGGTAAAAAAGGGGTAATACTGCGCTGTCTAGGCAAGATACAAAAAAGAAATAAATTGCAAGCGGCTTTAAATGGTGAGATACTCACAGCAAAAACAGTAATATTACAAGAACAAGCTGCGCAATATGAGAAGCTCTAAAATGATAAAGAGCAATACCAAACAGTGAAAACATATATATATATATAGTCCATCAAGCAGTTAATACAAGTGGAAAAACATCTGATGGTATAAATCGGCAGTAAAATTCCGTATGTTCAAGCAGATGGTGACATTTTTCACAAACAGGAACCCTCAGAAAGTGATGCAGATAGAAAGAACACCTTCACCGATGGAAAACACATTGTCCCAAATACCAGAGGGGAAGAATCCCAACTATAAAAGACCTTCTGATCACAGATGGCTTTCTCCCCAGCAGGGGGTTCACTGGCACGAAATCCAATGGTCAACAGCTCCTCCCGTAATGAGCAAGTGATCAGTGTTGATTGATGCAAATGTAATAAGAAAAAAAGGTATATAGTGTAAAACCATTTACCAATTTATTAAAATTAAATTAAAATTGCACCCTTACAAAAATGTAGGTAAAATATGCATGTAAATGCCATAGCCGGCCGGCTAGCACAACTCGAATATCTCCTGGACACGATTTGCGGTTATAGACGTCAGCACGCCGTCTCCCTACGCCGTTTCGTCTAAACAGACTTCGTCCTGGGGCACGAGCGGCATGCTGACTCACCGCAATATATACCTCATATGCACAAATGGTACCGCCCCCATCTGAGCTCCCAGAATCCCCGAAGCTATAAACGCCATCTTGGATAAGGGAAATATTTGTTCTATGACAGTAGTCTGTCTACTGGTTCATAAAATAATTTTACTAAAAAGTTCTCTGCAGTGTGTTGAGTTAGATGAAAAGGGAAAGATGAGAAAAGAGGAGAAAATAAACTGTTTATCTTTCCCCTTTTAAGGCATTCGATTGCTTACCATAGACAATAAATGACAGGAATAAAAAGGGCAGCAAGGACTGATGGATCCCCTCAGAGTCATCACGACTGCAAGATGTCCTTGTAAAGTCTAGGAATAGTACTTTATGTTTCCATTGCTCTGCCTTCTAACAAACAAAAAAACGAAGCAACAGAAGAACAACTAAAGTCACATGACCGGAATGAGCTTCCCCGGTCAGGTGACCTTAAGCCAATAGGCACTCGCCATGAGAAAGGCTGAAACGCCCATTCAGATAGGAATTGGAATAGGGTTGCGCGCGTCCCCGGAATATGACGCGCGCATACCACAGGATGGACGCGCGCCATACTACGCTTAAGCATTAGATACGGAAAGTATGGGCAACACTGCCCACATCTAAGATGACTTCTGGTGTTGGTATGGGTCGCGTGATGCGACGCACCGGATGTGTATGGGCGGAAATACTAGTATCCGTCCAACAAGAACATTTAAGGAAAAAAGGAGGGCTGAACCACCCTTCCTTGCAGGAATTGAAATGGATACGGGGCGGACACCCAACCCAACAACCATTTTCCTTACAAGGAGTATGTGCACACTGCCCACACTAGGATGGACCCCCACCTACCTAATTTTCAAATTATTAGAGTACCAAAAGGCAGAAATATTGATATCTGCCCCCAACTTCATGTTCTAAAAAATTTTTTTTATAAATAAAAAACATTAATAAAAAACAATGAGGTGTAGTAGAAAGAATTGGATATTAACTTTATATATCCGAATAAAAATACCTCAATATCCGAGTTATATTATACTCCCAGACATTAACTAATGACTTAGATATAAATGCCCTTATATAACCCCTAAGTCCAAACTTAAAAGAAAAAGATATGGCCAAATGGTTTAAGGAAGGTTTGACACTCTCGCCCTCTGCTGGACAAAATTATAATTTATGTTTTTAACCTGACTAAACCATTAATTAGATTAATATAACCGCCAGAATTAGATTGAAAAACAGGATTGATCTGGGAACTCAGATGAAGTTCACAACTGTACAGTTTCAGCTATTGTCAATAAATGCATTAACATCTATGTCAATATTTAACCCATAAGGTGTATAGCATTTTACGTTATGGATCCACATCATTTCCATTCTAGATAGTTGTCTAATGAGTGAGTTTCCCCTCCAATGGGAGTATACCGATCTATCCCCAAAAAAAGGGTATTGGTGGATCCCGATTGTGATGAAGGTCATAGTGTTTAGAAACAGAGTGATCTTTGTATCCATTTCTAATGTTCGTTAGATGTTCTCCTAAACGAACCTGCATCGCCCTTTTAGTCCTCCCTATGTATTGAAGGCCACAGGGGCATTCCAATAAATAGACGACCCCTGTGGAACTACAGGTAACAAAAGAGACTATTTGGTGTTCCCTCTGTGTACTACGTTTGACCTGAAGAATTCAGTTTTTTTTATTCCTGATACGGTTAAGGGAGCAAAGTTGACACTTTCGGCATTGGTGGTAACCTTTGAGTTCTTTTTGGAAAAAGGAAACCTTCTTTGCAGGTGGATCCACCACATTGGGTGCCACCCTGTCTCGTAGTGAGGGTACCCCTCTAAATACCTCAAAGACAGTCTCATTCCCTTTATTAACCAGGAGGAATATAAAGACTATAGTACTAATCTTTTAAAGATATTAGACAAAGAGGAGAAGGAACAGAGAATCAAAAAAAGAAAAAAGTACAATAGGGACTTTGGAGACTATCATGCCAATAGTGTTTTTACTTGGCAAAAAAAGTTAGCGGAAGAGGAATTAAATAAACAGGATTCTAGAATGGAAGCCATAACACAAGGGGAAACTATCCCGGAAGGTGCCCCTAAGGGGATCCAACATTTTCCCTTGAGAAATACCACACAGAAAGCCCCAAAGAAATCTTTCAATAAAAATATAAAAGGGAAGAAAGGTAGGCGTGAATCCTATCAGTCTCCGCAAAGGCCAGGGACTTCCTCACATAAGGGAGAGACCCATGGAAGGGATAATCAGCATTATGGTCCCAATGGAGGCCGTGGATATGGTTCCCAAACACAACAAAATTACTATTCTGGCCATAGGGAATCTCCTTACCACGGCAGAAATGGTGATAGAGGTCCTCCTAGAAACTCTTATCAAGAGAGACCCCCAACCCAGGCATTACGCCATTACGATCAAGGGCCCCATTCTCAAGGTAATGGTGACTATTCTAACCGTTTCTTTCCTCTAAGAGAGAATGAACGCTTGGGATATGAAAGTCCAAGGCACATCGAGTATGATGCAAGAGACCTTGATTATGTATGGCCAACTAGAGATTATCCAAACAGGTCTAGTGAATCAAATCCCGAACCTTTTCATTGGGGTTTTCCCAGAACCAGTCAAGGCCAAAAAAGGCCTATAGAAAACAAAGAGGAACACGAGGGGGGAGGAGAGTCCAGTCTAAAAAAATCAAGGACTTAACAGAGGAGGGAATTTTCAATCTCAGCACCCAGACTTTGACTAAGCCCGAAATTTTAATATTGAGCAAGGGTTTAAAATTTGCCCCCCTCCGAGCGCTAAACAAATTTGAAACCTATATGGATGTGCACAAATACATCCGTAAGGTAAACATAAAAAGATACTTTGCTAGTACACCAGGTAATATTGGAACTAGAACCCAACAGGGATATCATCATTCCGGGTTATCTAACGCCTCAACCTTTAATCCTTCAGGTTTGATGGCCCCCTCTCTTCGGGTTTTTCGGGATGTTGTTCTGCGTGACTTGGATAGGATTAAGATATCTAAGTCCAAAATGAACAAAACGCTGGAGGAGGGTCTAACCACTTTGTGTAAAAACAAAGAATTGGTGATCCGCCCAGCGGACAAAGGCGGTGGCATAGTAATATTAGATCGTAAAGATTACTTACAGGAGCTTACTAAAATAGTCAGTGACCAGGAGACTTATGTTCCCCTTTTAGGAAATCCGATTGTTCAATACAAGCGGACATTAGAGGACATAATTCGGAAAGGTGGCCAGTCAGGCATACTGAATGAAAAAGAACAACTTTTTCTGATCCCACAGGCTCCAAGAGTTCCTATATTATATTGCTTGCCCAAAATCCATAAAAGTTTGACTTGCCCCCCGGGACGTCCCATTATTAGTGGGATAGATTCCATCACGTCCCGAGTGGGAAAGTACATAGATCACTTTCTCCAACCGCTCGTCCAACAAGTCCCTTCTTATCTAAAAGATACCAAACATGTTCTGAATTTATTGTCCCAACAATCGTGTAATGATCAGACATGGTTAGTCACAGCGGACGTTACGTCCCTATACACGATTATACCGCACAATTTAGGTCTATCAGCGGTAAGATATTATTTGAACATGTTTTCCTGTATACCAGAACAACAGCAGGCATTTATCATGAATCTGTTGGAGTATGCAGCAGACCACAATTATTTTTGGTTTAGCTCTAATTTCTATAAACAGCAGCGTGGTGTTGCCATGGGGGCTAAATATGCCCCTAGTCTGGCCAACTTATTTATGGCCAAATGGGAGGAGGACGTCATACATAAGGATCGCCATCCCTGTCTTGCCTTTTGGGCCAGATATATTGATGACGTCCTCCTCCTATGGGAGGGCTCTGCTGCACAATTGGAACAATTTTTTCTTTCTATCAATCAGAACGATAGAGGAATACACTTTACCTATGAGGCTAGCCAGAAAAATGTGAATTTTTTAGATCTTACGATTATCAAAGAAGAGACTCACTTTAAAACTATTTCTTTTTTTAAAAAGACTGATCGCAATGCCTACATACCGCTCGAGAGCTGTCACAAGCGATCGTGGCTTCAGTCAATTCCTAAAAGCCAATTTATTCGTATGAGGCGGAATTGTTCTGAAGATACTGATTATAAAATACAGTCAGATATTTTGAAAAATCGAATGATTGAAAAAGGCTATGATCAGGACTCTCTAGAAGTAACTCAAAAAGAGGTAGCAAAGTTAGAGAGAACCTCGTTATTGATTGATATCCCCAAATCTAAGAAGGAGAGGTTGTCAATTCCGTTTGTCACCACCTACTCTTCCCAACATTTTTTAATCAATAAAATCTTTCGGAAACACTGGCACCTTCTGGCTAATGATAGGGTTATTAGTACCTTTTTACCTCCTAAACCGGAGGTGGTATTTAGAGGGGTACCCTCACTACGAGACAGGGTGGCACCCAATGTGGTGGATCCACCTGCAAAGAAGGTTTCCTTTTTCCAAAAAGAACTCAAAGGTTACCACCAATGCCGAAAGTGTCAACTTTGCTCCCTTAACCGTATCAGGAATAAAAAAACTGAATTCTTCAGGTCAACGAGTACACAGAGGGAACACCAAATAGACTCTTTTGTTACCTGTAGTTCCACAGGGGTCGTCTATTTATTGGAATGCCCCTGTGGCCTTCAATACATAGGGAGGACTAAAAGGGCGATGCAGGTTCGTTTAGGAGAACATCTAACGAACATTAGAAATGGATACAAAGATCACTCTGTTTCTAAACACTATGACCTTCATCACAATCGGGATCCCACCAATACCCTTTTTTTGGGGATAGATCGGTATACTCCCCATTGGAGGGGAAACTCACTCATTAGACAACTATCTAGAATGGAAATGATGTGGATCCATAACGTAAAATGCTATACACCTTATGGGTTAAATATTGACATAGATGTTAATGCATTTATTGACAATAGCTGAAACTGTACAGTTGTGAACTTCATCTGAGTTCCCAGATCAATCCTGTTTTTCAATCTAATTCTGGCGGTTATATTAATCTAATTAATGGTTTAGTCAGGTTAAAAACATAAATTATAATTTTGTCCAGCAGAGGGCGAGAGTGTCAAACCTTCCTTAAACCATTTGGCCATATCTTTTTCTTTTAAGTTTGGACTTAGGGGTTATATAAGGGCATTTATATCTAAGTCATTAGTTAATGTCTGGGAGTATAATATAACTCGGATATTGAGGTATTTTTATTCGGATATATAAAGTTAATATCCAATTCTTTCTACTACACCTCATTGTTTTTTATTAATGTTTTTTATTTATAAAAAAAATTTTTTTAGAACATGAAGTTGGGGGCAGATATCAATATTTCTGCCTTTTGGTACTCTAATAATTTGAAAATTAGGTAGGTGTCCATCCTAGTGTGGGCAGTTCTGCACATACTCCTTGTAAGGAAAATGGTTGTTGGGTGTCCGCCCCACATCCATTTCAATTCCTGCAAGAAGGGTGGTTCAGCCCTCCTTTTTTCCTTAAATGTTCTTGTTGGACGGATACTAGTATTTCCGCCCATAACATCCGGTGCGTCGCATCACGCGACCCATACCAACACCAGAAGTCATCTTAGATGTGGGCAGTGTTGCCCATACTTTCCGTATCTAATGCGGAAGCGTGTGTGCGCGCGTCACATACTGTGGATGCGCGCGTCATATTCCGGGGACGCGCGCAACCCTATTCCAATTCCTATCTGAATGGGCGTTTCAGCCCTTTCTCATGGCGAGTGCCTATTGGCTTAAGGTCACCTGACCGGGGAAGCTCATCCCGGTCATGTGACTTTAGTTGTTCTTCTGTTGCTTCGTTTTTTTGTTTGTTAGAAGGCAGAGCAATGGAAACATAAAGTACTATTCCTAGACTTTACAAGGACATCTTGCAGTCGTGATGACTCTGAGGGGATCCATCAGTCCTTGCTGCCCTTTTTATTCCTGTCATTTATTGTCTATGGTAAGCAATCGAATGCCTTAAAAGGGGAAAGATAAACAGTTTCTTTTCTCCTCTTTTCTCATCTTTCCCTTTTCATCTAACTCAACACACTGCAGAGAACTTTTTAGTAAAATTATTTTATGAACCAGTAGACAGACTACTGTCATAGAACAAATATTTCCCTTATCCAAGATGGCGTTTATAGCTTCGGGGATTCTGGGAGCTCAGATGGGGGCGGTACCATTTGTGCATATGAGGTATATATTGCGGTGAGTCAGCATGCCGCTCGTGCCCCAGGACGAAGTCTGTTTAGACGAAACGGCGTAGGGAGACGGCGTGCTGACGTCTATAACCGCAAATCGTGTCCAGGAGATATTCGAGTTGTGCTAGCCGGCCGGCTACATTTACATGCATATTTTACCTACATTTTTGTAAGTGCAATTTTAATTTAATTTTAATAAATGGTAAATGGTTTTACACTATATACCTTTTTTTCTTATAATTTGCCATCAATCAACACTGATCACTTGCTCATTACGGGAGGAGCTGTTGACCATTGGATTTCGTGCCAGTGAACCCCCTGGCTGGGGAGAAAGCCATCTGTGATCAGAAGGTCTCTAGTTGGGATCTTCCCCTCTGGTAAGGGACAGTGTTTTCCATCGGTGAAGGTGTTCTTTCTATCTGCATCACTTTTCTGAGGTTCCTGTTTGTGATGTCACCATCTGCTTGAACATACGGAATTTTACTGCCGATTTATACCATCAGATGTTTTTCCACTTGTATTAACTGCTTGATGGACTATAGAGGTACAATGTACCCCATTACCATTTCCCCCAAGGGGGGGCGGGATCTGGGGGGCCCCTTTGTTAAAGGGGTCTTCCAGATTTCAATAAGCCTCCTGCCCGCAGACCCACACAGCCACCGGGCACGGGTTGTGGGGAAGAGACCCTTGTCCTCATCAACATGGGGACAAGGTGTTTTGGGGGGTACCCCAAAACACCCTCCCAATGTTGAGGGCATGTGGCCTGGTGCGGTTCAGGAGAGGGGGGCCGCGCTCTGTCCCCCCCTCTTTTCTGCGGCCGGCCAGGTCAACATGCTCGGATAAGGGGTCTGGTGTGGACTTTAGGGGGGACTCCACGCCATTCTTTTTTTAAATTTTGGGTGGAGTTCCCCTTAAAATTCACACCAGACCTGAAGGGTCTGGTTATGGATATTTGGGGGGAACCCCACGTCATTTTTTTTAGAAAATTGACGGCGGGGTTCCCCTTAATATCCATACCAGATCTAAAGGTTATTGAATTTGGGGGGACCCCCACGCTTTTTTTTGGTGTTTTTTATGAATGAATTCTCCTGCAATTGCCGGGAGCCGACAATTCATTATAGCCGCGAGTCAGTTTTAAACGGCTTTTTTCCTTCAGAATGTCACTTTTCACATGCTGACATTACACCCAGGGCCGCCATCAGGGGGGTACAGGCAGTACACCTGTAAGGGGCCCGGGGGTCCGGAGGTGCCCAGATGCCTGGAGGCCCCCAGGGCCCCAGATGGTAACCCCCCTCTTTTTTTTTATATATTTAAAAAAAAAATTGTATTATTTTTTATTAAAGGCCCAATTTTTGGATTTTTTTTTTTTTTAGCAGTCCGGAGGTCCCCAGGGGCCCCCAGGGCCCCAGGTGGCAACCCCCCATATTTTTTGTTATTAAAGGGCCAATGTTTTTTTTTAGGGGTCTGGAGGTCCCCAGTGTCCCGGAGATCCAGGGCTCCAGATGACAACCCCCCCCCCTTTTTTTTTTTTAATACAAAAAATTATATATTTTTATATATTTTTTTAACATATATATATATATATATATATATATATATATATTTATTATGAAAGGGCCCAGAGGACAACCTTTTTGCTTTTTTTTTTTTTATTATTTTTTAAAGTGTATTTTGTGCGTGAAGTCGAGAGAGAGGAGCTGGACTGCAGGAGTTGGGAGTAGGCAGACCCTCCCCCCGGAGGCAATCGCCATCCTTCTCCATGCCCCCAGTGGCAATGGCGGGTGTGAGGGAGGCCTCCCACTCACCCCACCCTACCTGCTCCACTTGGGAGCCTGACGGGACAGAGGGACTCCCCCTATGAGGGAGTCTAGACCACTCAGCCAGCCCTGTAGGTCCTTTGCCTCTCTTTATTTTGAGAGACCTCATGGCCAAAGTGCGTGCGTGTTAAACCAATTTCGTGTGCGTGCAAGTGTGGTGTTTTTTTTGGGGGGGGGGTGGGCATACTAAGCACAGGCGTACCTTGCATAGCACACCCACCGGGAGTCGGGCTGAGACCACCAAACTCAATTCACATGTAGCCGAGACCGGGATCCCAACCCTTGGCTGCAGAGGTGAACGGCTTGTCAGCGCAGTGCCAATCACGTTGAGCCACCACAGCTCACACCCCATGTTATTTTTGTTTAGATATTTTTTTAGTTATTTTTTATTAAAGGGCCCAGAGCTCCCAAGGCAACCCCCCTTTTTTTTATATATATATATATATATATATAGATATTTTTATTTATTTCTCATTAAAGGGCCCAGAGGTTTATTTTTATTAAAGGGCCCAGAGGTCCCCAGGGCCCCCGGATGGCTACCACCCTTTTTTTAATATATATTTTTCTATATTTCTTTTTTTGTAAAGGAACCCCCCGCTTATCAAATTGCGGCAGCCCCCCCCTTCTCAATTTCAGGCGGCAGCACCCCCCCCCCCCTGTTCTCTGCTCCAGGGGACCCATGCCTGAAGCTGTGTAAGGGGCCCCATAATTCCTGATGGTGGCCCTGATTCCCCCCCCCCCCCCCCCATGGTACGAAATTTAAAGGAATTTTTCACTTTTATTGTTGCACTTTAACCACTTCCATACCGCGCCTATTCTGGCACTTCTCTCCTTCATGTAACAATTATATTTTCTTCCTTGAAAATTACTCAGGACCCCCAAACATTATATATATTTTATTAACAAACACCCTAGGGAATAAAGTGGCGGCCATTTTTTCTTACAAATTTCCAACGGTATTTGCGTCAAAAAAATTCAAAGTTTTTTTTTTTTTTTGGCTTACAAAAAAAAACCTGTTTCATGAATGAAAAAATAAGAAAGCAGTAAAGCTTGCCTAATTTTTAGGGATAAGGTGAAAGATGATGTTACACCGAGTAAATAGATACCTAACTTGTCACGCTTTCATATTGCGCACACTCATGGAATGGCGCTAAACTTCGTTATTAAAAATCTCCATAGGCGACGCTTGACTTTTTTTTCCTTTTTTTTCAGGTTACCAGTTTTGAGTTACAGAGGAGGTCTAGTGCTAAAATTATTGCTCTCACTCTAACGCACACTATGATACCTCACATGTGGGGTTTGAAGGGTGTTTACAAATGTGGGTGGGACTTGCATGCGTGTTCGCTTCTGAGAGCGAGCTACTAGGGACAGGGGCATTTAAATTTCGTTTTTTTTTTTTACTTAATTTTTTTTTTTTTGCACTTGTTTTTCCCTTTTTTTGTATTATTTTTCACTTTTCTTCCTATTACAAGGAATGTAAACATCCCTTGTAATAGGACTAGTGTGTGACAGGTCCTCTTTATAGAGAGAGGCGGGGTCAATTAGACCCCACATCTGTCCCCCAGGCTTTCAGCTGCGATCATGTTCGTTCAGCACAGTGGTGTAGTGTGTAGCATGTTCACCTAGCAGCAAAAGGGTTGCTGGTTCGAATCCTGCCCGTGACACTATCTGCCTGGAGTTTGCATGTTCTCCCTGTGCCTGTGTCGGTTTCCTCCCACAATCTAAAAACATGCTGTAAATTGGATCCTGTCTAAATAAGCCCTAATATGCAGTAGGATATTTAGGTTTTGTGCTGCCCTAGGCCTGACCAAATTTTGGCACCCCCTAATAGAAAAATGACCCACCCTTCCTGTCAAGGCCACACCATGTTTTTTTATGACCCACCCAGGAATTTTCAGGGGACACACACAAGTTCTGTTGGGGGGGGGGCACAGGAGTCCCTTAATTTGCCTAGTTTTTCTATCACTTCCTGTTTGGCTATGGGGCAGGAAGTGAAGGCCAATCTCCCCAAACGGACAGGGATAATACAAAATAAACTGACAGAGCTTCTAACCCCCCCCCCCCCAACTCTATCCAAAATGAAAGAAAACAAAAAAATAAAAGTGATGATTATAGTTCCAGTTTAACCCCAAATTTCAGATCATTTTATTGAGAGGCTTAAGAAAATATAACCATGCCAATAGGCCAGGATCCAGCGTTGCTAATATGTATGAATGTGTGTTAGGGACCCCCACAAACACCACCCAATGTTTAATCAACAATTTTCTTGTTTGTTTTGGGGATGCCTGCACCCCTAATAGGGTACCTCACAAATGTTGTCACTTTCATTCACTTCCTGCCACATAGCCAAACAGGAAGTGAGGGAAAAACCTGAGTAATGTCTTGTTGGGGACACACAGATCAATCTAAATAGTTTCCCATTTTGGAAATTGCATTTTGCTGTGTACACCCCAAATTAGTATGGATCTTGGACTTTGGGGTCCATTTACTAAAGGCAAATCCACTTTGCACTACAAGTGGACAAGCAAGGAAGAAAAATAAAAACTTGGCGGGATTGGAAGTTAAAACCATCAGTGCTTCCCTTCTGATTTTCATTGCCTACGCTTCTACTGCAGAGCGGCTTTGCCTTTACTAAACCCCAAAGTAACTAATCATTTGGGGTGTACACAGCAGTGCAATTTGCTTAATGGAGACACTAGTTAGAATGACCTGTGTCCCGAAGAAAAGACCATTGGTAGGGTTTTAACCTCACTTCCTGTTCAGCTGTGTGACAGGAAGTGAAGCCAATTTTAAGAAAAGGGACACAAAGCCCAACCTAAAAACTAGGGTTGTCCCGATACCGATACTAGTATCGGTATCGGGTCCGATACCGAGTATTTGCGGGAGTGCTTGTACTCCCGCAAATACCGCCGATGCCTAATCCGGATACTTTTTTTTTTTTTTTTTTTTCGGCGTGGGGGCGGAAGGGGGGCGGAGAGAGGGCAGAGAGTGGGCGGAACGGGGGCGGGAACCGATCGCAGAGGAGACTGAGGGGGCAGCGAGGAAGGCGGACTGGAGGCGGAGAGGAGGCGGAGAGGAAGCGAAGAAGAAAGCGGAGAGCAGAGCAGTCCCCAGGTATGTATAAAATCACACTGGATCATTGGAGAGCTGCTTCTTCTGCTGCCGCTGCCGCTGCGCTGCCGCCGCCGTCTAGCTGTTCGGCGCTTAAGCCAGGGAACATAACAGCTTTCATTTGAATAGCTGCTGTTCCCTGCTGCGCGTCGTCATGCCCCCCCCCCCCCCTTGTCGGGCGCTTTTTTCCCAGGATTGGACAGGTGATCTGTCTATCAAAGTGCCCGGACAAGGGGGAGGGGCCATGACGACGCGCGGCAGGGAACAGCAGCTATTCAAATGAAAGCTGTTATGTTCTGCTGAGCGCCGAACAACTAGACGGCGGGGGAGACATAACTGCATATGATGGGGGAGACATGGCTTCATATGGGGGGCAGACATGACTGCATATGAGGGGGGAATTATGCTGCATTTGGGGGGAGACATGGCTGCATATGGGGGGGGACTGCATATGAGGGGGAGACATGGCTTCATATGGGGGGCAGACATGACTGCATATGAGGGGGGAGTTATGGCTGCATTTGGGGGGGGAGACATGGCTGCATATGGGGGGGAGTCATGACTGCATATGGGGGGGAGTCATGACTGCATATGAGGGGGAGACATGGCTTCATATGGGGGGGGAGACATGACTGCATATGAGGGGGGAGTTAATGGCTGCATTTGGGGGGAGACATGGCTGCATATGGGGGGGACACAAGGCTGCATTTGGGGCGCATTGCTGCATTTAAAAAAAAGTATCGGTATTCGGAATCGGCGAGTACATAAAAAAAAGTATCGGTACTTGTACTCGGTCCTAAAAAAGAGGCATCGGGACAACCCTACTAAAAACAATAGCAGGGGTTCTAACACTCAATTGGCTTCCCTTAAACAACCCACAATTAGAATAGGATTGTCTTGTGCTAGTTTCAAGCACAGCGCTGTAAATCAGCACTTCAAGCCTGTCCACCAATACACCCCCCCGGGGGCCCCAAACAGGCCTTGTTTGCAGGTTTTCCTTCATCTTGCACATGTGCTTTAAAAAGTCAGTCTGGACATCAATTCTAGGAAACAATACTTACCGCTTTGTCCTTCCTTTTCTGGTGACTAAACATTTCATGCATACACACCAGGAAAGAGCTTAGAGACAAATCACACTTGATGGTTTAGGCCCAAACTATTTCAGCTGCAGCTGTTGAAATCCATAGCATGAAAAAAATATCACAAAACAAACTTCAAAATTTGAAAGTAATTTTATTGGTCCACAAATCAAGGAAAGCAAAACAAAATATTAAAATAAACACACAAAAAAAAACATAAAAACAAAAAATAGACCAAGGTTTATTTCACACAGTCATTGGAAAATAAATCATGCTTTTGAAATAACAGGATAGACCCACAGGATTAAAACATTAGTCATTAACATCTTGAGAAACATTTAGCAAAATTATGCAGCAGACAAAACATCAAAAAAACAAAACTTGCTCCAAAACATATCTTTCCTGACAGACTCCATGGCAGCCTACGTGTGGGTTAATCCCGCCTCCTCTCCAATGCTATAGGACCCCATACCCATAAAGCTTTGCTCACCGTTAGTACTGGTGTTCCTTTTTTGTCCTCCTCCATGGATCTAGGATTTATGCTCAGATGGACCATCTAGAAATAATGATGCAGGGGGGATGGCCGGATGTAGGAGTGTCTGCTGCGAGTGAGTGAGTGAAGTGTGTATCCCTCTGCTCCGCTCTGCTCTCCCTGGAACCCAAGCGCTGACAGACTATCGGCTAGATATAGCCTAAGGATACCCCCTCAGTGCCTCCTTCCAGCAATATCGCTACTCGGCGACCCGACGGTCCCCGACAAACCACCGCCTGCTATATAGCTCCATATACCACGCTAAGAGACGAAATCAGCGGAAGTACCGCTGTCGGCGTCGGCTGGCGAGCATTCCCCCTCTGTCTTTCCCTGCACTTCGCTTGTCTGCTCGGATCTCCTGGAGCGCGGGAGCGTGCGATACCTCTCAAAAGATCCCTCGGCGGGAGCGGTGTGAGCAGGTGGACCCAAGGGTACCCCCCCCCCAGATATAGCGGGAATGCAGTGTGAGCCAGAGTATGTCTGTACCCAGCAATAGCAACATCAATCTCACACGAGCGCTAAAGCATTAAAGGGACATTGTTTTGATACACCTGGCTGATACCTAGCTGATATCTAAACAAAAGTGCAACTCTTCACCCAACACTCAACCTTTTTCACTTAACTGATGTACCAAAACTAATGACCAGGCCAGAACTCCTACTTGTCATCTTTTTTTTCCTTTTCCTTTTTTGCAGCAGCAGTTACACTGTTTGACTCCATCATAACATAGCTGCGCTTTGAGCGAGAGGGCTGAGGAATCCTACCAACCAGTATAGAGCCGACATAGTGCCTCCTTTTGCCTTGAGGTTTTTTTTTTTTTTAGCCGCAAAGTGCCCCATTTCTGAAGGCTGTTAATTAGAGGTTGACTGGCCTCGCTGAATGGCGTCCATCAAGTAATTAACCTGTTAATATCAAATATCCAATATCAAATCTGCACCCAGAACTTTGCCAATTCTTTGAAAGATCCACTTCTGGCGTTTCAATTTGTTCTAATTCGCTCCCTCTTCCTTCGGGTTAACCCTGCAAAGAAGGTCTACTACCAGATCTACCAAGGGTAACCAAGCCGCTGCAGCCAAACTAGAGCGCTTCACACACATTCCTGCTATCTCGCCGGCCAAAGGTCAACTAGCTGCAGCAGCAGCGCAGAACAATTCGCAGTCAACCATATCCCAGGAAAGAAGAAGCCTCGGTCAAGCAGCCTCAAAATCTTCTAGTACGTCCACTCTAAACAGCGCTAAAACCGTGAGTACTAAAGGGCTGGGGACAGAGGCTCCTGGAATAGTAAATATGCATGCAACTTCTGGGTTGTCTGGTGAAACTGACCCTTTAACAAACGGTTCGACACTAGAAGGGGAACCAACTCTCAGAGATGTGTTATGTGCCGTGAATGCATGCAAGGACTTTATGGCCAACTTTGACAGGCAGCTAGCAGGTTTAAAAGATGAACTATCATCCATGAGGCAGGAATTATATGGGACTGTAATAAGAACAAATGCACTTGAGGAGAGACTAAGTGCAGTAGAGGATGCACTATTTCCACTACAGAGGGAACTAAGGGGGCTACAGGAGCTAACAGACCTACAAACGGTTAAATTAGATGTTGGAAAATAGGTTGCGCAGAAACAATGTGAGAGTGGTAGGACTACCTGAAGGAAGCAAGGGCTCAAACCCTGTCGCCTTTATGGAAAGCTGGTGTAGGGATATTTTTGGCCCTGAGGCCCTCTCACCATTCTTTTCCATCGAGAGGGCTCATCGGGTCCCCTTCAAAATCCTCCAGCAGGGGAAGCACCCCAGACCGTTCTTAATTAAACTCCTTAACTACACTGACAAGGTGACCTTGCTTCAAAAGGCTAGAGAGCTTGGAGGCATCACATATAAGGGAGCAAGGGTTTCAATTTACCCCGATTTCTCACCTGACTTGCAGAAACGGAGAGCTGAGTTTACATCTGTCAAAAAATCTCTACAGAAATATAAAATTACCTATGCGCTTCTGTACCCTGCCCGTCTCAGAGTGGCTGCTCTGGGTAGGACTTTTTTCTTCACTGATCCAAGCGCAGTAGCTAATTGGCTGGAAGAAAATAAAACTGCCCTATAGCCCCCCAAAAAACAAGGGTGGGGCTAGACTGCAGCGCGGACGATGAAAATAATACCAACCAACAAATGCCTGTTTCTGGGACTGGTGGGACTACACAAAAATAACTCTTACTTGATAAGGCCCCCTTTTTTTTTTTTTTTAGGCCACTTTTCTTGTATAAACCAAACGGGGTTTTTATTAATTTACTTATTTTTTTTTCTCTCTTCGGATGCCTTCTTTTCTAAGGGGGGGCCTATGCTCCCAGAGATCCTGGCAATTAAGGGCCAGATTCATGAAGAGTTAGGCTGGCGTAGCCAGTGATCTGCCAGCCTAACTGTCACTTTAAGCCGGCGTTTTTGTTTTCTATAACCAGAAAACAAGAAACACCGGGTTGGAGTTCCGATGCGATCGGCGTAATTGAATTTCGCCATCGCATCGTTACTTCAACTTAAAAATGGCGCCGGGGGCGTTCCCGCTGATTAACGCTGAAAAAATATGTTAATCAGCGGGAGTCGGAAATTCACGATCGTTTTCGGGCGCGACGCAGTGACTTTACGACGTTTCCGGAAGCGATACGTGACGTAAAGATAAAGCAGCCCCCCCTAGTGGAGTATCCTATGTTAAGTATAGCCGTCGTCATCGCGTCGGAAAAAAAAAAATCGCGTCGTTTGCGTAAAACATTCATGAATGGGGACATGACGTCATTGACGTTCACTGACAGAACTTGGAGCATTCGCAGTGGGATGCATTGACACTCGACGCATGCGCAGTACGTTCGCCGCGGGATCGTGCTTAGTTTGAATACTACACGCCCCGTACCCGCCCAATTTGAATTCCGCTGGCTCATTTCTACCTGAATCTGGCCCTAAGTATATTCTCGAGGTCCCTGTGAGCACAATTGTCTTTTTTGCCTATGGTAGCATCTACATGACTCTGGTTATTGGCAAGCAAAAAATGTATTGATGACAACTTACAAATTACTTTTTTTTTTTTTTTTCTTCCCTTTCTTTCCTCAGGCAATTAAGTATACTCTATAGGTCCTTCAGGACATAAATGTTTTTTTTTTTTTTTCATATGGTAGCACTTACATGGTTAAGCATTTTTGTATGAACGGATTGATGCATAATTCTTTTTCTTTGACAAAACACACACATACTCACAAGGTTTTTTTGACATATTCTTCACACCCTCACAAGGGCACTGTTAATCACTTCGCTTTAGCACTTGATCATTTACTCATCGATTTTTGGCTTTTGCCATCTCGTGTATACTTATTAACTCACACATTTTTTTATTTTTTATTTTTTTTATTTTTATTTTTTTCCTCATTTGACAACTAAGTATGCCCTCTAGGTCTCTCAGGGCATAACTGTATTTCTTTTTTTTTACATGGTAGTACTTATATGGCTAAGCATTTTTGTGTGCAAAGAATGTATTGATGCAAAATGTTTTTTTTTTCTTTTGACAAATCGCACACACAGTTACAAGGTCTCTTTGACACTTCTTTTATACTATTACAAGGGCATCGTTAATCACTTTGCTTAAGCACTTGAACACTTACTTTTTGAATCTAGGGTTTTCGCCATACTAGGTATACTTACTAACCCACAACCATGAGGGCATTATCTGTCCCTAGAACCCACAACTACATCGTTAGTTGCACGAGAGAGTAAATATATGTCTCTCTTTCCCTTTTTTCCCCTCTCCTTTGCTCAATTTTTAAACTATATGGCACCCCTGCTTGAGGAAATTCCTTCTTTTTCTTTTTTTTTTTCTCTCCCGATTTTTGGTTCCAATTGGGTCCCCCAGGGGGGGCGGGCGTGAGAATGAGGGATACGTAGTGGGAAGCATTGGGGGATGAGTGTTAGTTCGAGTAGAGCGGCCAGCAGACCAGCCCCTATGGGGAGCCCTATAGGGCAGGGAGGGAAAGGTAGGGGGGGGGGTGGGGGGGGCAAGGGTGGTTTACAGGGAAGGGGTTCGAGAGCATACACCTCGGTCATCACAAGTCATATTAAAGAACAATAAAAAATATTGCGCTAAAGGATATGAATAGCTAAAATTGAAAATAAATATGTGTAAATGTGAAAATAATGTTAACTTAATAACCCAAGCAGCAATCTTTAGCTACACGTGGTAGTCATGTAAATACAAATAGAAAACATTGGAGAAAACATTGGAGAAAAAATTGCGCTAGTCATACCATGTGGTGAACAAAGTGTTAAGAAATAATTAAATAAATAAATAAATAATATTAAATATAAGAAATATATTAAACTCTAGGGAAAGAAGGTAAGGAAAACCTTCTAGTGAGACAACCAAAATAAATTGAATTTATGACTGTGTGAAAAAAATATTAATAATAATAATAATAATAATAATAAATAAAATCCATTCAGTCCAAAAAAATCTGTGACTTCTTAAACATAATGTCCCCATCAAAGTATCAACTCCATGGATGTATGTTGAAGGGGGAAAAAGCCAAGATGAAAGGGATTCCACCACCAGTCAGGTTTGGATAGAATAGAAAAGATCCACCAGGAGAGGGGTAGGTAATAAACTCTTACCAGATTCCCAGCTAGTAAAGCATATAGATCCACTCGATCCCAGAAGGGAGGGGGGGGGGGGACTGCAGCACTCCTCTGCATTCAGCTGGTCCTCGTTTTGATAGGTGTGGATCCCAAAACTCCTTTCCAGGTCCTAAGCTGGTTGCACAGCTCCAAAGGATCCAGTTGGAGACCCAGAAAAAAAGGGGGACTCAAATAGTAAAGTACCGTAATTATCCGGGTTTTATTAAAATTGTAAGAGTATACACTAAATGCACTTCATAAGTCCAAAATACAAAGGCATTACATCCAGTCAAAGTAAAACAAAATATAGCAAACAAAATGAACGTGCGCCCGTGCTTACGGGGTCACTTCTGGACACGGTGATGTCAGTGCGTGTCAGTGCAAGTCATATTGCCACTAGCAGGTGTAAGTGGCGCCAAGAAAGTAGGCTGGCTAGCCACCGGTCAAACTCTACGAGGGCCACTAGTAACTGTTCCAGATCTTAGCTGCTTGACTACTATATTAACTTTGGTAGATGCAGGATAAAGTAATGGCTATTACTTCCTGGAATGTACGAGGCATGGGTGACCCAGCTAAAAGAACTGCAGTTATGACATTCCTGGAAGATGGCATGCCGGGAATAATATGCCTTCAAGAGACACATCTGACCAAAGAGTCAGTCCCGCTTCTGTACAGTCGTAAATTTCAAGCGCAATTCCACTCGGTACACTCCTCCTACTCAAGAGGTGTGAGTACAATGATTGGAAGAGGAATGACTTTTTCCTGCTCTAAATCTTGGGTAGACGAACAAGGTCGGTTTATATTCTTGTTTTGCCTTATTGAAAATAGACCTTATGTTTTGGCCAACTTATATATCCCTCCACCTTTTAAGCCTGATGTTCTATACAACCTTGTTGAGTTCACTCTGGATAAACCAAATGTACCTTTCTGGGGGAAACAGGGATGAGGGACATTTGGAGAACTGTCTACCCACAGACCCGTCAATACTTGTGTTATTCCACCTCCCACCATACTCTATCTCTATCCAGGATAGATATGGCCCTGTGCTGCGATGGCATAAAAGATGCACTATGGCCCAAGGGGGGTCTCAGACCACTCTCCGCTGACGCTAACAATTAGGATAGGTAGTAGGATCTCGCGTAAAGAATGGCAGTTAAACCCCGGCTGGCTGGAGCTGATTGAGCAACCCCTAATGGTGGCATCACAGATAGCTGAGTTTGTGCTCATCAATGAAGGAACGGCGCCGCCGGGAGTGGTCTGGGATTCCCTGAAAGCCTTTGTGAGAGGCCTCTTGATCCAACAGGCCGCCAGGATTAAAAAAGCAGGGAGAGAGGAAGAGAGTAGGTTGGCTGGCGAGTCTATCCAAGCGGAAATGAGATATGTTGAGAACCCCACTCCACCCCTGCGGTCCTTATGGTTAGCTAAACAAGAAGAGTATAGAAGGTCTACTTTAAAACTAGCAGAGAACAAGAGAATATTACAGAAGCAGCTCCAGTTTGGCGAGGGCGAGAAGGTAGGGCGCATGCTAGCCCTTCTGACTCAAACCAACTCCCCCCGTCAAACGTCCCTGCAATACGGACAATCACTGGCGAAACTTCGACAGATGGCCAGACCATACTAAAACCATTCTATCTCCGGGGGTCGGAGATAGGAGCTATGGAAACATTCTTCCAGAGGATAGCAGTCCCCACGCTGTTAGATAAAGACAGACAGGAGTTAGACGCACCAATTACTCTAAAAGAAATTCAGCAAGCGGTATCAGATATGCCAAATCAGAAATCCCCGGGTCCGGACGGGCTGCCTATTGAGGTGTACAAGAAGTTTGGCGAGATTTTGCTCCCAGAGCTGTTGAAGTCGCTGGAGTGGGCTGCAAGAGTGGGGACACTACCCTGCTCAATGACTGAAGCAACGATTATAGTAATACTCAAGGAGGGGAAGGACCAGTTGGAACCTTCATCTTATCGTCCAATCTCCCTCTTAACCTCTGACGTAAAGATCTTAGCCAAAATTCTTGCGACACGCTTAAATAAATTTATTAGCTACCTTATTCACCCAGATCAGTCCGGCTTTATTCCAGGCAGGGCAACAAGCAATAACATCAGAAGAGCCTTCTTAAACATATACACACCAACAGATAGTGTAGGCTCCAGAGCAGTGCTGTCGCTTGATGCCGCCAAGGCTTTTGATAGCCTTGAGTGGGCATATATGTGGAGGGTACTTGATGGTTTTGGCTTTGGCCCTCTCTACATCAATTGGATCAAATTATTATATGAAGAACCAAGAGCCAAGGTCAGAATTAACAACGAGACCTCCGAGATTTTTCAGCTGGAGAGAGGCACGAGACAGGGGTGTCCTCTATCCCCTCTTCTGTTCGCCCTTGCTATGGAACCCTTGGCAATCATGGCCAGGGCGAGGTCGGACATAACAGGGTTTAGAAGACACCATGGTGAAGAAAAGATAGCTCTCTTCGCAGACGATGTCCTGTTTTTCCTGGGGGACGTTGAAAGCACACTGGACAAAGCGATCCAACTGGTGGAGGAATTTGGCCGGTTTTCAGGCCTTACCATCAATTGGACAAAGTCAGCGTTGCTGCCGCTAGATCAGGTAGACCTACAGCGATCGTCAGGTGCCTCCCAAATAATTGTAAGTACTGAACTTAAGTATCTAGGGATTTGGATCTCAAAGGATCCCACCCAATATATTAACTTAAACCTGGTTCCACTATTAGGCAAGTGGAAAAACAAAAGTGAAATCTGGAAAAGACTCCCTTTGTCCGTTGCAGGCCGCTGCAATTTAATTAAAATGATCTGGCAGCCGCAGCTACTATATATTCTACACAACTCCCCGGTATGGATAGAACATAAGTGGTATTAAAAGATAGACTCTCTATTTAGAGGACTCATATGGAGGGGTGGCTTAGCCAGAATAAGCCTACAAACCCTACAACTCCCCGTAAAGGAGGGGGGAATGGCGGTTCCACATCCAAGGCTATATTTTTTAGCAGCACAACTGCAACACCTGGCAGGATGTGGAACCGACGAAGGAGACGGCTCCAACATCCGACTTTTGCTGACAGACAACCCCCACAAACAACTAGTGAAAGCCTTAGAGGCAAACTTTTTTTGCCATAACCACTCGATCACAAAATTAGTGACTAAAACATGGCACATAGCAAAAAAAGTATTGGGATATGCTGGCCCGATAGAATTCTCCCCTCTTTGGAACAACAATAACCTACAAGAGACACTAAGCATTGAGGTATCGTCCGAATGGACGAGTAAAGGCATAAGTCGCCTTAAACATCTGTTCGAAGGGAACACTATGAAACCTTTCCAAGATCTAGTAAAAGAATTCAGAATCTCTAATAGAAACTTTTTTTAAATTCCTACAGATTCGCCATGCTATACAGTCACAATTTGGCTCTCAGACAGTTGAATGGGCCAAGATTCCTGCTTTGCTTGCTGTAACTGGGGCAACAGCAGCTAAGGGTTTAATATCGGGGATGTATAGTTGCCTGGGCGCCAGGGCATTAAGTAAAGCAGGTCCGTGTAAGAGTAGAGAAGCATGGGAGCATGACCTGGGACCAATATCTCCACAACAGTGGGTTAGGATCCTTCAATAGGGCACCTTGGTGTCCATAGCCCTGGCCCAAAGACTGTCCCACCTATTTTTTCTATATAGGGTCTACCACACCCCCCATAAAATGTTCAAGCTAGGCTGGAGACAAGACAATCATTGCCCCCGATGTAATAACAAAGGGGATTTATTACATATGGTCTGGAAGTGTCCGAAATTATATAGCTACTGGATGGAAGTTATAAAATGGATCAATGAGACATATGGATCTCTACTTGATCCAACAGCCAGGGTATGCCTCTTGGCATGTATAGATAACAGCTGGGTATTGCCGGGAACCCTCGAGGTTATATTAAGGAGCCTATTCCAGGCTCGCAAGGTAATTGCCCAAAAATGGCAGGCACAGGCTCCCCCGTCCATAGAACACTGGACAGCGGCTATGAAACAAACAATTTCAAATGAAAGAGTTCACTTCACTAAGCAGGGGAAACTGTCTAAATTTGACAATTTATGGGGCCCACGGCAGCAGGGCGCCGAGTATCCTACTTAGCGTCACACAAAGCTATACTCACCAGGCCCTTTGTGATTCCGATCACCAAGGACAATTTTGGTGGTGACCTCGGCGGTAGCTTTTTTGCTGGTTGGCGCCCCTCGGCTGGCCCCTACTGCTTCCCCGACAACAAATGGCACGACTTGTGACCCATTTGTGCTAGCCAACATTGAGGTTGTATGCTCTCGAACGGTAGGAGAAAGGGAGGGAGGGGGGGAGGGTAATACACATAGCCACTACATATCCAACCAGACTCTGTGATCAACAACCGGTTATATGAAACCCTGAACTAGATCTGAATCACTGTGGGGCTGATTTACCAAGCCTGTGCGCCATGACTCATGGTGCACAAGCAGGAGTAAACCTGTTTTTGACATTTACAAAAGAAACACGCTGCCAGTGCAGCGTGTTTCCTCATTTACTAAACTGCCTAATGCGCCCAGGAGAGGGCGCACAGCACGCCAGTACAGAGCTGGCGTGCGGCATTTAGTAATGTAAACATCGGGGATTCGGGCGGGAGTTTATGAGGGGAGGGAGGGGGGTGATGCAGGGGAAGTGAGGTGACATGTGTTTGAACGTGTGTGGCGGGCCGAATTGAAAGTGAAAGTGACTTTTGGGACCCGATCACCGTGCGCTTGCAAAGTACGCTAGAACCTCGGAAGGTTCATTTGCATACTGGGCATGCGCAGAGGGAGAAATCGGGGCTTTGCGTGCGCCTCTTTAGTACGCCGGGAAATTCTTGGTAAATACCAAGGGGCGTAGCAGTGTTTGCACTGCGTGAAGCGACGCACGGGAAGCTCCGAGCTGTTCTCGGGCTGCGCTGACACTGAAGGGGAACTCCGCGCCAAATTTCAAATTTGAAACCGGCGCGGCTTCCCCCCCAGGGGCACAATAGGCTCTTCGGCTTGGTCCGGAACGTGAGGGGTTAACCCACGCCAAAATCGGCGTGGGGTTCCCCCCCAGATCCGTACCAAGCCCTCATCCCAAGCATGCAGTCTGGCCGGACAGGAATGTGGGTGGGGACGAGCGAGCGCCCCCCCCCCTCCTGAGCCGTACCAGACCACATGCCCCATGTCGATAGGGACAAGAGCCTCTTCCCGACAACCCTGGCCATTGGTTGTCGGGGTATGCGGGCGGGAGCCAAATTAGAATCTGAGAGCCACTTTAATAAGGCGGCCCCCAGATTCTGGCCCCCCCACCCTATGTGAATGAGTATGGGGTACATGGTACCCCTACCCATTCACCTGGTGGGAAAAGTGTTAACACAAATAAACCACACAAGAATAAAATAATTTATTAGCCAGCTTCGGGGGTCTTCCGCCAACCCACCCCGGTCTTCGCCGCCGCTGTCTTCCGCCGCGGCCCCCTTCACCACGAAGCTCCGTGCTTGTTTGATGAGGGCAGCGGGCTTCGACGTTTTCTCCGGGGGGAGGGTCGCACATCTCACCCCGGTTTTCTAGGCGTCTTCCGCCGCGGCCCCCCTTCACCATGAAGCTTCCTGCCTATGGGAGGCCGCGGGCTTCGTAGTTTTCTGCCGGGGGGGGGCTCTCGATAGCCTCTTCTGCCTGGCTCTTCCGCGGGGGCCAGGGCTTCTCGTCGCTGTGTCGCCGTCTTCTGCCACTGCCCCCTTCACCACGAAGCTCCGTGCTTGTTTGATGAGGGCAGCGGGCTTCCGACGTCTTCGACCGGATGTCACTGTCACATGGGTTAAGGTCACATGTTGGCATAACCACGCCCACGCCCTATGCCAATATAAGTCCCTGCCCGCCGCTCAGAAGGCATTTCAGCGCCGGACCTCGCCGTGTCAACATCGAATGGAAGAAGAAGCCCGCGAGTGTCACCCCGCGGCGGAAGACAGCGACGAGAAGCCCTGGCCCCAGGAGGAGCCAGGCAGAAGCCGGCGAAGAAATCCGGAGTGGGATGTACGACCCTCGCTCCGGTCGAAGACGTCGGAAGCTCGCTGCCCTCATCAAACAAGCACGGAGCTTCGTGGTGAAGGGGGCAGCGGCAGAAGACAGCGACGAGAAGCCCGCCACGTCCAAGTCCTGGATGGGATGTGCGACCCTCGTCCAGGCAGAAGAAATCGAAGGGGGCGGCGGCGGAAGAAAGCCTGGCCCCCGCGGGTGGTGCCCCGTGGCGGAAGACAGCCACGAGAAGCCCGGAGAGTGGCGCCCGAGGTGGGGCGACACCCCCGTTGTTCTCCGCTGTTTTCGGCCGCCCCCCCCCCGGATGTAAAGGAGCTTAATTTTGGGGTGGGGGCCAGTCGAGCATGGCGGAGAGCATGGGTGGGTGTTTCCCCCCCGGCAGAAAACGGCTAGAAGACCGAGGAGTGGCGACGCCCCCGTTGTTCTCCGCCATTTCCGCCGGCCCCCCCGGATGTGAAAGAGCTTAATTTGGGGTAGGGGGCCTGGCCGAACATGGCGGAGAGCATCGGTGGGTGTCTCTCTCCCCGGCGGAAGGCGGCGGCGAAAACCGGGGGGGGGTAGGTGTACCCCCCCGGCGGAAGGCGAAGACCGAGGAGGGGTAATTTTTTATTTATAAAACTACGACCAAAAGGTTAACAAATATATAAAATAAACAAAATAACTAAATAAACCAAATAACACAAAAACAAACAACAAAACACAAACCATCAAATCACGACCTCCACCCACCAAGAAATAACTATAAAGAAAAAAAAAAAAATAGCACCAGAACAGGTATTTACAACAGGCTCACTGGTACAAGAGAAAGTCTTTATAGTCCATCAGAAAAGCTTGCCCAGATCATTGCCAAAAAAAAAAAAACACTTAAAACGGCTCACTGGGTACAGTAGGGAGATATTAAAGTCCATAGAAACCACTACTGTCCAGATCATCGCCAACCCACAACACACACCCCACCATCACAACAACAAATACCTACAACCCACGTATGAGCAAGAACATGATAGTCAGACATGTCTGTAGCCTTATTTCAAAAAAATACCATAAACAAAATCTAAGGGGGTGAAAAAGGATAGATGCCCCTACCCATGGAGAGGGGCAGAGCCGTGACCTAAGGGGGCTGAAAGAGGAACCCCCTCCATAAATGGGCACACCTCTCAGGCCCGACCCTGCTCCTTTCCAGATCCCGCACCTTCACCAACTCCCAAGATAGAATACGCCCACCACCTCATGCACAGGCAGGATTTTGTCCCTAGTGGACACCAAACACCGAGCGTGCCAAGTGTAATAAAGCACAACTAGGCTGACTAAATAAAGTGACGATAACTCAAATCCCCTGCGGACCCCAAAATCACCATACACTTGCTCAGCATAGGTCAGGGCCGAAGGCGGGGGTAGCCAATGGCACCCCCTACCTTCGTAAGAACCTCCATGTTGAAGGGACATTGGACCAGAAAATGGTCCATGGTCTCCAATGTCCCACCACATTCCTGACGGGGGCAGTCCCTGTCCCCCAGGTTCCTGTATTTGAGATTCGCACGGACATAGAGTCGTCCATGGAACGACCTCCATGCGAGATCCCAAAACTTACTTGGAATTCTAGAAGAATTCAAGAGGGCTAGCCCCTCCGTGAGGACCCTCTCAGGGCAGTCCCTCAAAGACAGGGGCTTCAAAATGTCCAAAGCCATGACCCTCAGGTACAGCTCCCCCGACCCAAAGAGCCCACCTCCAGGGCAGTTATCCGCCACTGCCTCAGTACCTTTAATGCCAGGGGGACATAGGAAGGGATACCCATGCGATCTCCTCAATCGCCGGGCCTCCCCCCCTCCCCCCACTGCCCATCCCTCAAGAACAGCAAGAGCCAGTCCTTGCATGAACACTCCCACCAGAAGGCTCGTCCACAAATATGGACTGCAAATTGTATTTAACAAAGATGGTGACAAAGAACACCACCGGTTTGACCATGTCCAACACACCCACCTTGCCGTCGCTGGCGGTATGTGACCTCCCTCTTGATCAGGTTCAGTCTGCTTCCCCACAACAGCAGAAGAACAGACCATAGACCCGAGCATAGAGAGATGCTGGCAAAAGACACACATAGCTTACAAAGAGAAACTCAGGCAATAAGTACGTCTTGACCAAGCTTACCCTTTCCCTCAGGAAAAGTTTCCAACCTTTCCACAGGCCTTCACCTTCCGAGTGGCACTCACCAGCCTGCGCTCCCAGTTTAGCTTGGGATAATCACCCGGGCCGAAATGAATGCCAAGAACTCGAATCTCTGGTACGGGCGTGGGGAACACGTCCGGAAGGGGGAACTGCTCCCCCTCCTTCCCCAACCAGAAAACTTCACTCTTGTCCCAATTGACCAGCGAGCCTGACGCCTCAGAGTAGCAACCCGATCTGGGACTCCACATAATGGGCCCTCCTCACGACCAGATACCACCACCAGACGTCGTCCGCATAGGCCACAACCCTCACCGCCGAAACCGGACCCCCGACAGGTCCCACCGGAACCCCCCCCAGACGCCCGCAGTCTAGCCTCCTTACGAAGGGTCGACCGCAAAGATGCACAGGAGGGGGCTCAGCGGGCACCCCTGCCGACGCCAGAGTCCACGCAAAGGCCCGGGCCCACCCAACCGTTGACAAGAGGGAAGCTCTCAGCTCCCCTATACAATACCTGCAGCCAATCAACGAATTGATCAGGCAGACCGTATCTCCTCAGAAGCAGCCAAAGGTACTCGTGGTTCACCCGATCAAACGCCTTAGCCTGATCCAATGCAAGCAGATACCGCTCGCTGCCATCAGCCCTGCACCTTTCCACAGCCTCCCCCGGACGCTCAGGACGCACTAAAAGTGCCCCGGCCAGGAATTGTGCAGTGCTGAGAGGGAGACAGCATCCTGCCCGCCAAAGCATACAGACGTGTAAACAAGATCTTTGCCAGTATCTTCCTATCTGTGGTAAGAAGGGCGATCGGACGCCAATTCTCCACCACAGACGGATCTTTCCCCTTTGACAGTAGGATCAGAGCTGACCTCTCATTGAGGGAGCAGCAGGCCATACCAAACATTCACTAAACACGTCCCTCAGATGAGGAGCCAAGAGGCTCTTAAAGGTTTTGTAGAACTCGGCCCGTGAGCCCATCGGGCCCAGGTGACTTTTTAGAAGCTAAAGAGCTAATAGCCTGCTCAACTTCACCTACCGAGATCTCTTCTGTCAGAGAGTCAGGAAGGTCAGACCCCACTTCCAGCGGGTCTCATCAAGGAATTCCCTGACTTTCTCCATGTCTAAGGCCGCTTCTTCAGGAGGTCCGAAAAGTGGTCTCTGACGACACCCAGGATCCCCATCTGGACCGGACCAGAGATCCTGAGGCATCCTTCAGGCCATGTACGACCTTCGACTTTGCCACCTCACCACAGCTCCTGTAGGGATCAGAGAGATAAACTTCCCATAATCCCTCTCAAAAACCAGGGAGGCGAAGACGGTCGTACTGACACTCCTTCATCTGCGCCTTCAGACCGATATCTGTTCCTGAGAGCCCCCAGAGGACACCAGGCGGTCAAGCTGCCTGCGTAGTCTCTGGTAAGCCTGGTACTTGAAGCTGCCCTGTAACCCAGAGATTTCCCGGAAAAAGTCCCAGACCTCTTTTTAACTACTTCCCACCACTCAAAGGCGGGAGCAGTTGCCCTCAAGGAGCGAGGTCTGCCCAGGAAGAAAACCTCATAGGCTTCCCTAACCTCAGGATCCTCCAGTAGCGACCCATTCAGGCGCCACAAACCCCCCCTTTCTGAGGAGTGTCAGCGACATTCAGGCCACAGATACCATACAGTGATCGGAGAACTCTACCCTCACCACTGCAGCTCAGGAGCCGACAGACAGAGTCCTCCTTTAAAAAAAACCTATCTAATCTACTCTTACTACTACCTCGGGAAAATGTGAAACCAGTGAGGTTGGGGAGGTGACGAACGTGCACATCCACCAACCTGGCCTCCCTCACTACGTTATTCAAAAAAATACTATCATATCCCAGAGGGTTGGCGGCACCTGCCCGGTCTTTGGGCCTAGTGATCATATTGAAATCGCCACCAAAAATCACCTGCTGGGACGTAAAAGATAAGGCTTAACCGCCGTAAGGAGGCTCCTCCTCTCCCTCCTAGTTTGAGGCCCATAAAAATTTATGAGCCGGAATTCGTTGCCCCCTCACGACAGCGTCCACCACCAGACATCTACCGATCTCCACTTCAATCACTCGCCGGCAAGCCACCGGACCAGTCTTAAAAAAGGACCGCAACCCCACTGCAGGGCTCGGCCGCAAGAGACCAGAGGGAGGGCCCACATCTCCACTCCCTCTTTGCTAGATGCATCTCTGCCACAGATGCCAGCCAGGTCTCCTGCAAAAACAAAATGTCAGCTTCAACACCTGAGAAAATCGAAGGCCATAAAACGAGCTCCCGCAGAACGAATACATGCGACATTAATGGTCGCAAGCCGTATTGGAGAGGGTACCGCCATCAGAATGATTGAAAGTGGTCATGTTCTCCTTCATACTACAAACACAAAAACATATTTACATATCTACACTTCCTCCTCCTCTGAGCCCGAGGAGGAGAAGATACCAAACGGGTTCCCCAGGGACACCCCACTTCGTGCCCCTGGGGGAACCCCACCCTTCACTGGGGACTTCCCGCCCCCCAGATCTGGCAGCCTTCCCCTTCTTCTTTTTGCGTCTCACCTGCTCCCACTCCTGCCACCTCTCCGAGATGACTACACCACCACCCCTCCTCGGACCCGCTGCTCGAGATTTCCCTCTTGGATGAAGCTCGAGCAGCTTCCTCCATCTCCATGGCCACAGGGCCAGAGGAGACTCTGGGTCCAGAAGGGGGGGAATGGAAGAGGCAGGAGGGGGGCCAGAGACAGGGGAGAGGACAGGGGGGGGACCAGACTTAGCTGGACGGAAAAGAAGGGGAAGGGGGGACGGGACTTGGGAGGGGGGGGACGAGGGGGGGGGTACGAGGAGGGGAAGGATGAGGAGGAGGGCATGGGAAACAGATGGAGGGCCAGGTGGATGGGTGGGGCAATGGTGAGGAGGGGAGAGGGAAGGGATGGGATCGGCCCCCTGCAACATTAGGAGAGGAAGGCCCTGGCCCGGACCCTCAGGCCCGGGACCCCCAGGCCTCCCCGAACTCCTCCCCACCGGCTCCGCCCTCCGGAGGATCGGGAGCCTCCTGGCCAACCGAGCCCGTGTCCCCCGGGGGGGGGAGCCCCACGCCCACGCCTGCTCCGCCTTCTTTGAGGCAATGGGCCTGTTGGTCCCTCCGAGTAGTACTAGGGGCTCCAGGATCCCCACCCCCCCCCATCACTCGCCGGGGGGCTTCGGCCGCTCCCGGCCCGGGAGGTCCCCCCCCTGAGGAAGAACCCCATATGCTTTGGGACACCTGCTAAATGGGTGCCCCATCTCACCACACAAGTTGCAGCATATCTTCCCACATGACTCGGACTGGTGGCCAAAACTCGTGGCACCGGCCACATCTGACCACCGTGCAGTCCGAGCTCATGTGGGTCGGGCTGCCGCACTTGAAGCAACGACGGGGCTGTCCCGGTAGAACGCCAGGATCCGGTCTCAGCCTAGAAAGGCGCTGCCAGGGAGGTGGGCAACACTGTTGCCCTCCCTCTTGAGCCGGATCCTGGTCAACCAAGCCCCGTCCAGACCCCGCGCTCATCAAGGTTCTTCCTCAGGGGGTCTGCAACTGCCCGTACCTCCCGAGCCAGGTGGCAATGTCCTCCGGAGGGAGCGACTCATTCCTCACCAGGATGGTGATGTCTTCTTACCTCCTCCTGCCTGGAGATGGGAATGACCTTACCTCTTCCAAGGGTCAACGCCCCTCACCAACCCAAAGCCGGTGATAAAGCGTTCCATACACACGGGAGTGACAAAACCTTATATCAAACTCCCGTGTGTTGGTGGGATGGATGACAGCAAAAAGGTCATCCACCCCCAAACCCCAAGGAGGTACCAGGCCCACCACCTCACCTCGAGCGGGGGCAGGGTTCCGGACCCTCGTACCGAAGCTGGACAACATCCTACGCCTCCTCTCTGGACCACCTGTACCCCTCGTCCACGCGCCGACCCCTGCGTCCTCTCCTGGTCAGCAGGGGGGCGCGGAAATTCTTGGGCGCCAAAACCGGCTGTACAGGTGGTCCAGAGGGGCACGAAGAGAACCAACACCTGGGCGAAAGAGCGACCCCCCCTTAGGGCAGACAATAAGTTGGCCTCCGGAGACCCCCGAAAGATGTTCTCCCGAAGTGGGGCACCCCCCTCAGCACCCCCCAGAAGTGGGGGGGGACGGGGGGGCCCCCATCCCTGGCCGGTGGTGTTGCACCCACCCCCGCTGATATACCCTGACCACCCTGACCCACCACCTTTGGCCTGACTACAGGCTCCCCCCCCCCCCGGGACCACAGCAGAGGGGGTACCACCCCCACCAAACTCCCCCCCCAGACCCCTCCGCGACCCACACCAGCCCCTTGGACTCCACCTGTACTGGGGGGGAGCCCCCCTGGGACCCCTCCAACTGCCGGATATAATCATATGCTATACAGTCCACTGGGAGGGGTCCCACCTGACTTTCCCCCCACCCCGCCTGTGCTGCAGGGAGCCCCTCGGGCCTGTGGCAGTGTCCATGAGGACCTGGGGGGGTGGCAGCTTACCGTCCAATTTACCGTCCTCACCGTCTCTGTCCATCTCCTGCCGGGGGTGCCTGGAGGTGCCTGCTGCAGCGTCGGGGGCTGGGCACCCCTGCACCCCCGGCCTCTCATCCCCCAGGTCCCCTGAGCCCCCACTGACCACCGCAAACTCGCGGGGGGGCACTTCCGGTCGCGGGACGGGCACTTCGGTTTCGGGCTGGTCACTTCCGGTTCCGGTCTGGTCACTTCCGGTTCCGGCTGGGGCACTTCCGGTTCCGGCTGGGGCACTTCCGGTTCGGCTGGGGCACTTTCGGTTCTTGGGCGGTCACTTCCGGGTCCCGGTCTACTCCACCCCCAACAGCCGGCGCCATCTTGGCCACACTGCACACAAGCTGTTTCCCTCCAGATGACCGCAGCACAATGCCTCCACCATGTGTCTGCCTCTCTCCCTCTCCCGATGACATAGCAGCCGCAGGAGCAGTCCCTGGCCTTTCCATGGCCAGATCCTCCCGCTCCACTGCAAGCTGAGGGGTCATGGAAGCCGACACATGGCGGGCTTCAGCTGTGGCAGTGCGACCATCCTGGGGGAGCCTGGGTATGCTGACCTGAAGATGGCGGGGGGGTACCGCCGGCGGCACCTGGGCCCGGCGACCTCCTGGATCACTGGACTCCCCGGACTTCGCCAACCCCCCAGTCCCTTCCACGGACCGAGGGATCGGCTCCCGGGAACCCTCCCCAGGTTTTATGGCCATACTGGGCCCTGCACCACCGCACTCGCCCCCCCCCCCCCACTGCACCCAGGCTCCCCTGACTCTCCTGGCTGCTTGGGGGGTTGGGACCCCTTCTTAGACCGCCCGCTCCTCCTCGCTGCCTGGCTCCCTTCCCGGTTGGCCTGCTGGAGGGTCCTCCGGAGCTCCTCTAGGAAGTTCATCTCTCCAGCCCCACGTGGCAAAAGCCCCCCAGGTATTCCCATATTTCTTTTACTTCTAGTCCTAGGGTGGTGATGGCCCCCTTGAATTCAGATCTCTTATTACTGGAGCACCTGTCCCTCTTTTCCCTCAGGCCTGCGAGAGTAGTCATCTTTTCCACGCAGGCCTGAGATATCCTCACCAGCAGGGATTTGATTTTATCCCGCCTCTTCCTGGTTCTTGCTCATTCTCACCTGGCTGAGGGGCTGTCCAGTCTGAGAGACCCTCCTGGGTCTCCAGGAAGAGACGGTCCTCCCTGCTGATGGTGGTGGCGGTGGTCTGGCTGGAGGGCAGGTGCTGTTGACTCCTCCGGAGGCCGGAAGCCGGTCCACCTCCGGGGCTGAGGGAGGCCATCCCACCCCTCTTCCGGGGCAGGGGGCTGGGGGCTGGAGGCTGGTCCTGGTAGGCTGGAACACAGGAGCTCTGGAAGACAGGTCTTCTCTCCTCTCCAGCAGGAAGCAGAATGAGCTCTGTGGGAGGAGCCGGAACTACTGCCAGTGGGAGGAGCTGCACTGAGACCGAGGAGGGGTAATTTTTTATTTATAAAACTACGACCAAAAGGTTAACAAATATATAAAATAAACAAAATAACTAAATAAACCAAATAACACAAAAACAAACAATAAAACACAAACCATCAAATCACCGACCTCCACCCACCAAGAAATAACTATAAAGAAAAAAAAAAAAAAAAAAAATAGCACCAGAACAGGTATTTACAAAGGCTCACTGGTACAAGAGAAAGTCTTTATAGTCCATCAGAAAAGCTTGCCCAGATCATTGCCAAAAAAAACACCACTTAAAACGGCTCACTGGTACAGTAGGGAGATATTAAAGTCCATAGAAACCACTACTGTCCAGATCATCGCCAACCCACAACACACCCCACCATCACAACAACAAATACCTACAACCCACGTATGAGCAAGAACATGATAGTCAGACATGTCTGTAGCCTTATTTCAAAAAAAATACCATAAACAAAATCTAAGGGGGTGAAAAAGGATAGATGCCCCTACCCATGGAGAGGGGCAGAGCCGTGACCTAAGGGGGCTGGAAGAGGAACCCCCTCCATAAATGGGCACACCTCTCAGGCCCGACCCTGCTCCTTTCCAGATCCCGCACCTTCACCAACTCCCGAAAGATACCGCCCACCACCTCATGCACAGGCAGGATTTTGTCCCTAGTGGACACCAAACACCGAGCGTGCCAAGTGTAATAAAGCACAACTAGGCTGACTAAATAAAGTGACGATAACTCAAATCCCCTGCGGACCCCAAAATCACCATACACTCGCTCAGCATAGGTCAGGGCCGGAAGGCGGGGGTAGCCAATGGCACCCCCTACCTTCGTAAGAACCTCCATGTTGAAGGGACATTGGACCAGAAAATGGTCCATGGTCTCCAATGTCCCACCACATTCCTGACGGGGGCAGTCCCTGTCCCCCAGGTTCCTGTATTTGAGATTCGCACGGACATAGAGTCGTCCATGGAACGACCTCCATGCGAGATCCCAAAACTTACTTGGAATTCTAGAAGAATTCAAGAGGGCTAGCCCCTCCGTGAGGACCCTCTCAGGGCAGTCCCTCAAAGACAGGGGCTTCAAAATGTCCGAGGCCATGACCCTCAGGTACAGCTCCCGCCGACCCAAAGAGCCCACCTCCAGGGCAGTTATCCGCCACTGCCTCAGTACCTTTAATGCCAGGGGGACATAGGAAGGGAGATACCCATGCGATCTCCTCAGATCGCCGGGCCTCCCCCCCTCCCCCCACTGCCTCAAGAACAGCAAGAGCCAGTCCTTGCATGAACACTCCCACCAGGAAGGCTCGTCCACAAATATGGACTGCAAATTGTATTTAACAAAGATGGTGACAAAGAACACCACCGGGTTGACCATGTCCAACCCACCTTGCCGTCGCTGGCGGTATGTGACCTCCCTCTTGATCAGGTTCAGTCTGCTTCCCCACAACAGCAGGAAGAACAGACCATAGACCCGAGCATAGAGAGATGCTGGCAAAAGACACACATAGCTTACAAAGAGAAACTCAGGCAATAAGTACGTCTTGACCAAGCTTACCCTTTCCCTCAGGGAAAGTTTCCAACCTTTCCAGGCCTTCACCTTCCGAGTGGCACTCACCAGCCTGCGCTCCCCATTTAGCTTGGGATAATCACCCGGCCGAAATGAATGCCAAGAACTCGAATCTCTGGTACGGGCGTGGGGAACACGTCCGGAAGGGGAACTGCTCCCCCTCCTTCCCCAACCAGAAAACTTCACTCTTGTCCCAATTGACCAGCGAGCCTGACGCCTCAAGTAGCACCCGATCTGGGACTCCACATAATGGGCCTCCTCACGACCAGATACCACCACCGAGACGTCGTCCGCATAGGCCACAACCCTCACCGCCGAAACCGGACCCCCGACAGGTCCCACCGGAACCCCCCCCAGACGCCCGCAGTCTAGCCTCCTACGAAGGGGTCGACCGCAAAGATGTACAGGAGGGGGCTCAGCGGGCACCCCTGCCGGACGCCAGAGTCCACGGCAAAGGCCCGGCCCACCCAACCGTTGACAAGAGGGAAGCTCTCAGCTCCCCTATACAATACCTGCAGCCAATCAACGAATTGATCAGGCAGACCGTATCTCCTCAGAAGCAGCCAAAGGTACTCGTGGTTCACCCGATCAAACGCCTTAGCCTGATCCAATGCAAGCAGATACCGCTCGCTGCCATCAGCCCTGCACCTTTCCACAGCTCTCCGGACCTCAGACGGCACTAAAAGTGCCCCCGGCCAGGAATTGTGCAGTGCTGAGAGGGAGACAGCATCCTGCCCGCCAAAGCAGACAGACGTGTAAACAAGATCTTTGCCAGTATCTTCCTATCTGTGGTAAGAAGGGCGATCGGACGCCAATTCTCCACCACAGACGGATCTTTTCCCCCTTTGACAGTAGATCAGAGCTGACCTTCTCATTGAGGGAGGCAGCAGGCCATAGGCCAAACATTCACTAAACACGTCCCTCAGATGAGGAGCCAAGAGGCTCTTAACCTCCCTGGCGGTATCCCCGAGCGTGACTCGGGGTGTTTTTTTTGAGAGATCGTATCCCCGAGTCACGCTCGGGTAGCCATGCAGAGCCTGCAGCGCGCGCTGTCCTTACCTTCTTCCTGGATCCAGCGATGCATCCCCGCTGTGTGAGCGAGCGGTGCTCGCTCGATTCACACAGCGCCCCGTGTGCCGCCGATCTCCGTTCCCTGCGACGTTACGACGCACGCACGGGAGCGGAGAACGGCGCCAAATATAAAAAGGTAAACAAACACTTTACATTACAGTACAATGTAATCTTATAGATTACAGTACTGTATGTAAAAAATACACCCCCCCCTTGTCCCTAGTGGTCTGTCCTGTGCCCTACATGTCCTTTTATATAATAAAAACTGTTCTTTCTGCCTGGAAACTGTAGATTGCCCATAAACAACCAAAAGTGTCCCTTTATGTCAAAAATGGTTTTAGATCAGCTAGAAAACAGCGATAATAAATTATAATTACTTTCAGAATTGAGCGATAGCGATTTGTGGGGAAATTTGTCATAAAAAAAAAAAATAAATAATGACAGCGACAATTCTGCAACTGAGCAAATTTCAGTGTTTTTGAGTTGATTACATTATTGAATATTTTTTATTATAATTTGTTATAATTATTTATAGTTTTTTATTATATAAAAAATAATGATTTTGTTTTTCAAACTTTATCATACCCGGGATGTCTTGTTTGGACAGATTTAAGCAAGTTATTCCTAAGAAATTGCAGCCTACAGTATAAAACTCCAAACTTCCATGCAAATAATTGTACCGCTTTTGGTACGTAATTCACAGACAGAATCATACCGCCAGGAGGTTAAAGGTTTTGTAGAACTCGGCCGTGACCCATCGGCCCAGGTGAGTTTTTTAGAAGCTAAAGAGCTAATAGCCTGCTCAACTTTCAGCTACCGAGACTCTCTTCTGTCAGAGAGTCAGGAAGGTCAGACCCCACTTCCAGCGGGTCTCAATCAAGGAATTCCCTGACTTTTCTCCCATGTCTAGAGCCGCTTC